>PVIH01000632.1:0-314280 GCA_004025045.1 Sigmodon hispidus
GTTGTGGACTGCTTCCTCCATGGTCTGTGAGTTGTGGACTGCTTCCTCCATGGTTTGTGAGTTTTGGACTGCTTCCTCCATGGTCTGTGAGTTGTGGACTGCTTCCTCCATGGTCTGTGAGTTGTGGACTGCTTCCTGCCATGGATGGTGCATGTGGGCTAAGAAAGGACAAGAGAGGAAGGGAGAAGGTAGAAGCCACATTGAAAAGTGGGACTGCAGCCTTTTAGTTTGGGGAGGATGAGACACATTCAGTCCTTCCTGTCAAGCATATTAGTTACTTTCTCTTGCTGTGATCAACTCCATGGCCAAAAGTGACTTAGGGAAGAGTTTATTTTGGCTTATGTTTCCAGAGACATAAAAGTCTGTCATGGTGAGGAGGCATGGCAGGAAAGCAACAGACATGCCATCCGGAGCAGGAAGCTAAGACCTCACAGGTCCTCTACAAGCATGAAACAGAGATAGAAAGAGTTAGAGGTAGGGTGGGACCATGTCCTTTCAAAGTCCACCAGTGTGGGACTTTTGCCAGCAAAGTTGTACTCCTAAACTTACCCAAAACAGCACCTCCAACTAGGGACCAATTTCTTAAATACTAGGGTCCTTGGAAGCCACCACAGCAGGGATGACAAACAAGTATTAATAACAAATTAACTGTTCTAGGCACCATGCATTGTTATTTCAAAATTGTCCCAAAGTACCATATCAATTGTCCCAGTGGGGTGCTGAGGAACCAGAACATTAAATCCCAAGTACAGCCACAAGAAGCATAGCTAAGTTGTCTCTCTTATCCACTTCTTTGACCCTAAATCTAGGGTGACCTAGTTTATCCTCCAAACTGGTCTACTTTCAAATGAAAAGGGATGAGAGTCACTATTAACAATTATATCTGCCCAACAGGCATAAACAAGATCTGCCTTGAACAGAGTCTGAGGCTGCCCTACTCCAAACTGGTGCTTTTTTTTTTTTTTCTGCTCACCATGTAGCCTCTAAAACTAGACTGCTGGAGACTCCAAAGCTGGAGACTTCAGACCATTTTGCCTCTGCTGCCTTTTGTGAGTGGCACTTCCTGTGCAGAAGGAAGGACCGTGGGCTCTTCCACACACAGGTGCCCTGCATGGCTGTTCCTTCTGCAGCATCCATCAAGTGACTGGGAGATCTGGTGCGTGGGGTATCTGTTAACTGCTGCTGCTGCTGCTGTGAATCTGTCATTATCCCTCTAATACAGATCATTAACATTCACAGAATCTTAACTACAGCATCTTAACGAGCAAAGCTGTAATATACAGCTTCCCCATAAATATCCATTGGTGCTGACGCGCCTTCTCTCTCCATACAGTAATTCTGCTGCTCTGGATAAATCATCCCGTTGTGCTTCTTTCTTTCTCCCTAACTGCTGTTATTAGTGGTTACAAAGAGTAATGAACAAACTCCAGTCAAAGAAAAAAAGAACAAGAGCTAAATGAAGGATCATGAGGTATGAGGACATTATATATCAGTGACAGTCCCAACTGAAGGAAGCACAGAAGCTCATTTGCTGTAGCAGCTCAGAGAGGAAACAAGAAGCCAGCATTTATGGAGCCTTTGCCAGGGCTGGGACTGTGCTCAGGACTTCAGGGCTCCCCTATGATTCCAAAGACTATGTGGCAGGTCTGTCCTGTGAGACTTTTAAAACCAATACTTCCTGCCCTGCCTCTGTAGATATGGTAAAGCATGTGTATGTTTCTATGAGACTTTTCAAGCCCCAACAATGGACTCTAATCCTACATGAGTTTATACAGTTTAATTACCATGCCAACTATTGTTTTGACCATGGTATGCATAAAAAGATTAAAAGCAAGATGCTAACAGTAGAGAAGCAGTCTGTCTCTTGAAGGTCTCCTGTGATGGGGACATTATTGCTCATGTCTATGATATTTACTTCCTCCAGTTCTGCTTATAGTTCTGTGGGTTTATCATCATTTTTCCCATGGACCTTAGCAGCATCCTCACCCTTATCTCAGGATATTCCTCATTCCCACTTTGCATGCTGTCAGTCCACAGTTTGGGTTTCTTGCTTCTTTTTCTGTACTGTCCAGTCTCTTTGCTTGTCCCTTTAGCTGTTTCCATGTTCTCTGCACCTTCACCCAGGTGTCCTGGCCCTCCTTCTTCATCATCTCTGGGGAGCTGACACTTGTATCAGCTGGCCACAGCTTCCACAGAGGACCAGGCTGTCCTGAACTGGGGCAGCCTCCTCAACTGCCCTCATGCCTGCTCCATCCAGAACCTTGACACTTACCTTGCTCTTATGACATAGATCATCTTTTACCTTTTGCCATCTTCATTATAGCCGAATACTTAACCGTGCAGATTTCAAAGCCAGCCCACTTTGGTAAAAATATATACTCTGCTGTTTCTTAGCTGTGTGATGAGGGACACCTTATTAGGCTTTTTATGTTTCAGCTTCTGCCTCTGAAAATGGGGATAGTAATAGTGCCCACATCAATTGTGATAATTAGTTGCTACATAAAAGTGCTCAGAATAGTGTCCGCTGCACATAGAGGAAATCCATCTAAGTATCAGCTGGAATTTTCCTTGCCCTGAACAACCCTCTGGTCAGCCAAGAAGACATGGGGTCTTAATGTCACTGTTCAGGACATTGTTTCCTCTCTAATCTACATTGGATGGTTTGTGGGGTTTGTTTGGGGGAGAGAGAGAGAGAGAGAGAGAGAGAGAGAGAGAGAGAGAGAGAGAGAGAGAGAGAACCAGAAATAACAGTGCCAACTGACTGCTTTTAATTAAACAGTCTCACAGGACACATACTACAACATAGGAGGAAACATTTCTGTGTAAGATCAGTGTTGACTCCATCTTTATTCACTAGCTACACAGTCCTCCAAAGTAACCCAGGACCAGAGAACAAGAGCCTGGGTTTCAGAATGACAAAAGTGGACTGCCTTTTGTCCCTGAAAGAGTATGTACAGTGCCCTTCTGTTATAACAGCACTGTGCCTTCAGTTCTGGAGGTAGTGGCACAGAGAAATTTCTCGAAAAGGTGACAGTTATGCCAAGATCTAAATTAGGACAAAAACTCTGCCAGAGTAAGACTGCCAGCATAAGGGTGGGAAGAGGAAATAACTGTCAGGTGGAGAAGAAAAAGAGGGAAGACAGGGTCATAGTCTTATAGAAAAGAGAATATAGTGGAGGAGTTCAGAAATTGTCACATCCTGTGTGGGCACAGTTTCTGGCTTAGGGGAGGGTTTGCAAATTATAACAAGTGTGATGGAAACCCCACCAGATAGAGTTTAAGGTCATTTGATGACCAGGTGTGGTGAATGTAAGAGCATAGAAGGGAAACAGCCACTTAGGTAAAAGGGAAGGCTCTATGTAGACAGAGGCAGATAGACCAGAATATGGTGTAGACAGAGAGTCAATGTCTCCTTGTGAATGCCTGGAGGTCACAGCATAGAAGGGGTAAAATGAAGGGTAATGTTATAGGAGGATGTTCAGTGTCCCCCAAAGGCATTAATAGCAGGTTTGCAAGAGCTGTGATATTGGGAGGGTGTCGTGCGCACCAGGAGGTCTTTAGAGCACTAGATGTGTGCCCTCAAAGAACTTGGCCATAAGGAAGATGGTTTGTCTCTGCCACACAGTTCTTCTACAATGGGCTATTAGCAAAAAAGCAATGGGACAATAAGCCACAGCTGGACTCTCCAAACTTATGAGTCAAAATAAACCTCTTATTTGCATAGATAGCTTTCTGGAGACAGTGCTTCAGCCTGTAGCTCAGGCTGACCCCATGACCCTCCTGGATGCCAGCTAGGGTCACAGGTATGTCCCACTATGCCCAGCTATGCCTTTTCTAGTTTGATTTTCTCAAACTGCTGATACTATAACAGCAGGAACTAATCCACACACAAAATCTGTACATCTGGAGTTTCAGTTTCTAGATGTGTGTTGGAAGCTATGTAGAAACCATAAGATGAGCATAGAACATGTTTTGGGAAATGTGCTAGGTAGATATGTCAACTTGACACAAGCTGAAGTTATAGAAGCAGCAGGAACTTCAGCAACAACAACAAAAAGCCTCCATAAGATCCAGCTGTAAGACATTTTCTTAATTAGTGATTGATGGCAGAGGACCCCACCCATTGTGGATAGTGTTATCCCTGGGCAGGTGTTCTGGGTTCTATAAGAAATCAGGCTGAGCAAGCCAGTTAGCAGCACCCTTCCATGTCTTCCCGCATCAGCTCCTGCCACCAAGTTCCTGCCTTTTTTGAGTTCCTGTCCTGACTTCCTTTGATAATGAACAGTGATATGGAAGTATAAGGCACATAAGTCCTCATCTCCCCAACTTGCTTTTGATGGTGATGTTTCATCACAGCGATGGTAACCCTAAGACGGGAAGATCATATTCAACATGACCTCATGAGATGAGCATGCCCCCAATGTTACCATAAAGAATTTAAGGGATGAGTGAACTTAGAAGGTTCTGTTTGAGCAATGACAGAAAGCTTTCTTTGGCTGTTCCCAATGGCTGGTGTTGGCACCTGTTCTATGAGTGGCATTGTGACTGGAAACGGCGCATTCACTGTGAAAATGCTCAATATGGTTCCCTGTTGTGACACTTCCTGTACCATGCATGACTTGAGCTAGTCTTCTGCAGTCTTTCCTAACCTCACTTGCTCTAACTCAGGGCGGGCAGCTCAAGGGCCTCTTGGTGCCTAGCTCCCTGTAGACACTCAGGAGAGTTTGCAGGTCATCAGATTCATACTCTGAGAAGCAAATCTAAGAAGCAAGACCAAATAGTGAAATGAATTCCCATGTTTGTAAGCTGCTGTCCTGGGGAGAAGGAGGAGAAACCATGTTGTAAGGAGCGGCTGTCAAATCAGCAGGCAAGGGATGCTGGCTATTTTTTCCTTTGCTGTGACATTGCTCTGTTTGTGATTGCCTCTGATTTGCTCGCATTCTGCCTCTACCACTTGGTTTGGTCTCAACTTCATCCAATATTTCTTGTTAACATTTGGGGACCATCTGGACCTCAGCAGTGGTCTCCCCAAGAAGACATAGCATCAAGGGAAGTGATGGACTCTGCTGCGTGTCCTGCCCTCTGCCTGAAAAGTGGGCTGAGAGCCTGTCAGCCTGCTGACAGGAGCCAATTTCACATTCCTGTGACTCTAACCCACTCTCTTTGTGAGTCCTGAAGCCATGCCAAATCTTGTTAGGAGGTTTTGAAAACTCCTTCAGTTTTGACTAATGTGGACACAAGATAATAGATTTTTAAAGGAAGAAGAAAGAGTCAGGAAGAAATTACTGCAAGCTTTTGGAAACCATTTCCCTTTGGTTTCTAGATTTCTGACTTCATTGCCCCTGTACACATCTGCTTCTTCTATTGAAAGCCATTCAGAACAATAGAGCCATTTCTCAGCTGCTCCTCCAGACAAAGGAGGGGAACAGGAAAGTCATCCTGTTGATGTAGCACCTTCTGGCTTCCAGATGAGGTTACAGATTGGATATAGGTTCAAAAGTCTATGGGAGTATAAGTGCACAGTCTTGCCTAGAACTCCTCAGCAACTGAACAGCTACAGGCTTCTCTCAGCCCATCACAAGCCCTCTCACTGTCACCCCTGAAAGAGCTGCATCCCAATGCCTTTATGATCCCACCATCAGCACCATCTAAAATGTTCACTACATCCAGCTTCACCCACCTATTGAGACTGAGCTGGATGTTGTGTGTTCAATGGCACGGACAGTGGGTGGGAAGTGGTACTATGTGCTTGAATCATGCCATGATTTTTCACTGGGCACCACATACTAAAGGCTATGCATGGATTGTCTCATTAATAACCCCAGCTGCATGTAAATAACCTGGCTCCTCTTGTTTCCCATGTGATAGAAGGGCGAGACCATGGTAGACACTTTGTGGATTTTAGATGCTTAGTGGATGGAGAGAGAATGGAGGGACATATGGCTGTCAGTCACATGGCAGGTATCACCATTACCACGGCCACTTCTCCAAACACACTCTGCCACAACTCCTCTGGTTTGTCACTGATACTCAGCCATGTGTATGTCACCACAGCATCGTTACTAACCTGTAAGTGGTTCCATAAACCTTATCCCCATGTACATGTTTATGTTAGGTATGTTTGAGAAAATTTAGGCATAAAGACCTGAAGTATCTCTTTGTCACATCCAAAAGAAACTCTATTTCTCCAAATTCTGGCGGTTAAACAAAAGAACGAGACAAAAAACCAAATATTTCTCAGGAACTTGTGAAGAAGGGCCCCCTGTGCCAAAGGACTCAAGTTCCCTTATCACTGGCTGAAGGGCCAATTGGCTATCTGTAGTGCCTATTAGCATACAAAGCACATGCTGTCCCCATGCTCCCTCAGTAACTCAAGAACCTAGCTTTCTGCACATACTGTCTTCATTACCCCATCACCACCACCACCCTCCACCCCTATAACCCACCCGCATCTCTTATGGCCATGTTCAATCTGCTTCTTTCTCTCCCTGCCCTGGACTCCTCCTAATGCCTCTGGCTGTTCTCTCCATCATATCTACAATGTAAGTCTTCCCCTTACCCATACCATGGAGCAATCAGTTAGGTGGGTTATATACTCTGCATGTCAGAGGTGGAAAGTCGAGAAAAGGGTGTGATGTGACAGATCCAGAGGGAAAGTTCACAAGCAGCAGACTGCAATGTCTGTATCCTGTATGGAAAGGCTATTTTCCGCTGTCAGCATCCTCTGCAGGGGACACCATCGTTCCCCTGGACCAGTTTTTCCCATGCCTGGCAGCTGCTCATCCTCATCCCTGCCACCTTCACTTTGCTACTGGCAGCAACTGGATTTAAAAAGAGGAAAGATGTATTTCGCTTGTAGTTTTTGGAGGCTCCTGCTGAGTGGCAAGGGGCACAAGGAAGTGGATGTCAGAACAAAACCTTATCTTGAGCAGGAGCTGAGAGAGCGGCTGGGTCAGCACTTCTGTGGACAGCTCAAAGGCTCACAAAAAATGTACTGAAAGAGCTTCATGAGGAATACCTCAACCCTGAGTGATGGAAGGGGCTCCTGGGAAGGGCTCCTCCTGGAGGATTCCCTCACCCCCTCCAAAGCCGCTCTGGGGGTCCATAGGAGCTCAAAGCATTCAAACCACAGCACCTACCAAGCAAGAACACCTGTTCCCTCCCCTTCCCTTCTTCCTGCTCTCCCCTATCCCAGCTTTCTGGCTTCCTTTCCTTTCCCTACATTCCTCCTGCTCTTCCTCCCCTCTCATTCCCTCCCTCCATCTCCTTCTCTCTCGCCCCTCCCCTTTTCTTGTCCCTCCTCCCCTCCCCCCTCCTCACCTCTTACATTCTTGCCTCACCCTCCTTCCCCTCCCCTTTTGTTCTTTTCCTGCTCTGCCCTACACTCCCTTTTCATTCCCCTTTATTCTTTCTTCCCTCCTCTCAGAAAGGGAACTGACACACGTTGATTGTGCCCTGCAGGCTGCCCTTTGCACAACAGTCTCAACACTACTTCCTCCCTGCACGCCCATCCCGCAGGCAGCACCCTCAGGCCTGTTTTCTCAGTGTGTGTGTGTGTGTGTGTGTGTGTGTGTGTGTGTGTGTGTGTGTGTGTGTGTGAGGGGGGATCTATTAGGTTTCAGGACTAAAGGAGCTTACCCAGGATGTGGCCAGACACTGGACAGCATTTTTTACTGAAGCTGCTGTGCCCGCATCTCTTTCCATTCCTAAAACCACCCATTCTTCTCTTTTAAGCCACTCTGTGCTTTGAATGCACACACATCCGGATTTCTTCACATGAGATCAAATGGGAAGATAAACAATGTGGAGTCAGAGCCTTTGCCTGAGCTATCCCTGCTTCTCCACATTAGGCCTCTGAGGTCTTTGCCTGGGCTATCCCTTTTCCTTCACATTAGGCCTCTGAGGTCTTTGCCTGGGCTATCCCTTTTCCTTCACATTAGGCCTCTGAGGTCTGCCCAGTGTCCTGAGTGAGCTCTGTCCTCTCACAATGCCAGCAAGTCAAGCCAGGCATGCTGGCACACACCTGTAAACCCAGCACTCTGGTCTCAGAAGTCAGAGGCGGGAGGATTACTACAGGGCTTATTCTACAAAGTTTCAGACAAGAACAGAGCAGGGCCCTCAAAATCCCAAAAGAGCAACAACAACAATTTGCAACTACAAGAAAGATGCAAATGTCTTATTGTCTGAGGGACTATAGACATAGCCTACATGTGCTCTTTGAGGAGGGTGCCATCTTCATTACAGCTTCCAAGCTTCACGACATTCCTCAGAACTGTCCTGAGATAGTAGCTGGCGGAAGGAGGGCCTTTGGCTGGAAAAGGAGTCTCACTATGGGACTCCAGATGGGTTTTCAGTCACTCCATAGCCATGTCTCCATGCTAGCTCTAGTCTCCTTAGACCATGGCGTTGAGTCTAGCAAGAGTATCCAGCCCCACATCTTCTATGGCCTGGCATGCTTGGGCATTAAGTAGAATTCTATTTTATTTGATTGTTGATGAGTCTTCATGAATTTCTACTTGAAACTTACCTTTAAACATCCTACAAGTACCTGGCTCTGGTTTAGCAAGGAGAAATCTTGGATCCAGAAGGTGGTTGCTAGTGTTGCAAACTGGAACTTGATGATTTCATGGTACTGCCTAGACCATAGCAAGGAACTGAATTTTCCTGAGGAAAATTTCTGATCAGTGCAAGTGTGGAAGATCCTCTAAAAGAAATGAAGAAACATCACAAGGGAGGAGGTGTTCAGAAACTGGCTATCACTGGAGGTGTGGCTGATCTCTTTTCATGGATATTCTGTCCAGTAGTGCCAACTCACACAGTTGTTACCAGCCATATATGGCCACATAACTTGAAACTAATCCAAAGGAAGGTAGCTAGCTCACTCCTGTTAAGCATATCTGCAGTAGCCAGCTCATGCCTCTCACCAGATTGGACAGGAGAAATTCAGGACTTTCTATCATCAGAGAAAGTTCTACCAGACACTGCTGCTCTGGGTTGGAATCCCAAGTCACCATAGCAGTTTATCATTCTGCCTCAGTGTCTGCATCCTGTTGTTCAGTTGCCAGTTCTCTTGACTGTCTCCTAAGAAGTAGAGGCCATCTCCTCTCTGCTGAGGGTGGTGGGGAACATAAGCTGCTAGTATCCCGGTGAGAATTAGTCTTAATTAGCATGTGCCTGGCTTGTTAAATCATGCACTTAGGAAAGTAGCATGCATTTGGGTGCCTGCAATCACTAGGTGTCCTTAATACTACCCACCTGTGCACTGTTACAAATCACTTAAGTTAATCCATTCCTCCTGGGCCCTCTAAATGGATAATCGAATTGATTCTTTTGCAGCTTAGGTCCTAGTTTATATCTAACAGCCTTGTATTCTCCCATATGAACACTCCTATCCACCTCAGAGGACAAGGACTACAATCTTGGCCCTGCTGAGAGCACAGACCATGTATGAGTTAGTCATCATTGTGTCTTCCGCACCTGCCTAGGTCCTGGCAGGTGGGAAATGCACTGGCAATGTTTGTTGAAGGCATTAATTAATCCATTACCTAATCAATCAGGATGCCTTTGGTTCTCCCAGTAGGATGCTCACTGATTATTCCTAAAGAGAATTCATTCTCCAGCACAGTAATTTGAAAAGCCAGCAGCATGTCAGAGTCACTGAGGACCTATGGAAACCTGACAAACCCAGAGAGACTAGGGTTCAAGTCTCAGAGTTTTGTAAATGCCTCCCCACAGGATTGTGTTATACAGTCCAAGATTATATCATAAACCATGTCAAGTTCCTGACTTGTCAGCCATAAATATGATTGCATCATTTTTGATATTTGTATCCCGCATTCTATCTCATCCACAGTCAATTTTACTACAAGAGCACCATCAATCAGAACGCCCTTCTCTCATTCCTCAGTTGTGGAACCATCATGCTCCTCCTATGGGAAAGGAAACTCTCCATGGGAACTTTATTCTGGTGTCTTTATGAAGAGTCAGTACTGAACAATACTGAAACAGTGTGAGGGAATACAGCCCCTTAAATCTCTTCTCAGAATGCTGATGTTCTGGTATATTAGTCACTGTTGAGTTTTTAAGAGAGAAATAGAAAATAAATCAAAAGAAAATACAAGGAGAAAAGTCAAAAACTGAAGATAATTGCTAAGGCAGGCTGTAACTCTGTGTTAAGTGTGAGTAAAGCAAGTGCTAGGTGTGTGGGAAGCAAGGGGATGGATTCCAGGCCATAGATATGAGTCTCAGCTGGGAAAGGGAGCATGCATAGAAATACTTCTCCTCTGGTGGGATGGTGTGCACTGTCACCTAAGATCACACCAGACAGGAGGAAGGAGCCTGGAGCATTGACCAGACTCAGACATTAGAGGACCAAAAGTATCAGAGATACCACCCAGAAGAAGATGGTCTGATGAAACTGCCTAGGAACAAGGCCAGATGGAAGAGGTGGAGTCAAGAATAGACTAAAGATCACTCATTCTACTCCCAAACACCATGAAAAAATAGTTTTCTCACATTATAAAGCCCATGTAGAGATGTTGTTAAAATAAGCCAAAAGATTGGAGATGATACTAAATAATGGCTTTGAATAACTGAAAATCTATATTGTGCCCAATACCAAACAAAGATGTACATACATCTCAGTAAGACTCAGCGAATGGCTCCATACCACTACCTAAAAATTGAGAAAAGTGGGGCTCCTTGAGTCATCTCAGAGTCATGTGGCCAAGAGATGGCATGACCAACTCCTAGGAGATATATTTGTCTAGATTCCTAGACTGAACTTCTTCTGAATGTACAAAAATCACCCATCACACTTCACCTCTGCAACTCCCCAGAGGCCACCTCTTCTGTCACCAGGAAGGTGACAGCCACAAGCCAATACTAGAAGTCCCCCCACATTTTCATTATGTGGGACATGGTGAGGCTTTTATGAGACTCCACCACAGGCTGTTTTTCAAATTTATTTAATTCATCCATCATGTTCTGAAGCCATTTGCTTTTTTATATTGGACAGATGTAATGAGATTTTGGACACTAAAAAATGTTTTTATTAAAAGTTATGACCCAGAGCTAGTTGGTAGGGGCCCTGCCATAAATCCCCATGAGTATGTGAATTTATAAGGGATGTAGCGACATAACCTTAACCTTCTAGGCCACACCATAGATTACATGGTCTCCTAGACTATTGCTCTCTTGCCACAGACCCACACACCTGTGGCTAAATAACAATCCTAATAATTATCAGTGCCAATAGTAATGGAAGTAGTATTTTTGTAGTTATTACACATTGTGACTTTTCATCTTGTCATTGCCACAGTTGAGTCAAAATGAGATAGACCCTGGTGGAGACAGGTGGTAGGATTTATGGATGGTGGTCCTGGGCATGTTGATTCTCCTGCTCCACTCTACATCCTATGGATGGGGATGAGGAAGACACAATTTCTGTGGACAGAGTGAAGGTGATTTTGGCAAATAAACAGTATTTTGAGATTGGACAAGAGTCTCCCCATTTCTCCGTTCCCAACACCGAGTCCTACTCAAAATCAGGAAACAGTGTCATCTCTCTACACATGTGTATTGACTCAATATGAATGCCAGTAGACACAGATTCTGTTAACGTTGAGCTACTTGGAAATTATCCAAAGAATAATTAGCTTGTATGTATAGAACAAAACAAGGTTATTAAAATATGGCTGTGTAGTAGATATTATACATTTTGTATAATACATGATATATTCAATAGAATTAAACATTAAGAGAATTGTTAGTTTTGGCCAGCTGCCAGCCACTAGTTAAGACATGGATTCATTCATTTCTTTTGGCCAGTGCTCTGTATGAAGCCCTTGGGAACTGCAGGGTATTTGGGAGTGAATTGCACACATGAGAGAACTCTCAATAGAATAGGTGCAGCTGAGGTGCCGAGGACTCCAAAGGAAGAGAATTCATGGCAGAGGTGACTTTCAGCTGGGCTTAGGAAAGTCAAGAGCACTGAGCCTCCTGGGATGGGAAGAGATTGCTGAGTAAAGAGGACAGTTGGCATGAGAGATGGGCACACCTGGTTGATGATGAGTGTGGGTATGTGGGCAGATATATGTGTGCATATGCATACAAATATGAAAATGTCATAATGGAACCTTATGTTATTTTGTGCACTATTAATAACTAAAAGAATTGTCAATAAAAACAGCTGGGTTTGGCTAATTTCACATGATAACACATTTTCACTTTTAATAAAGACTGTCCACTGTAGACACCTTACTCTTGCCTACAGACACTGCTGTACCTAGCTGAGTAGTGTGCATAGTTGCAGGAAGATGGACTTTAGACTTATAGACATGTTGTTTCCGTATCTTATAATCAGGCCTGTGCTTTATCATCTACTTATGCTGAAAACCTACCCCAGGGTTTATCCCATACATCAGAATCAGCTCCCGCCTACAAGGACCACGGGAGTGTAAACCATAGCTACCATCATCATTAAACTCATAAATCCATGTCATTTGTGTGTCATTCACTCCATCCTCATTCATCATCCCTTGCACTTGCAGAGTAGCCAGCCATTGGAGGATTTTGACGAGCGTTTTGCTGCAGCCACACCGGTAAGAATGAGAGGGCCCTGTCTGTTTAACTGTTTCATGTTGTTGGACCATCACTCATTTCATGCTCATCAATCATGCCTTGTGGTTGCAGAACAGAAATCTGTCAGTGGAATTTGACGAGCTTCTTGAGGCAACCAAGGTAAGACCTCCAGGGTCCTGTTAAATCAGAGTTCTTCTGGTTACCCTCAAGTGTCCCATGACGTCCTCATCCACCTGCATAAATGGCGATTGTATCTACTCTGTGCTGCTCCAGTAGGAGTCCATTGCAATGTTCACAAGAAAACTAAAGGTACCATGAGGTCCGATAGTAAGAGTGTATATACAAACAGCGAGCTTGCATGTGTGTGTGTGTGTGTGTGTGTGTGTGTGTGTGTGTGTGTGTGTGACAAAAGGGGAATTGGAAAGGAGATAGAACCCCCCCCCCTTAGTTTTATTCAACCATTATCCCTCCTGACACATTCAAGACATTCTAGGGGGAGAAGATACATTAAAATCTTCATGTGTTTCCTGACAGAAAGGTGGGAAGGCGGTGGGGGAGGAATGGGTGACTGTGAGGGGAGCTCATGAGGAAGCCCAAAGATGGATTTCCTTTCAGATCTTCTATATTCTGCCCTTCCTAGCATTTTGTGGACTGAGCACATAGATCTGTCTTTCAGTTCCTGAAAATAGCAGGAACATGCTGTCCTCAGGTCTGTGTTGCTGCTCTTGACACAGTAGCCAATGGATGATAAGGATCCCTATACATTTCCTGAAGGTTCCCAAGATTTCTTATTGCCAAAACACAGGTATTGTTTTGGCAGCCCATGGCATCATCCTTCTTCATTGTGTCACCAAAACTTCCTCTGGGGGAGGTTCCATGGCCACTCATTGTTATTTTGTTGAAAGAAGGCCCAGGGGACTAGCCTTGAACCATCAGTTTTACAGTGTTCTATATACCCAAGAAACTACCACTTGTTTAAATCAAAGTGGCTGAGCCAGAGATGTTGATGTTAAGGGGCTTGACCCAAACCTATCAACTCTTTGTCTCCATCACTGGCCATGGCAGCCTCAGCATCATTCTACCTACTATTGGAAAATATCCAATGTCTTCTAAAAGAAACACATCTGCCATGTACAGCTACATCAAAGACCTTTGAAATGCTTGCATTGTAGGTAGGTTCCTATTTTGTGAGCAGACATCTAGAGCTGAGGCTGCAAATAGCCCCCCACCCACAAGTGTGCAGCCCAGTAGGTCTCTTGGGAATCCTGGCTTCCGGTTGGAAGATACTATAGAGCTAACTACCACCATTAAGCAAGGATGACCAGGGCTTGGTGAATTGACAGATTGAAAAAGAGTCTGGTTGCTCTGCCAGGCAGTGCACCCGTCCACCCCCACCCACCCCCGACTGATCCCAGGTGGATCACTCACCTCAGCCTCAGTTAACCAATCTGTAAAGCATAGACTGTGACAATGGAAGTGACTTTCCTGGGCTCGGGAGTGTCAGACATGATGATAATGTATGGGAAAGCTTATTGTGAGCTGTAAAGTGTTTTACAAATGTGAACTCTTAGCTTTATTCTCTTGAGGCCTTTAAAATGATGGATGAGGACAGTATTTTCAGATGGAACATGGTTTATTAGGTTACAAATAAGCGGCTGGGGTTCACATGGGGGAGGGCTGTGAAAATAGATACTGTTCCTGATTCTCAATCATATGTGGTTATTCAGATTATTTTTAATTTTATGGCCCAAGAACCCCCTTTTTCTATAAAATTTAATTAACTCGGGGTTCTATTTAAACAGCAAATCCAATGAAACAAAATAACAGCCTATGTTTTATGCTACCCCATGTTTTTCTCGTTTAATCCTTGAGTGAAAATCATTTGGCAAGAGGAAGGGCTATATCTCAAGAAAGGAGGTTATTTTAAAAGTTGTGCTTAAGGAGAAAATTAGCCAATAAATTATCTTTACGATGTTAGTAAAAGTATGCCATGAGTTCAACACATTTGAGATGTAAATTGTGTGACTTAATTATTAACTTCATTTTAATATTTTCTCAGCACTGGAAATAGTCCTGAGCAATTTTATAAGCATGGAGATCCAAACTCCTGGAAACCCGGAAGGTTTTGTTGAATTCATTAAGTAGTTAGTGTTTTATGCAGAAGAAGCGACCAAAGTGTAGGCTTCACTCCATCAGGTGAAATCTTGTTGGCACGCCAAAGAGGGCTTGAGAAGAAAATAGGAGAGTCCAGATGTAGGAGCACACCTACTGCCAGCTGCCATGTGCACATCAGTGGCTGGGTTGTCACGCAGTGTGAACGGAATGCCGTTAGGAGAGAGTCAGTGGGAAGACTGTGAAATGCACACATGTGCCTCTGCAGCCGTGTCCAGTCCCCCAGTCCACCTCTTCTCCCAGGAGAGGTTCATGCTGATAGCACCAAATAGCACCCCACCACCATCTGGCTTGTTCTTCCTGGCTTGTGGAGTTTCATGTGTCTTCAGGGTCCTTCCTCTTCTTTGTCACCAGGCTAACTGTACCTCTCCTGTAGGATTTGGAGATAGACTGTTTCCTTTGGAAAACTCTAGTAGACTGGGTTCCAATTGCTCCATGGAGGCTTTGGTCATTCTTTCTGCCATGTTACCCTGAGGAGATCTGCATCTATGGACTACCATCCCCAACAGACCATCACTACCTGTAGTTGGGACTTGGCAGTTCCCCTTTCTATTCCCCTCACACCTAGTGCAGTACCCAGCACCTTATGCTTCTTCGTGATTTGTAAGAAGAATGTTGTATACATGGGTGGAAGCAAAACATTTTGTTTGAGCATATTCAGAATGACCTTCCTTGGGGATTGAACCAAAGTCTAAGCACAAAAATCCTTTCTGCCTCATACATAACCTTTACTCATACCTTGCATATAACTTTATACAGTGGACTTAGTGTCCCAGCATTTTTTATCATGACCCTTACAAAGAGTCAGGTGTGGAATTTTTCATTTATGCCATCATATCAATACTCAGAATGCTTGGAATCTGGAATATTTGAGGTTTTGCATTTTTAGATTAGGTTTGATAAATCTATAACATATAAGGAGATATTATCAATTCTATTGTCTAGCTAAAGAAGTGAAGTGTGGTGGGGGTGGTGGTGCTTGAAATGGTTGAAATCAAAATACACACCCAACTGTGGGACCTCCTCCTGAACTCAGAGCTGCCTCATCATCACAAGGGATGATCATTTTTTGGTATGAATCCTATAGATCCAACTATGACCAAGTTAGAGATAAGTATCTGTGGGGGACCAGAGTAGCAGGGCAGCCAACCTCCTCCTGTACCTTCTGTTAACTGAGTTTTGTGGTTACCTGCATCATGAGCCCTCACCTAAGATCTAAAGATAAGTAGAAAATGGTGTTTGCACAGTGGACAGGTTCACACAAAGTGTGTGATTATATGCTTTGCATAATTAAGTCAGGACATTTGGTTCCTGGCCAAAGAATCCCTGTGGTCACTGAAGCTAAAGTGTATGCAGATTAATTTCTAAGTGTATCTTAAAAGGGTTCTTCTGCTCTATGGCCAGGCTTTCTCACACACACCAGATGATGAATGGGAAGATGTATGGTCCAGTGTCTGTGGGGATGGAGTTCCTGGGAGTGATTGATAGTGTGTAGACTGGGCTGGTTTTGATGCCCTTCCTGGTATTAAATGAAATGTTTTTTTTTCATTCGACCACATTTTTTATCCCAAAGACAGACTTCAGGAGGAATATATATTTTACTGCATGTTCTCTATATAAAAATACAAATCCTGACAACCTAGACAACCTTGGTGTAACCTCTTTGTGAATCAGTTTCTTTACAGAAAATGTGAATAGGGATTCCTACCTCTCAGGGCTAGTGCTGTGGGAACATTAACTGAGAAAGGTCCTCATAATCATCCCTTGTCATTCATTCTTACAGTGGGTGGCTTTCAGATGGGTGGTTTCCACTCTTGAGAGAAACCAGTCATCGGATTGTATTTCTGTCCATAGTTTTTGGCGTTTGATAATACATAAGGATGAGGTGCTGCTAGCTCTGTCTGTAGCAAATGGGTGCCACTCAGCAAGCCTATCTAGACACAGAGAAGTAGATTGTTTCTGGTTCTGTCCAAAAGTGTTGCCTTGGGACCATGAGATGTAGTAAGGAATGACCGTCCTCACCATTTACATGGTGGCAATGGAGGAAAGGGTAGCTATTCTCACAATATAATACTTTAAAGCAAGCCCAGCTGCTTCCACTCTCCTGCTTACATGATTCTCTCTGTGTCTTTTCAGGCTGTGACCCAATTAGAACTTTTTGGAGACATGTCCACCCCTCCTGATATAACCTCTCCCCCTGTAAGTATGCACAGCTCTCTGAATCCTACTACCTCATTCCTTTTCCCCAGCCACCCAGAGACACAGTCTGGATTTTGGTGAGAGAGACTGGCTAGTAAATTTCAACTAATGCTCCTGACCTCATTCTCCTTTATATGAAGGAGAAAAAAATTTGGATGAAGACCTCTGATTTGAGGAATAAATGACACCGTGCACTCAGCAACCACGGGACATTGTTTGAGGCTTGCTCTTCAGGTCCTAAGAAGGGATGCAGGGAAGAAACATAGCTTATGCCTACCAGGAGCAGGGAGCTGAGTTGGGAATATGGACAAGAAACTCAACAGGGCAGGAATCATGAGAGGGCGTGTGTCAGCATCTACCTGATCCCCTCACAGTACAGTGGGCACCTAGAGAAAGGAAGCCTCTTCTCCCTCATCCCTCCCTTCCCCTCCCCACTCCCCCCCCCCTTCACTCTGTGTTCACATTGAGCCCTGTAAACCACAGCCTGTGCCTCCCTGAGCCACTCATGAAGCTCTGGGTTCACATCCACAGCTCAGTAAGGGCATCTGGAGCACTGCTTGCAAGAAGACAGAGATTACCAAGAACCTTCCTTTGAAAGTACAAACAAAAAGAGAAAGAAAGAAAACTGAATTTAAAACAAAGCAAAATAGAACCTCAGGCTGGACACTTTCATCAGCAATCCTGTCCCTGCAGTAACCACTGCAACACCAGCATGCCCTCTTCACACACACCCCCAGCATGCCCTCTTCATACACACCTCAGCATGCCCTCTTCACACACACACCCAGCATGCCCTCTTCAGCCCCCACCCCCAGGTGTGGAGGAAAAACAGCCACACCTGCACTAAGTGAAGCTGCTGGAAATGCTCCTCTGGGCACCACACAGTTGTGTAAACACAGGCATAGTGCTATGGTTTGTTGGCAAGATGTTCCTCACAGAGAAAGAGCTGTGATCTCACCAAGGACAGATGGCCTGCGACCCTGCAGCCCACATTTGCCACTGGGGAATCTAGGTACAGCTGCCCTGTACCAAACACCTGATGTCCACTGCAACCCTGCCTTGTTCCCAGAGAAGCCAGGCCACTCTCATCATCAAAAGCCAGGCCTTTCTCTCCTTCAGCACCCCCAAGTAACAGCTGGAGTAGAGAATTGGCAAGGACAGGCCTAAAGGGCTCTTCCTTCTTTACCCACTGCATTATACAGAGAAATACACTGAGACCCAGGAAGGACATGTGACTTTTTGGAGGCCATATGGGGGAAGGGGAACATCTCTGACTATGTGCAAAAATGCTTAACACAGCAGCTCAGGGCTGCATTTCTGGCCCTGAACCCAAATACCATCCAAATGGATGTTTAGTAATCCTCAGAACAATGCTATCCATCCCGGAAGCTGACGGTCTAAAAATGGTTCTGTCTAATTGCCATGGTTTTAGGATTAATTGCTTGCCCCAGTCTGTTCCAATGGAGGGGGCGGGGACCAACAAAGATATTATGGCATCCATCAGGCTTACACTCCATAGGCAAAAGCCTACAGTTAACAGGTGTGGATGTTCTTATCGATAACTGTCACATTAACCAGCAAGCAGCTGACCTTGCTAGAGCTACAGCTTGGACCAGATTGGTGCTAGAAGTTCCCAAATATGATGCTGTTGTTAGATTGTCATCTTGAAAATATTTCCTGCTCTTTTGCAATTGGGAGGTCCAAGGAGGGGTCTGCAAGGCTCCAGGACACAGAGACCTATACTCCATACACTCACAAAGCTTTCTTTGTTTATTTAGCCAACTGTTTAGTGAACCAATCAATAACAAGCTCTAAACTGAGAATGCGGTAGGGTTCAAGTGTGTCTATTTCAGATTGAATGCCTCACTTAAAATGGTAAAAGCTATATATGATGGAATAAGTTGGTGGCCTAAAAACCCCCAGCAGTAGGGGCTCAAATGAATTTTCATACCCCTAACAGCCATTATGTGCTGAGCATCTACTGTAGGCCCATGCATGATGCTTAAGAAAAATAATAAAAAAATAATTGTTGAGATGCATGTTTTCCTTTAGTCCTTACTGCAGGTCTGGAGGGAGGGGCATAAGATAACATTTCTGTCACCAGCCCACAGCCTGTGAAGCACATAAGTGCCTTGGACTGTGTCTGGTTTAGCAGCACTCACTTCCTCCGTCTATGTGGATTGCTGAGTAGGTCTCACATTTATCCCCTTGGTCTCTGTCTGGCAGACTCCTGCAACCCCAGGTGATGCCTTTCTCCCATCCTCATCCCAGACGCTTCCGGGGAGTGCAGATGTGTTTGGCTCTGTGTCTTTTGGCACTGCTGCTGTACCCTCAGGTAAGCCCACCCTCTTCCCTCCTACTTCCTGTGGACCTCATTCAGACAACTAACAAAACCAGCACCAGGTACTGTTAGAACACCTAAGGAGCAGTGTTCTCGCCTATAGCATGAGGGAGATGGTCACACACAAAACTGTGGGTGTTGATGCCACCTGGAAAATTCCAGGCTCAAGCTTGTTTGAGAAACACAGCATCATACACACAGACATGCCAGTCAGTGTAGGTCCATTTCCTCTGGATCAGTTCAGCCAGAGGCAGGGAAGATGGTGTACAGGAGAGACAAGACGTACTTCTTAAATCCTTGCTAGGCTTAAGGAAAGAGAGGTCCCCCAACCACATGAAGAATCTTGGAGGATGATAGTGGTGAATTGGGAAAAGAATGTAACTTTTAGAGATTTAGAAAGTGTCCTTTTGGGGCTGGAGAGATGGCTCAGTGGTTAAGAGCACCGTCTGCTCTTCCAGAGGATCCGGGTTCGATTCCCAGCACCCACATGGCAGGTAACAACTGCCTATAGTTCCGGTTCCAGGCAAACACCAAGGCAAATAAATAAATAAATAAATATATTAAAAAAAAAAAAAAAAAAACCTTGAAAAAAAAAAAACTTTAAAAAAAAAAAAAAAGAAAGTGTCCTTTTATTTTCCAAGTATCCTTTAAAGTATGTAGACTGTATTTATAATAGGGTAAAAATACCTATGGTCACAGTACTTGAGGTAAGTTACAAGTGGGTAACACCCCAGGAGTTATTCTTTTGTCTGTGACATCTGCCACTCCAGGTAGCCAGGCCATTCCACTAGGAAAGGCTCACGGGTGGGAGTTTAGTTCTTTTAATTGTCTGGGAGCCTAGAGGAGTATTGCATTTCCCTCTACCTATGGTCTCTGAATTGGAGCCTTACTATCTCTCTCTTGGCTTTATTCTTGTAAACAGCAAATGAGAGCTTGAGTATTTTAGAATACAAATCTGCTTGTGATTCTTTATGTAAATAATTAATTTTAATTATATAGTGTTAGAAGAAAATTCTCACTACTAAATATAAACCTTGCTATTATTGTATATAAATTAAAAATTCATAGCATGTTCTGGAATACAGCTCTTCCTCTTGAGTCTAAGGATCATCACAAACTTTTACAAGCAATAAAATTGGTAGTGGCTGTCTTGACTGATAGCCCTAGTATCTGTTAGGTTTTTTTGTGCGTGGGGAGAGTCACACACACTCACTGCCAGGTGCCACACAAGAGTTTATTTTAGAGAGTTACTGAGAGGCAGATACCCGGAGAACAGCAGGAGAGAGAAGACAGAGAGGGAGAGAAGGAAGGGGGAAAGAGAGAGGATGGGCTGCCATGTGGCATTTCTTTTTAAGAGGAGGGGTGGGCTTGAGTCTATGTAGCCATGCCTAGGGGGTGTGCCCTCTGTATGAGGTGCCATGTCTGCTCTATCACATGGCCATTACATGCCAGGAATTCTATTTCATCAGCACCATGTATGCCAGGAACACTTACAGTATCTACAGGCAACCTAGAATATATTCATTTCTAAGCTCCTCAGTTGAATTGTTTTTAGTCATCTCTGAAATGGGATAGTGGGGATGACTTATTATATTTTTGTGTGGTAGATTTATTTCCTGAGTATAAAATGGACATTACAATCTTGAGAACAGTAAAGTGGAATGTAGCCTTTAAAATATAAATAAAAATGTCTATCAGGAATGTACCTTATCATCACATATCCATGCTCTGTGCCTATTGCTTTGCCTATAAAGATCAGTGCTAACAATGATAGACTCCCGTAATTACTAATCTTTAGACATGCTTACTCTCTAAGTATCCACTGAGTGCCCACCATATGTCAGCTCCTGTTCCAGGTGCTTGGAGTACAGCAGTAAACATGGACAGCTTCCCTCTAGCTGGGATCATAAGCCATAGTATAAATCATTTGTGCAATACATTAGAATATGAGAGTTATGGGGATGAAAAGATTCATAGAGCAGCGACTGAACACCAGAGCTCTGGCCCAATAGGGTGTGGTCAGGAGGCTTTCTTAAATAGGGCAACATCAAGATGGTGAGGGGCCAATGAAGCAGATAGGATTCTTGGTTAAGAGTTCTCCAAGCAAGGGGAGAAAGTTTGACCTCCTCCTACCTCCAGCCACTTCTCTATGAAGGACATGATGGCACTAGATGTGATTTCATATCTTGCCTGCACTCATATTTCATTACAGATGACCTAGAGACCTTTGTTAGACACAGTAATACTCTGCTTTTTCCCAGGCCAGGTTTAAAAGTATAGTCTCTTACTACTTAAATAATTACATTTAATGCTATTTCTTTATATTATTGAAAAATCTGGTCAACTTTCAGAACCTATGTCTAAAGTTACTTTGCATTAGTGTATTTTTGCTTTCTGTCTTTACATGCTTGAGGTAGTTCTTGGATGGTGATAATCTGAGCCTTTTCCTCATCAACTGGTATTAAAATGTCGCCAGCTATTGTGCTTCCCTCTACTTTGGACCAATTATCTACCTAGCCAGCAATGGGGAGACAAGGTTGTAGTTGGTATTAATAATCACTGGCAACTGATTTTAAAACGTTAATATTTATTAAGGAGTTTATAGGGAAACATTCACTGATACAAGAGATTAAACAGTAGTGTGATTCCTGGAAAGACGGACTGGTTCTTAAGGCTCAGTGGGTCTTGTCCTCCATCCCAAAACTTGAGAGAACAAACAGGAAGGAGGGTGACATATTGCCCTCATTCTTAATCTGGCCTGGCCACACCCCAATACTGGGGCTTCAGGTTCTAAAGGCCACACCTCTAGGTCAAGGTGATAATGCCTACTCTCCATTACACACAGTCAAGAAGTGAACCAGTCCCACAAAGGCTAGCTGGCTGCTGAGGATTTCTGAACCTCCTGACCAGGTTTAAATCCTGACTTCAGATGTCGAGGCAGATAATCTGTCAGAGGTAAAATTTCTTCTTGATACCTGGATTGGAAAACAATACCTTATGCCAATATCATGAGAACTAAGTAAGATAATTAAGAACCTTGGAAAAGGCTGGAATATTGTAGGTACTCAATAGGAAAAAGGCTGCTATTACTTTATTAGATTTCTGATTATGAAAGTCAAAGCAAATATACCCTCTCCTGCCCTACCATGTTCTTTCCTTTATTTTCTTGGGAAAAAAAATTAACACTTAAAGTTTAGGTCCTTTAGTCTTTTGGCTCCACATGGCAGACATGACCTGGGTGGCCTGGAAAACACAGGCTCTGTCACCAAGCAGCTGCAGATGCTAGAGCCTGGCCTCTGATGAGCCTAGGTGCTTACCTGTAAAAGGGGATGGGGGTTGACTTGACCTCCAGAGCTATGCTGAGAGGAGAGCATTGTGAGTGGTGTCTTGTAGAAGACCTTTGTAATGTTGCCTAGAAACACGCTCTAAGGAAGAGCTCTGCGGATGCTATGTGCTTCTTATCAGGGGTCTATGCTTTTCTACTCATATAAGTGGCCTGTGAAAGCTGTGCCCTCATGGAAGTAGAATTTTATGCATACAGATTAAGCAGATAGTGGTAATGGCTACCCGAGAGACTTACTATAAGGATCTGTTCCCCCACCATAAAAGTGGGGGCTTTTATTCTTCTCTGCATCTCTAGAGACTGAATCAGAGCCAGGCATCCACATGGATATTTTTGGATGAATGAATAAGTCAAATGAGGCAACATGGCTAGGAGGTTCTATACACATTCTATACAAATACAGAGAGACTCTTTGTTTTCAATTGGTTTCTTATAATTTAGTCTGGTTTTGTTTTCCTTTCTTCAGTCATGGGTTGGGGTAGCTCTAGAGCTAGCATCTTGTTATGAATTGCAATTTTTACCAATTAAAAGAGAAAATAAACCCCTAACTGCAAGGTGTGAATGCAGTTAGCCAGCAGCAAAGAGGTTTATATTATTCGAACTTTAGCAAGTCTGCAGCTAATGAGTTGTTAGATGTCTGCCGTGGCTGCCATAAAGGTGCTCCCTGAGACCAGTGCTGCCTTAGTCCTGGTACTGAGGTGTCCTTTCCAGCATGCAGAAGGTCTGTGGCTAGAAAGCAGTCTTCTCAGGCTTGGGAGAACTCAGGCTACACAGTTCCCCTCTCCCAGTCAGAAAAATTGAGTAAGATTCATAAACTCCCCAACATGGTACCAGTTATCCAATGCTGCCTTTTTCTCTTCCGAATATTATACTCTCCTCTGGAGCAGATGGCTTGAAGCCAGAGAGACATGCTAATAGATCTCTCCCAAAAATTGTGTATAGCCCATCTGTTAGCTCCCTGTGAAGGGGAAAAAAGACAGAAAATATGGGATGGGGGCTGTCATCAACAGTAAAATCATCACTGATCACAGTACTTGTGGATCTTACATTGCACTCTTAGAAAAATATGGTGGAGACATCCATCCTCTTGATCCATACACCAGCTGTGCTCATGAGTCAAGCCTTATTTGAGCCTTATGCCCAAAATCGTGAAGTGACACACAGACCCCTAACCTGTGACTCAGAATGCTTCTCCTTAGGACATTTTTTTCCTTTGTGTTTGTGTGATGGCAATATGCATTCAGTAGAAACCAAACTGTGAATGTTTATCTTTCCCCAGGGTAACAATGTGTGGTACAGTGCTCTCTGTAGATGCTGGGCTGCCAGTCAACCATGCAATCCGAAGGAAAAAAAGGTCACTGCACAGTGTACTGAGTGCTAAGCTGTTCAGTGGGTTAAGCCCTGAAGTATCTTGAGTTTACTGTAGGTTTTTTTAGTTTATAGCCACATTGTCAGAGAACAAATGTATTTGCATTTTAGAAAAGTAGTGGGAAGGAAGGCGTAGCTAGTTATATCATTAAAATAGGCAATAGAATCACCAGGGTCATTGAAAGGTCCATGGATAAGTCACCACTTGAGCAGCCTAGATCATTCTTTTTATAACAAATATTTGAGGTTTTGAAACTCATAGATACTAGCATAATGTTCTGACACTGTTTTTTAATCAGGATAATGTCATACTGATAGTATGGAATTGAAATGAGAAGTGTTTTATTAAAAAAAAGCATGTATTTCAATTTAGAAATACTTACTACATGACTACTAAATGACCATACTATAGGACATGATGAGTAATGAGATGATCTTACCTGATAATAGTCACCAGTAAAAGCAACAGCTGAAAATACAGGCTGAGACAAGCCTCCATGAGAAGTATTTCTGTATGTGACTACCATTCCCCCAAAACTCTTGAATGCTCCAAATGAAGTATATATATATACATACATACATAACTTGAGTGTATACACTTGTTACATTTATGAGAAGTTATAGGTGTTGACTCTATACAAAGAAACTGAATTTCTGAGCCATTCGATCCATCTAGGCTAACCCATTCTTAACCATTCATCAGCCTGTGCACTGGCCTCACAAATTATAAGCTGTCTGCAGTAAATGCTGGTGGCTTCTTAAATACCATGAAGCCACAGTCTTCCCTGTAGTTACCATAATAACTCAAACATCCCACAAATTTCAGTTTTACTTTTAGGAGACAATCCCTCTGAGAATAATGTGGTTATGTCAAAGTACATCAGAAACAAGAGGCCCACTTGTCCCTTAGAGTGTAGGTAGGTCAAGTCACTGAATCAAATCTGAAGTTTGAACAGTATCCCTCATGCCCAGTACAATTGGACTTGCCTGTTTCACTGTTCAAAACTCTTTAACATGATTAAGTTTACCAGCAAGAAGTCCATTTGCTCTATCTAAAGTTTCCTCCTGGGACAGTATGGTAGGGAGGTATAGAAATGACCAGATTTTGATTATTGACTTGACTCTGTTGAATCAATCTGTTGAGGGATAGTTGCATCTGAGACTATAACAAGGTAGTCTGTAGACATTCACTGTGGGCTCACCAGCATCACTGATCTGAACAATGATGTTATCATTGACACAGCACCTATCCATAATCCCTTTAGACGTTGCTAGGATACACTGAGTCCTCTCCCTTTTTTGTTCTGATCTCACTGTACTGTACCTACAGCTTCATTCTGGAAGCAATTAAAGTACTTCTTTGGGCAAAGAGAGCTTCTCTACCCTCTGCCATGACTGAATGGCCACTTGTCTCTTAGGCTTAGGTGTCCATGTAAGTGGCCACTATGCCCCCTGCGGAGCATGAGGACTACTGGAAGAATGTAAGAATTTCCAATAGATCTGGAGTATGTGGACACATTCTGTGGCAGCCTAGGCCACACTGACTGTGAGTGACCTGAAATAAGTCTTGGCCATCTGAATGTGAGCATGTGTTAACAAGGAAGAGAATACTGAGGTGAGATAGACTCGCCTCAGTTTGGATCCTGGTCCTACCTTGTACAAGCTGTGTGACCCTTAGCAAATTGCCTTTTCTCTGAACATCAGTTTTCTTCATCCCCTAATGGACATAACAGTATCTAACTTGCAGGGAT
The DNA here is from genome assembly GCA_004025045.1 of Sigmodon hispidus. NCBI lineage: Eukaryota > Metazoa > Chordata > Mammalia > Rodentia > Cricetidae > Sigmodon > Sigmodon hispidus. The sequence continues at coordinate 25,757 of PVIH01000632.1, forward strand.
TTTGTGAGGATGTGAAACAGTGGACCATGTATCTGTAGGGATTTAAACACAGTGCTCCAGGTCTCTATCTACAAGATGGGCATACATTATTTTTTCTTTCAGTGGGATGATCTGCAGGTTAATGTAATTCTATATTCAAAGTGTGGATGACTGCACCAAACACAGTGGACATCTATAGAGGCCAGGCTATGCTAGGACTTGGGATGACCACATGAGAAAAGCATAAACCTTCTCACCTCGGGACAACTACCTTCTTGGGTTGGGGAAAACCAGGGGAACTTCTAATGGGAAAACTCATAAATAGGGAGTGAAACACAGCTTGAGTTGGGGGATAATAGCATTCTTACTATTGCTTTACTTTCCCAGATTTCATAGTTCAGGAGCTGGAGTGTCTCAGTGGAAGATAGCCTTGCCTGTTTTCACTTTGCCCTTACTTGATCAACTGAGAACAGTCTCAATTGCTGAAGCTAAGTCCTAACTTTCATTGAATTTCTCAGTCAGAAGGAAGAGTACAGAGAAACTGAATATTAGAACTTCAAAGGCTGAGGCGAAAAGCCAGACCTCAGCTTTCTCACTGTAAATGGGTGGTACATTTCTGTCAATGACTTAGATACATTGACTTTTCTTCTCCAGGATGCCTGACCCTCATCTCTCCCATTCCAGGTTATGTCGCTATGGGCGCCGTCCTCCCATCCTTCTGGGGCCAGCAACCCCTCGTTCAACAGCAGATCGCCATGGGTGCTCAGGCGCCCGTTGCTCAGGTGATGCCAGGAGCTCAGCCCATCGCATGGGGACAGCCAGGTCTCTTTCCTGCCACGCAGCAACCCTGGCCAACTGTGGCCGGGCAGTTCCCGCCAGCCGCCTTCATGCCCACACAAACTGTTATGCCTTTACCAGCTGCCATGTTCCAAGGTCCCCTCACCCCCCTTGCAACAGTCCCAGGCACGAATGACTCTGCCAGGTCAAGTCCACAGAGTGACAAGCCGAGGCAGAAAATGGGAAAGGAAATGTTTAAGGATTTCCAGATGGTCCAGCCTCCACCTGTGCCCTCCCGTAAACCTGACCAGCCCTCCCTGACCTGTACCTCAGAGGCCTTCTCCAGTTACTTCAACAAAGTCGGGGTGGCACAAGATACGGACGACTGTGATGACTTTGACATCTCCCAGCTGAATCTGACACCTGTGACTTCCACCACACCATCCACCAACTCACGTGAGTGTCCTTTTGCTGCTCTCCAAAGCCGGCTGAGTATGTTGCCTTTTTCCTGGTAACTAAACTAGTAGGGTCAGAGTCTATCTCACTTGCATCTCAAGCTTGTTGGTACTTCTGATAACAGTCCCCACAGTGACTAACACAGCTACCAGTTATAGCACATACACCTGCTTCATTCTCTGGGTCTCTTTTTACATAACGCTGATACCAAGTTGCCCTAGATCTGTGTAACCGATAATGACAGTAAGGTTCACAATAGTATACAAGTGATACAGATACAAATGAATGCATGCCTACCATTTGTCTACAACATCTCTGTGCTTCTTATGGCTTTGTTAATATGCTCATTTGTGATTGATGTATGTTTTAGGGTATGGCATACAAATTTTAGCATGGCTTTTTGAAACAAAAATAAATATTTTTTTTTAAGTAGAAATAAGGGGTCAGGAAGATCTCAGAAGGTGAAGGTCCTTGCCACTAAGCCTGAAGACCTGAGTTAGATCTTCAGAACTCATGGTGGAAGCAGAGGACTGATTCCTAAAAGTTATTTTCTGACCTTCATGTACACACACACTCTGCCCCCTCCACACACAAAAATAAAATAATTAAATTAAATTTAAAAACAAGTCTTAATAATTGGAAAAGAAATTAAGATCAGGGAAAATGTAAGGCAGAATATATAGTCAGGAGGTCATGTCAGGGCCTCATGATTGACACACACTGAGTACGATAAGATAGTAAGATGAGAGAGTGGCCTGGACTGCCCTGGTTGGGAATATGGAGGTCTCAATTCCTCTAGTCTATGTGCTTTGAAGTAATAGTTTTACATCCATGGGCCTTGTGGTTCCTGACTCTCTAAAGCCATTTATTTAAAGGCCTTCCAATATGAAAGGATCATCATCATTGTGATCTGGTTCAGGGGACTTTTGCAAGCTCCTGGGCCAGGTCTCTTATGCTGTCTCCATTGTGACAAGCTGTGTCTTAGGATAAAGCAAGTCACTGCTCTGAGTCTCTGGACCCCTTGAAGGAGCAGCAGATTCCTTCTCGCCTTAGGATTTGGAGACTCTGCTTCTCCGTATTTTTCCTGTTGCAAATACCATAAATAGAAAGCCTGTTGAGGAGTCAGAATCCAGACACACTTGAGCACGCGTGTGCTTGTCAGACACAATCGGAAAAAGTGTTCCAGTGACTCAGCCTGTGCCTTGACAATTGATAAGGGGGAGAAAAGACTCATGGTACAATGACTTTGGCGTTTTCATTACTGTCACCGGTGATACGGATCACTGGATGGCCAATACCATGAATTGTCAAAAAAAAAAAAAAAAAATCTAATGTGAATACAATTAGATTGTGTCATTCAACCAGGTTTAGAATGCTGTACTGAAAATGAAGACCTAGCACTCAGGCCATAGGCGCTCTATAGCCAAACATTTCTATTAATTCTAATCCATGGGGTTTCAATGAAGAATAATGAATAAAAATGAAATGCTAAAGAAATAACAGTCATGCATAAATGAACAAGAGTCTTTTAAAAGCTCATGTCTCATTTTTCAGTGAATGAAGGGCTGCCTACAAGCAAGGAAATTCTTTGAGGACAGGGACTCTCTTGGCATGCTCCCCACACTTCTGAGATTGCTAGTAGGGTTCCTGGCACAAACAGATGTTAGGAAAGGTTATAGAGAATTACATGAGCCACCCAAAAGGCCAAGTCACCATTACTGTGTTTGAGAGCAAGGTTTTACCAGTGTATCACTGTTGACATTTGAGGACGGATGATTCTGTTGCAGAAGGTTGTCGGGTATAGTATGCAGAACTTATTTAGCAGTGTTCTGGCTTCTACACACTTGATGCAAAAGCATCTTCATCCCTTTCTTCTAGTCATGACAGCCTCTATAACTCCAGACATTGCCAGTGTCCCCTGTCGGGGGCAAAATGACTGACCACCTTGAGAAAACATGGACATAAAATACTGAAGTGCTATGTAAAGTCTGTGATAACTGAGAAGCCTGTGCAAATAAACTCTAGCTGTGTTCCCATTGATCCCACTGGGGAACTGTGGGCAGTATCCTCTTAGGACTGATGGCTCAGCCTGGATTCTCTGCCTTTTGTAAACAATAAACCACTATAAACACAATTTAGAACCCAACTAAGCTAATATTACCCACTCAGCAAGGCATCTTTATACAACCTTAAACCTAGTGTAGCCAGTTTGCTCTGGAACCAACTCATGGAACAAGACATAAGTATCTTAAAGAAAATATGAGTCATTTTTTCTGTCAGTGTCCCTTCAAGATGTGAGCAAAGATTAGTCATTCAAAAACAAAACACCTCAAATGGAAAAGACTCACTAGTGTTAGATATATATATCTGTGACAACCCATAGCTCATATCCACACTTGTGTAAATGTGAGTGCTCACCTATGCCCCTCTGGGCTCTGACTCTGAACACCTGAAGAAGATGTACCACACTGCACGTGATTGTATCAGGAGTATAATGAAGGGAAAGGGCTTGGTCAGTGTTAGCCTCATTGGCATATTGGCAGTGATAAAGGAGCTGGAAATCGTGCCCTTGGGATAAGAGATCAACACCAACTTTAACAATCATTCTCTCCTCGATAAAATACCAGATTTTTGCTAAGCTCTGAAACAGTGTAACAGGGAGCACTTATCGATGACACTGCTGCTCACCTATTTAGTCAGTCCATACCTGGGGACTAAGCCAGTGACCAGTATTCTATGCTAAGTTAAAACAAATGCTTCCAATGTCATCTGTGGTAGAAACCTCTGGAACGAATAAGAGGAGGAAGACATAGGAAGGTCATGGCAGCCAGTGCATATGCTTCACAACAAGCCTGCTGGCACCTGTTATTGCTCTCCCAACTCAGCCTGTGCTTATTACACACTGAGTGTGGGCAAGAATGCAAAGTCAGGTTTAGCAGTTGCCATGAAGGTATCAGCAATCTGGAAAACATAGGTAACCTCTATCTCAAAAGAGCTTCACAAGTTTGGGGACCATTGTCTTTAAAGTCTACCAGTGACTGATCTACAAAAGCGATTCAAAAAAATGTATCTTCTGATTAAAGAGAGAGAAGAAAGTCAGCCTTGCCCAGCAGCTTGCAGCTTGTTCATATGACAGAAGCACCATAGGAGTGTGTAGAGTTCCTGATTCAGTTGTTATCCCATAGTGTATAAGAACTGGCATTCCTAAATAAACGTGGGAGGAATTCAGTTGCATAGATTTGACCTGACATAGGGAGAGTCGAGACTTGACTCAAATATAAGGGGACCTCAGGTGTCTCTGGGATGTAAATTGTTGTAGCTTATATATATTTACCACCTTTTCTCTTTTGGCACAGCTCCAACCCCAGCCCCTAGGCAGAGCTCTCCATCCAAATCATCAGCATCCCACGCCAGTGATCCGACCACAGATGACATCTTTGAAGAAGGCTTTGAAAGTCCCAGCAAGAGTGAAGGACAAGAGCCTGTAAGTGACCTACTGACTGCCCTACTTTTCTTTAAATTACAATTTCCCCATAGTATATGAGGATGCCAACATAAAAGAGAGTGCCAACTCAGAGCTGATGTTCGAATGGCCTCTGAAGGGATTTTTGTACGCTCAGATGCATCAGCCAGAAACACTGACCTTTTGTTATTAGGAGCTCTCGCATCTGGGAGGTGGCATCCTCTGACAGAAGTTACAACCTTCCTCTAAATTAACTGGTTGCATATGCCGTGTGAAAATAATCTTAGTTGCCTTATATTTTCAGTTGTTGAAGAGAGAAAAAAAAAAGTGTTATCTTCTTGTGTTCTAGCCTGATGGATCACAGGCGTCCTCCACCAGTGATCCATTTGGGGAGCCCAGTGGTGAGCCCAGTGGTGATAATATAAGTCCACAAGACGGTAGCTAGATAGCGCAGGTCTGGGTAGGTATCTGTCCTTTTTAATCTCCTTCACCTGCAAGGTTTTTCCTCTTGCTTGCTGTTTACCGCTGACGTCATATCCCAGTGTTTGTGCCTTGTCTGCTTGCCTGTGCTCCATTATAGTATCCATATCATCTCCCCGTCTGTGCTTTTTCCTAATGCTAGCACTGTTTCTCATGCCTGTTACTATATTGCCAGTATTTGTGTTCTCAGTCTTTGCCTGAGCCATCTCACTAGTTACCAGTGTTTGTACAATATCCCCTTTGCCTCATTTCGATTTTGCACTTTGCTTTTTCATGTGGATGAATGACCTTTGACGTACACCAAAAGGTAGGGTTGGAGGGAATAGGGCAAATAATTTTGTTGTTTAATTACTGATACATTCTGAGTTTGTGACTATGAGAGAATGAGATTCAGTCAATATACCAAATGTGGATTGAGTTTTTAATAACATTGGCCCTCTGGAATGGGAACAACATTCTCTCACTCTCCTCTCTCTCTCTCTCTCTCTCTCTCTCTCTCTCTCTCTCTCTCTCTCTCTCTCTTTCTCTCTCTCTCTCTCTCTCTCTCTCTCTCTCTCTCTCTCTCTCTCTCTCTCTCTCTCTCTCACACACACACACACACATACACACACACACACATGATAACTTCTCAGAGCTGCTCCAGATGCTTTACTCTTTTAAGTAAAATGTCACTGCATTTGCCTACATGCTACAGATCTAAAGAGGTCACTAATCAAACATATGGAGAAGCCAGACTATGCAACAAAAGCAAGCCATGCTTGAAATAAGATTGATCAAAATGTACTGTTTTGTAGCCCTTCCCATCTATCTCAGAAAGCTTCCATATCCCCTTCCAGTGTCTCAGTGAAATTCAAGGCCCAAAGACATGTTGCTGTCACTCTGTGGTTTTTACATGTGCTGTAGCCTAGGCTGACCACCAGATCACTTCAGAGTCCAGCAGCAACTAATTGGAGAAAGTCATCCTTACATAGAAGTGGCTTTTGGAGCTCAAACTTTAGTACCTCCAATTCAATCAAAATAAAGAAGACACCAACCATCATAGGAGACAGAGTATACCTTGTTATGTAGACATTATTTCTAAGGCCAGCTTTGACAAGTGTGTCCAATTTTTGGACATCTTCCTGGTTTTCCATAAACATAGAGTACTGTGAGACAAAACTGGAAGATTCCTTTAGTCCTGAACAGCATCATCCCGGCCACTAAAATAGTGAAAAGCCATCACTTACTGTTCAGAACTTGGTTCTGTGGCCATATCAGTCATTCATAATGCACAGATAGGTCTTTCGGACAGTTTTTGAAAGCTAATACAGGGTTTTGAAAGTATATTTTGTTAATAGATTTTTATGATTAAAGAATTTAATGCAGTATATGCTAGCCACATTTTATATCAGTAAAATGTAGGAATACACCATACCATATAAAACCCAAATGCCTGTTTAAAAGATTAATCTTTCACAACCACATTGGGAATTGATCTCTTAAAGGCAAAAATCAGTGCTGTAGGAATGAAAAAATGTTAGGGATTATAAGAAGATTCCTTGAGGTGACCCCAAGGAGGTCTTCTACCTCTTGTGTATGTTGTTCAAACTTCATGTGTTCAAACTTGCTTTAGAAAATGTGATCAATGAATTAGAGGTGATGGGCTCCATTCATCACGATGGTGGCAAACATCATCGTACAATTGAAGTCCTTATAAAAATCCCAAATGATTTACACCATTGGTAACACAAGCACTCATCTTCATGAGCATGTTTAGCGTGAGGCACTTATACTAGCTAACTGCTTCACAAGGCCTTGGTTTAGTTGCCATTTTCATGCTCCATCTGCTCCTCAATTCACAGCTGGGTTGCAAATGGTCATCACATGGTGTCAGGGCAAGAACTCAGGATTTGGAACTGTAGTTCAAATCTTAGCCACATAAAAGTGAGAAATCTTGGGCAAGAGACATTCTTTCATTCCTGATTGTCCTTACATGTTAGAAGCCCAATCTGTTGCATAGTCAGACCATGAGAATTCAGCCTAAAATTTAGTCGGGTATGGGGAGTAATAGAGTTCAGAACCTGGATTTATCTTTCTTGTCTTTTTACCTAGATCAGGATTCATGATCACTCTCTTTATTTGAAAACTAGGGATAATGGCCATCGTACAGCACACTTGGGTGAAGTCACGAGGTGATGTATATGGAGTTCACAAGACAGTGTGTCCAGTACATAGAATATCTGATAGCTACCAGCATTACCATCTCTGCCACCATTGTCATCACTAGGAACCCTGTACCATCCTCACTGCCACCACCATCACCATCACTACCACCACCATCACCGCTGTCACCATCACCATCACTAATATTACTATGACCTCCATTACTGCTACCTTACCTGTCACCATATAACTAGCAATACATATCAGCATCAGCACCACTACCATGACTGCAATCATCTCACCTTTATGACCAGTCTTTTCACCTCCAGCATCACTTTACTACCACCCTCCACAGCACGACTATCAGCATCACAACTACCATCACTATTCCCTATCACCACAACCAATATGGTATAAATTCAGTATATGTTGGTCTTCTATAGTCTCAGATTTTATGCATTTAGCCCCATGTTTAATAAAGACAATAACTAGGAGGTTCTTTTTGATACTTTCTTTTTTTAGATAACTTTTGGAATGCCCCATAATAGATTAAAGCACAGAGGGAGAGGTGAGGCCTTTCCTGTATTCCTCTGACAAACCCTGTCCCGTAATCAAAATAACCTCTATTTGAGCCTCATAGACCATCTCTCCTTGTCCTGCCCACATAAGAGCAATCTTGGGTTTATATGTAAATCAGATTAAAGCATGCTCAGCTTTGACAAGAGCTAAATTATACTTTATGATGAAGCAGGTTCAGCCTGGATATTTTATAGTTCCCTATCAGAATCTGTGCAGTTGAGTTAATGCCCACCTTGCCCCTTATGGCATCCATGGGGAAACTTGTATGAGTCTTTGCATCCCTCCAGCAGTGTCAGAATAGCACAATCCATATGTGATCTTTCTGCCTTCATCCCCTTTACTCATAACCAACTTGAAATTTACTGACTGTAATTTCTTAGTGCTTTTTCAGACACTTGGAAAAAGGATTCCGTGCTGAGATAGTTGTGTCTGTGGCTTTATTTTCCCCTCTGCTGTCATGCAGTTGGAAAGCAAAATCCCCATCCTTCTTATCACTCTTGCAGCCACTATCTCCAGCTGGTTTTTATTAGAAATAGCCACCCAGTTCTGAGTAAGCAAGGATGACATCTTTTGATAAGTTAAAGCTATATCGCTCCTGAGTAAAAGGAAGCAAACAGACTCAATCCCCACAGGTGGAAGCTTGAGAGCCGACACCAAATGTTTCTGTTTTAGCAATAAAGGAAAATATCTTCAATTGTTTCACTTTCTACCCCTTATCTTCCCATCTGGGAGAATCATGTGTCTTTGAAATACTGAGTCAAGACCCCGCTTCCCCCCCAAAAAAATAACCAAAATAATATAATGGCTGGTGTGGGAATGGCAGGTAATTTGTACTTCACTGATGTGTTGCTGGAGCAGTTTTGAGGGTGACATGTTAGCCTTTGAAGGGACGAAAGAAAAATGAAAACATTTATTTGGTTAAATGGCTAAGTAAATAAACTGCCTATCAGGCTTTCCCAGCTGTCAAGTCCAAGTAGCATCTGTAACGATGGAAACCGTTTGGTCTGTCTCCTTTTGTAACAATAGATACTGCCATAAATAATAAGTCGCTGCCACTTTTTTAATACTGATCTCCGTAGTGAGACCCCAAGGCATATAAAGTATTACCTCATAGATTTCTAGTGTTCAAGGAACAAGAAAGATGAGCTTCAAATGCTTTGGAAGAGTGAATATTTGATTCTAGGTTGGTTGGTTGGTTTGTTTTTAGTTAATGAAAGTAGTGGGCCAGCGTCAGAATGAGGATGAAAAGCAAGTGACCGTAGGCAAGCCTGTCTCTCCTTCCATGGAGAAAGACAGAGATGGAGACAGAAAGGTCCTTGGGGTTCAATGGCCAGCCACTTGCCTAATCAGTGAAAACCAAGTTCCAGTGAGTGACCCTATCTCAAACGAAAAGGTGGGTGGCTCAGAAAGATTGATCTCTGACCTCCACACAGACCCATACCTACATACATCCACATGAGCACACATATACATGGAAGCTAATTTAGAAAGTCTCAAAGTAAAATATACATATTTGGTATTATTAGCACGCTTCTAAATTTTCTTTTGAACTTTGTAGCTTAGATTGGTCCCAACCTCACAGTCTTCCTGCCTCAGTCTGAGTGCAAAGATTACAGCCACACACCACCAACCTGAGCATCATTCCCTTTTAAAATAGAACTAAAAAACAGAATCTTAGAAATAATGTATTCATTCATTCATTTAAATCTGCCCATTTTGTAGAAGCAAGCCTAGCCTAAGCTTTTGAAGTGAGCAGACCCACTTTCTCAGACCTTCATGGACATGCTTTGATGTCCCCAGATGGAAAACATACGAAGTGAGATAAATGACCAGGGTCTGACTAATGGCACTGTCTGCTGGAATGGATAGTCAGATCTGTAGCCAAGAGGTATTTAAAAGATGAAGCCGACTTGAGATGAGGCGGAGGGATGCAGAAGGGGAGATGAGCTAGATTCTGAAATGGAACAGAGTTTTAACAGTTGTAGTTCTGCAGAGCACAGAGTAAGACACTTGAGCAGAAAGCAAGTGTACATTGGGATCAGCTACACTTGAGGTACCCAAGAGATAGTCAAGAAGAGAAGACATTAGAGTCCTGGATATAGCTCTGGAGGTCAAAGGTGAAATCAGGGTAGGCATGAAGATTTCAACATAGTTTCCAACGACTTGAGTGGTAGATGCAAGAATATACTGTCCATGTGCACCAGAGGTCAGGAGACTGTACTGTGGATACAGCACAGGCTGCACAGACTAGCATAAGTTCTCTGTGCTTTGCTCAGAAAGTACAAAGACACAGCATAATGAGTGGAGGTGACTGGGTCCTATTCTGTGACCAAAACTAGGCAGCTTCCAGAATTGACTGGTAGATTAAAGCCTGCTTGCCAGTGATGGAGATCACATACCCGGTGTTTCTAGAACCACTCAATAAGAGCAATCACATTGCCTATCATCCACTGGTACTGAAATATAATAAAAGAGTCCTGACACCACTTAACTTGGTATTTTTTTATTCCTGCTTCACCAATTTGACAGGAAAAAAAGAGAAGTACTTGCTAGAATCCTAGGCTGGGCTGGAAATCTGTGCCGGGACTCAGTATAGACTGAGTAACTGAGCAGCCGTCCAGCAGGATCAAGTACCTGGCTTTGAGCAGCATCCTGACTTAGTGATGTGAGGCAGATGGCTTGACCTTTGACCTTTGATTGTCTTCTCTGCAAAATAGTTGCCACAGATTCATGCAGCAATAACACCTTAGGACCCTTTAATTTACTCAACTTCACTCAGGTACAACTTGGAAAAACTAGGCCTCAAATAGTGTCTCCCAACAGCTGAGCCTTTTCAGGCAAGCTTCATTCTTTGTTACTCAAAAAGACAGAATCCCTAAATTATGGCAAGTTCTTCAGACAGAATCTCTGAAATACTGAAATAGTATGAGGTCTTCATGACCTTGCCAGATCCAGGCTAGAAATTTCTGAATCAAATGATTTCTTAGGTTTCCTTCAGTTCTTACAATCTACAATTCTGTAACAAGAAAGGTAAAGCTATTGCCAAAACGAATAATGCATCACGGTGTCAGACTTTGGGATTATCTGCTGCTTGGGGTTTTCCACACCACTGCTCCCCTTCATTAGTGGGGATAATTGAGAGCTGACTGCGGTTGTTCCCACTGTTGTGATGGGTATTTGAAGCTAAATTCCAGCAAGCAGGGGCTGTGTGAATATTTATCTCCACTGCAGAAAGTTAATGCAGCGCGGCATTAATTACCCTGTCTGAGTCTGCTGTCGTCTTCTGGTTTTAGGTGTTATTCTCAGTTGGATAAATTAGTTTCCAAAATTGGAATAGAACAAATTGCAGGGTGAGATCAAGGCAGTTTGACTTCTCAGAGAACCTAAACAGAAGAATGGGGTGAGCGAGAAGTCCGCATGGGAAGCATGGAGGTGAATGGGTGACAGAAACTGTTTCTTGTTTATTGTTCCTAACAAATTTTCTATCCAATTCTTGCTTGCTCAAAGCACCCCAACCCTAGAAAACATACATAAAAATGTGTGCATGCATCACACATGCATACCACACACGGGTGGGGAGAGAGAGAGAGAGAGAGAGAGAGAGAGAGAGAGAACAGAAAGTTTCTGTCTAGTCTGACAACAGATATTAGAAGAATATGGATTAAGACTTAAAAAATCATCCTGATACAGATTTTGACAAATTCAGCCTTTTTGGAAAAATAAAGCCCAGTTGAAATGTGCTGAAGGCAAGGAGATCGAAATACCAAAGATATTAGAAATCATGTCCTAGTCATACACTAGTTCACCAGACCTCACCCCATCCCCACAGTGAGGAACTACTATGTCATATTTCTGTGTGCAATGCGAACAGGGCCAGGAGGAGGATGAGGCCCTTCCTGTAGTTGGGCATTTCAACAGATTGCATTTACTTTGCTCTCTGTTTCTATCAGCAAAATGAATCCCACAGGTGGAGCATAGAGGTGTAGGGCACAAATTGTTATGCTATATTGCAGAGCAGGGCGACTGGAAGCATAGAAATAGTTCCTTCTCCCAAGAGAGTATTCCTCTCGCCAGTCCTGGAGAGAATGCACTGACTCAGCAGTGAAGTTCTGGATTTGACTCTGGCATGATTGCTCACATAGAAGCAATCTGCTGCTCTGCAGATCTCTCATCTATACAATGATGGGGTAGACATGGTTCATCTTCTAGGCTATTCCCAGTTTAAAAACAAGGAGCAGACAGTGTGGTGTATCATACGGAACAGGCAGCACCGTGACCTTGAGACTGTTCAGCCTCTCTCAGCTTGACTTTTTGAGTGTTTTTATTCTGCTCCTTTGAGAATTTTGCACATAAATATGATGTGCTTTGATCAAGTCCACCCTCCCATTTACTCCATTCCAGTCCCTCTCCCATATGCCCCACCATTACCTCTTCCCAACTTTGTGTTTGCTTTTTTTTTTTTTAAACCACTGACTTCATTCAGCAATGCCAATATGTGCCTGGGTGTAGGACCGTCTATAGACTGGAGCTTTGATAGCCTCTTGGGGGCTGTATCCTTGAAGAACATTGACTGTTTCTCTCTAGCAGTCATCACTTGCTAATATCTCTTCAGCCTGGGGGTGAGACTTTGAGCCCACCTCCCCGCTCCATACTGGTATTTTGTCCGGCTTGAGCTTGCGCAAGTCTTGTGTATGCTGCCACAACCAGTGTGAGCTCATATGTGCAACTGCCTGTTGTGTCCTGAAAATACTGCTTCATTGTAGTCACCTGCCCGCCGCCTCTGGCTCTCAGATCTTTCTTCCTCCTCTTTTGAGATGATCCCTAAGCTTTGGGAGGAGGGTTGTGGTGTAGATGGCCCATTTAGAGCTTAGCATTCCACGGCCTCGTGTTCTCTGCACGTGAACTTAAGGATTGTGTTTCCAAAATGAGGACAGAAGGAGTCTGCTCACAGGACTGTTAGGTAGATGGAGGTGAGAGCTGAAGGTGCTTGACAAGCTCTAGGTGTTCTGCGGACAGGAGGACTTCTTCCAACTCTGCCCTTTCCTCTCCTTTCCTCCAGTACTACTAAGTATTATGCAAGGTGTTTCTGAGTTCTCTCTACTTATCTCAAGACCTTTGTACAAGTACTATTTCCACAGTGTGGTTGGAGAAACTGAGGCTCAGAAAGTGTAAGTATATTTCCCACAACACAGAGCTTAGTGAACTCACTCTAATGCCATGCAACCCTATCAGGGAATCAGGCTCCAACCAAAGATAGGCCTGTCTCTAGGAGATTGTTCAATCTGTAAAGTATGCCACACAAGCATAAGTAATGCCCCAGCACCCATATAAAAACCCAAGCATGGTGGCACACTTATAATCCCGGAGCTGGGAGGTGGAGACAGATGGGGCTAACACTTTCTGGCCAGCCAATCTGGTCCACTGGGTGAGTTCCAGGCCAATCAAAAACACTATCTCAAAAACAAGATGAATAGTGCCTAGAGAATGAGACTCAAGGTTGACTCTGGGCCTCCACTATGTGCACACATGCATCAGACACATGCACACATATACAAAACAGCAACACCACACACACATGCACACACACTAAAATCTGGATGTGGTCTTAGGGGTGCCAAAACTGTTGCCAAAATGATAAGCATCATGATGAGACAATGTAAAAAATAACCTAAGGTCATTCATCATCAGCTGTCACCTTTCTGTTTTTATCCCCAAGCACTCCTTCCTAAAGTCATCTCACAAACCTGGTGTTGGTAAGATAGGCCTGACTGTTGTGCCTCTATCCACAGGAGCCAGAGCCCCTCTATGCGCAGATCAACAGACCTAAGAAATAGCATCAATGCGAGCTCATGGTGGGTGCTTCAAGACTGGCATGGGAATCAGCAGTGCAGCTCTCTTGTTCTCTCACCTCATCCCACAGAGAAACTCACAACCGCCCAGTGAAACTGTCTCAAGAGGGAACGGAGTGTTTTTGGCAACCAATAGCAGATACCTATGGCAGCACAAAAAAAAAAAAAAAAAAAAAAAAAAAAAAAAAAAAAAAAAAAAAAAAAAAAAAAAAAAAAAAAAAAAAAAAAAAAAAAAACAAAGCAAAATAAAACAAATCACCCCAAAAAATGTATTTTTAAAATAATAATAATTAAAAAAACCAACATTGATTATCAGTCAAACTGATGCTTAACCAATAAATACCGGAGCTCTCTCAGTTGGGTCTAAGATGCCCCCGGATATGAAACCATTATTGTGCTTTTATTTTGATACCTGTTGATCACTGTAGAGACCGCAGATTTGGAGTGGCAGGCATCAGAGAACCACAACAAGGTTGGCACTAACTCATCTTAGGCCAAAGCAAGGGATCCTTTGTGACCAGAGTGTCATCATCCATATGCCTTCTGGCTGTGGCGATGTGCGTGGCATCTCTCCACAGGGCCTGGTCTGCCATCCTGTTTCCCCTGTCCTTCCTCTGTCATGTTTGAGAATTAATGCGTGTACAAATTTTTGTATTGCTTTTGACTTTTTTTAGAAATGGGTGAAGAAATCTCAATGGGGGAGGGAAAGCCTCTTATGAAATGAATTAACTGGAAATAACAAGACAAACAAGTGGTTGGTTATTCGTTATCATCAAGAACGTTGCCAAAACAACCCTTTAGTTATCATGCATTCTGATGAAGAAAGACAGCTTTTGGATCGAGCCTTCATTCTGGGGGTAGTGAAGGACATCACATCCCATTGACGAAAAAGGTGGAAAATGCATCCAGTTCCCTAAGAAGCTCTGAACTCTTGAGTACAATAAAATGATGTCTTTATTTTTCTGATACTTTGCTGCTGTGATACTATGCAGACAAGTGTCTTCTCCATGCGCCATTTTCAAGGAAAAGTCATTTGCCAAATAATTCTGGTACAATTCTGGTGATATGGTTTTGGATCTTAGAAACCAACTTTCTAACGGTGACATAAATATTCAATGTAACAAACTGACTCTGTGGTGAAATGGTTCATCTCTATCTCTTTTTGTACATCAGAAAATTCAAATGGGATTTTTTTATTTTCTAACTTGAAAAGGAAAAACCTTACCATTAAACTCTTTAACTATTTAAGGGAAGTGGCTTTAAGGAGTTCTAATGATGTAAATATGTCAATGAAGATGCTTTTAATAATGCCATTACACTGTAGAGAAGGTAGCAGATGGAGTGTAAGGTGCAATGAACATGATGGATGGGGCTCACTCTCCAGATGTTTTTCTGGAATGACTGGTGGAAAGCTACAGTTCAGAGACAGGCAGGAGTCTGGGGCCAATCAGCAGCTAGTGATACTGGAGGGGGCGGGGCTTCAAAGCCTGGCTTTTCTGGAGAGTCCATACTTTAAGCCCAAGGGAAGAGAAAGGAGACTGACACTGGAAGTTTGACTTTCAGAGATTCGGGAAATGGCTCTCCTGTCTGCTCCCACTTTCTCTCCTGTCAGCCATTGGACAGATTGTATGTGAAACAGAAGGACTCACTTCTAATTTACACACATGGGACAAAAGTCTAATGTTCAATTCATATGTTTAGCACACAGCTTTCATAAAGAATCTATATTTTTTACCCTACAGAGAAGTGTTATACAGGTCAAGTGTGTTTTCCTGATATTCCTATGCAGTTACATGTTGGATTTAGTGGTTTAACAAGAAGAAGGAGGAAACCCTCAAGAGTCATGTGATTGGATCTGGAAGTAATTACTCTATTAAGTTTTACAATTTGAAAAATCAAGTTTACCATGATATGATTGATTGAAATTGCCCTGTATGCTTTGGCTTCTTCCTATTAATGAAAAATAAAATGGTTCTGAGGATGATTTTAAAGTGACCTTTCACACAAAAATTACAATACAATGTAAATCTAATTGTTATTATTTAACCAACATTTTACCCTGGAATATAATTTTCCCAAATAGATAAATGAACCACATGTTAGAAAATATATGTAAATGCTACCCTACTGTAGAAGGTCCCAAGAACCAGAGAAATGTGAAGGGTTGTACACTGCCCTCTGAAGCTGCTGCCTATTGGGACATGATTCCTCCCAAAACATGTATCAATGCTATGAGGAGGTAATCCTCTTGGGAGAAATGGGAAGCTATAATGGCCAAGAACTGTCTGGAAAGAAATCCTGCTTCTCTGAACTATTGGCAGGGTAGGTGGTCACCACAGGAAAGAGCTTCGGTGGCTACAGTGTCATGGTGCCGAGTCTACATGTGTGGTGCTGTCATCCCCCCCTCACAATGGCTGTCTGAGTTTGTCCATCAGTGTCAAACCTTTATCCCCATTCTTTGGGTTACTATGACACAAAGTGAGCCCTGACTGGCATTGCTGTTTCAGGTAGACCATCTGCAGTCAGTTTCATAGCAGGTGATGACAGCCCAGCCGATGGCCATCCCTCATTGAGCATGACAGAAATGTAACTGGACCTGAACTTAAGGAAGATGCCCAGCTGACACATGAAACTGAGGAGGATAAATTCGAGATTTTAAACTGCCATCTCTATCTTCATTGGCAAAATACTGAGTTCTCTCCCAAGCAGCATTTGGTGAGTTTAGAACTACAGTACCCTATCCCAGGAATACAGAAATATGTCCAAACAGGAGCTGAGGTACCAATACCGAAAGAGCAAGGGGGTCTGCACAGTTCTGGTTAGATCAAGGGAAAGATTCCTGTGTATGATTCACTTCCTCGTCCTCTATTAGCACTAAATTTGTCACTTTAAATTTTGAAACCAGGGAAATGCCTCCTGTCATTCTGTCCCCATCCCCTCTAGCTTTCCAACCTTGACATGCCTCAAGACTTTTTTGATAACTCGTATTCATCCCAGTGTTCACAGAAACCCCATCATGTAATGTACCGGGCACCTTCTTTTAAGAAAATGTTTACTCCGTGGGTTTGGTTCCTTTCAATTTCTGCGTTCTGACACATATTTTTTTAATAAAGATGAGAAAGAGAAAATGACTGTTGCAGTACGTTTCTAGACCTACTTTAACTTTACCTCAGACAGTTTGTTAACATATATGGACACATTATTTTTAACTTTATGTACGATGCATTCAACAGAACAGCAAAATTTTTAGAACTTTTCCATTAATTTCTGTAACACGCCATGTAAAACGGTTACAAATAAACATGTTTGAGAGCAACAGCTTAGCCTGGCTTTATTCCATGAGTTCCCAGCAGCCAGTCAGGCAAGGGATGAGTGGAAGAACTGGTTTCCAGCATTAAGTTTTTCACCACAAAGCAACCTCAGTTTCCCTGGTTCAAGCTTCACCAATGGTCCACGGTCAAGCCTCAGTGTGATGATGCTCTGGTTTATTTGTATCCATAGAAACTAACATAGTTTGGAAAATAAGCTAGAAAGCGACAGATGTGATATTTGGACCACAGGTAGTATGAAGCAAAGGTAGGGAAGTCTACTTAAGTGTGGCCTGGAGAACTTGGGTTAATGATGGCTACCATGGGATTTCCTGCCTTCATCCAAAGTCAATTGGTCTAAGAGTTTTTAAGAAGGAAGCGATTAGGGCTGGAGAGATGGCTCAGCCGTTAAAGGCTAGGCTCACAACCATAAATATAAGAGAAGGAAGCGATTAGTGTCTTTCATGTGTTTTACATGTACACATTTTCAGAAAATCTGAGTCTTGGGAAAGGGAAAATTTATGTATATTAAAGAACCACAAATGCATCTACATACTAGTGTGTGTGTGTGTGTGTGTGTGTGTGTGTGTGTGTGTGTGTGTGTAACTGAATCTGTTTACATATCCAATAATGAACCAGATTTCAATTAGGTGATTGAGATGCCAAACTCCACTTGTGTCTAACAGTGGTTGCGTTAATGATTGCATAAACACAAACCTTCAATCTGGCCTTGTTACAATGAAGGGACTAAACAGATGTTATCACCAATTTTGAGAACAGGAGAGAAACGACTTCAATTTCAGTAAAGTAAATTTGGAGCAGACAGAGAAACAGCTCCCATATGGGAAGAAATGCTAAATCTTGGACAAAGGAACTCAAAGACTTTGCAGCTGTTTCCCTTGGTGCTAATGCCCATGCACAATTGCAGGCACTGGTATGCTCTAATGGGTGAAGGTGCTTTGCCTGTGTTGACTCCATTCCTGCTCTGAACAGACCAGACTGGATCCATGTCATTACCAAAGCCTTAGGCAAAGAAACCAAGACACAGGGAGGTCACTGCTGCATGGTAAAAATAACAACCTGGAGAGTTTTAATTTTGAGTCTCTCTGCTTAAAAGCTGATTTCTATTTTAAAATAGTTGGAGAGTCACTGTTTTAATAACTTTCCATGGCCAGAGCTGTTGAAAAATACTGGCTTCTACATCTCACCACAAACCTCTGGTTGAGCTTTGGTAGTAAGTTTGATTTCTGAACTTCTCTGGGTTAAAGTGAAAACCAAAGACCATTGATTGCATATCTGAGGTGCAAACACCTGCTTCTTTGCTGAGCACCTTAGATGGGTTGGATGTGCAAAGAGAGAATAAACCTTTCTGCCCAGCTAGTTCAGACTGAGCTGAAACCAAGCCCTGGAGATTTCCTTTGCAAGCATAAGTGAATCTTTAAGAAGTGACAAATGAAAAGGTGCCCTATTTAACAGTGAGGTGTATGCCAAAATAAATCAGGCACACATACCTGCTTTCATTCTCTGCTTGAGAGCAAGCCCTTGTTGTTTTGACAGTGAATGTTTTTTGTTTTAGCGGAGAGTGACAGTCGGAAAAACGCATAGAATAAAAACAGTTCTCATTGAAATCAACCTTCAGAGCTTTGAAAGCCTTTAAAGGATGTTTAAATTCAAGGGAAATGTAAGCAATGATGCCTGAAAGATGGGGTAGATAAGGGGGATGGGAACAGATGGGAACAGCTTCCAGCCATTCAGTGACCAGTTCTCAGTGTCTGGGCTAAAGTGTGAGTACTTGCCACTGTCAGCTCCTGCTTTGTTTGGACACTTGTTTTCTTCTTGTCGCTTACAAGTCGGTAGCAAAGCCTATGAGGAAAGAAGCTCTGAAAGCAAACCTCGTGATATAGAACAGCTCTGTGTTGATGGCAAAGAGCCCAGCCAGAGAGTGCCAAGCCCTGTCCTCTGCCCTGGGAGGCCTTTTTCTATAATGTCAAGCCTCTGTGTCTTTATATAAAATGCTTAGGGTCCTTCAATATTCAGATACAAGTTGTGGCTATTATATTAGAAAAACCACAGCACATGTTACCCTGATTTGATACAGAAACAGATTCTTAAGTAAAATGATTGTAGTTAATGTTAAAACAAAGGAGGAAATCCAGTTTTATTTCTGAGAACAATAATAGCTCTAAACCAGTCCAATGAATATTTAATTTCCAAACAAAACCTTCACACTCTCTTTATCTTCCAAGTTACAGAGATCTGAAGACAATTTTTGAGCAGGCTTTCTGCTCATTCTCTGCTGAAGAATTTCAATGACTGCCAAGTAGAAAATATCTAAACGGTCTTGTGAGATGGTAGCCTCTGGTGCCTTGAGTTTTTATCTCCTGAACAACCACTTCCTGTTCTGTCATTCAGTCTAGGTTCACTACCTGAGTAGGGAACTAGCCAAGTGACTGGGGGTAGAATAAGCAGACTCAGGATTTGGCATATTGTCACTATAAAAAGTCAAACCATCTCTCTTCACACTGTGCTGGTAACAGCTCTACTGTACTTGGCCTTTAGGGTGATTGGTGGAGAAGCCAAAGTCTCTCTCATCTCAGAAAATGAGATCACAACCAAGCACTGAAGACCTTGAGCTCAGAGTCTAGGCCAATAGCTTTCAACCTTCCTAAAGCTGTGACCATTTACTACAGTTTCTCATGTTGTGGTGAGCCCCAACCATAACATTATTTCATTGCTACTTCATAACTGTAATTTTGCTACTGTAATTAATAGTAGTGTAACTATCTGATATGCAGGATATCTGATATGTGACCGTAAAGAGGTCATGACCCACAGGTTGAGAAATATTCGTCTAGGAAGTTAGTGACTGAAAGGTGTTCCCTCTTACCTGTCTTGTGTCCTTTTTGGACCTTTGTTCTTATCCTTCAGGATACAGCACATCATAGCATGATCTAAATAAAGTGAGACTATATAAGGTTAGTAGTCTGGTGTTCAGACAGAGGAGACAATTTAGGAGGTAGCTAGATTCTAGTTCCTACTGGGCACCAAGACTAAGCATAACCTTATTAAGGAAATAATGTATCTGAGCAGTTTGTCACCCTCTACTTGTCACCTGTCTCCTTTCTCATGTATGGGGGGCATTATTGCTTCTGGTAAGCCAAACAGGGTTGTGCTCAGATGGTAGGCTCTGAATCCAGAAAATCTGACTTAGATTCTGGATCTTTGGCCTGCCAAGTTATTCAAACTCAGACAAGTCACTTAAGCTCTCTAGAATCTGCATGTAAACGTGAGGGCAGTTCTGAGAAATGAATTTGGTAATTCCACACCTGCTGTGGCTGCTGTTGAATGCATATTGCCTTTTGTTATTATCAAAGAAAGGATGTAAGCTGTGGTGTGCATCTGTACTTCATTCTTTCCCCTTACACTTGGTCCTTTCTCGCCCTTTATCTTAGTGCACTAACTCTGAATGTGTGCTGAATGCAGTGTGATTACTGCCCCTCTTTTACTATCAAAAAACCCCAAAGAAGTAGACACATAAGCATTTGAAATGTTTCACTACCACAATTTATCAGGGATTTATTCATATAAGAGAGAATCATTAAGCATAAGCTGTATGCCAGCTCTTGTGATGGACTCCAGAGATTAAAAAATATATGCATACATAAGCATTCCAGCTTCAGGAAGCTCAGAGCCTGGTAAGGGGGGAACGTGAGGAAAGAAACTATTGTATGGTCGAATGTCCAATGAGAGTTTGTGCTAATTTTATAACAGTGGCTGAGCTGGGTGCTCAGGGCTGAGTAGGTGAGGAGGAAGTATTCAATGACACTGAATGGAAGAGCATCTGCAGAGATGGCAGGGCCAGTGGACATGGAGTTAGCTACAGGGGCTAGAAGTGAAGCCAAGGAATAAAGCCCCATTTAAGCATGGAAAACACAGTTTTTCAGTTCATATTTCAGAGATAGAATAGCAAAGCATCAAGTATGATACAGTTATAGCCTCTAATAGAAATGTCTAAATTAAATTCAAATCAAATGCAGTTATAAACCATGACTAAATAATGCTGATTCTTGGAATGCAAGGTCCAGAGAAGCCAGCCTGTCAATGACATCTGATAAATCCATTAACCTCTTCAAGAAGAAGATCTTAGAGAGTCAGGTCTGATAGTTCCATGCCTATAACTCCTACTTCTCAGGATGGTCCTGAGTTCAGGGTCAGTCTGGGCTCCAGAGTAAGTTAAGTAGCTATCTTTGTAACTTAGTGAGACCTTGTGTAGTATTATTATAAAGAGAGCAGGCCTAGGGATATGACTCAGTGGTAGAATGCTTGTCTGCTTCTCTATTGTGTCCAAAGCTCTGACTTAAATCCTTGGGATGAGGGAGAAAAAGGAAAGGTACTAGAAAGTAGAATTATAGTAATATTCCCTTAGCACACTGCCTTAGTCTCCATTACTATTGCTATGATGGAGCACCATAATCAAAAGCAAGTTGGGGAGAGAAAGGTTTATTTTGCTTACCCTTCCACATCATAGTCTATCATTGAAGGAAGTCAGGGTAGGAATCTTAAGGCAAGAACTGATGCAGAGGCCATGGAGGACTCCTGCTTACTACCTTGATCTGCACGCTATTTTTTTAATAGAACCCAGGAGCACCAGTCAAGGTATACCGACCCACAATGAGCTGGAGCCTTCCTCATCAATCACTAACTAGGAAAATTCCCTATAGGCTTCCCTACATCTTCTTACGTTTTCTTAATTGAGGTTTCCTTTTCTGAAATGACCTTAGCTGTGTCAAGTTGATATAAAACTAACCAGCATATATAAAATAATATTTACCTCAAATGAATAGCTGATATGAAAAACCTCTCTAGTGGGTTTTCCCATTGAATTTAGAGTAATCTTTGACCACAAAGCTAAGTTATGGGGATGTTTCAAAGAGTAGTGGCTCTCCAAGATTGAACATGTATGCAGTTTGGAGCACAGTTAGATGTCAATTAGTTGGGCAATTAGATGTCAAAGATTTACATGGTAAATCATACCTTTAATCCAAGCACTTGGGTTGCAGAGGCAGGTGGATCTCCATGAGTTTCAGGCAAACCTGAGCCACATAGTCATATCCTGTCTCAAAAAGTTAAAAATTAGAGGTCAAAGCTGTCATCTCAGTTATTATACTTTTGATCAATATTTTTGTCATTTAAGGCAGTGTAAAAAGAAATAGCCTGTATAAATGGCATTCACCCACGTGAGTTGTCAGTAGAGAATAGCCAAAAAAGTCTCACTGAAGAATGTTCATTTTAGCTGGGGAATAAGCAGGCATTGTGGCACAGCAGAATTTACAGCCACAGAATCCAGGAATGCACCCAAAGGGGATAGAGTGAAGGGAACCATTTCAAAGGAAGAAACACCAAGGAGGTGATATGAGTGTACAGACAATAATTCTTAACCACAAAGGTAAGTTATGGGATGTTCAAAGGTCGGTAGCAATCCAAGATGAACAGATATGCAGTTCAGAACACAGGAGTCTTGAACCACAGTATTTGGGCAGTATTTGCTGGGGCTGAGTAGTGTGTAAATAATCACACTTACGAGTGGACACACTGAGCAGAACGAAGGCTGGAGTGAGGGCCCATGGTATGAAGGAGAAGTACACCAGAACTAGACTGCCTGAGGCATTAAGGATCACCTACAGGCTTCAGTTCACCAAGAATTTCTTCAAATTTGAAGGTGGTGAGAAATTTGGCAACAATGAAAGGTCTCACCACTTTCAAATTCAGTTAAAACCCACAGTTTAAGAAGTCGGGTTAGAAAGGACTAGGGATAGAGAGATGGCTCAGTGGTTAAGAGCACTGGCTGATTTTCCAGAGGACCAGGGTTCAATTCCCAGCACCCACATGACAGCTCACAACTGTCTGTAGTTCCAGTTCCAGGCAAAAACCACCAAGGCAAATAAATAAATAAATAAATAAGCTTTAAAAAAGAAAGAAAGAAAAGAAAGGACCAAGTGAATTGACTTTGTTATTTGCTTTTTGTCTAGGTAAACATAAACACTATTTTTTTTTAAATTAAGATACATGAGTACAAAATATTCATAAATCTGCTCCTGGTTCCCCCCAGGAAAATCCACTGGTCCACATGTACCCTCCTGCATTTCCTGAGTCTACATTTGTGATTGCTTACTGCAGAAATACTTAGCTTTTTCTCCTAAGGGTTTACTTTTTAAATAAATGCTTTTGTGTACTTTGTGCAATATGGTTTTCTTCACTGAAGCATATATTTTGGTGTGTGGATGGGGTACCCTTCATATACACAATGTAGATGCTCCTAAGGCTAAGGGCATTCATCTTGGATGTGCACCTCAAGACATCTGTCCAGCTTTGCCCATAGTGCTTTGCCCATGGTAAAGGTAAATTCTATGTCTATAGAGCAGAGCTGCATCTTCTTTACCTGCCTGATGACACTACTTGTTACATTTTATGATGCTCCCAGAGCCAAGGGTGGCTACTACCCCCTTCTTCTTTTGAGAAAGCTGTGGACAACCAGACAGGTGGCTGGAAATTTCACTAGGGAATAAGTGGTGAAGACCCTCTCATCCTCTCCTTTCCAAGGCTCTGTTTGGGGCAGCCCACATGGCTGGATTGTCAGCCTCACCTTTGTCATTATTCTCAGTTCCCTTTGGGAGTGTGTGAGGAGGGTGATGTTAGGTGATGTAGCTCTGCCTTCCTCCTTGTGCAGATGGACAGACTTAGAGACAGGAGAGGTGGGCCCTGATATTTGCTGGGTCTGTCTGCTATCGCAGCCTCCTCCCCAGTCCCTACAGATGCTTTCTGATCATGGCACCTTGACTGTGTGTGTGTGTCTGTGCACGAGTGTGTCTGTGTGTGTGCATGTGGGTGTGCGTGTGCGCGCACGTGCGTGCATGTGTGTCTGTGTGTGTGTATGTGTACATGTGTGTGCACGCACATGTGTGTGTGTGTGTGTGTATGTGCGTGTGTGTGTACACCTCTAGTCCCTCCTCCCACACACCCTACCACTGGAGGACTCCTCACTTGTCCTTGTCCTTTGAAATCCATTTTGAACCATCACTGGTAAATGATTCCCACAGGTCTGCTTATTTACCATGCTGTTCTGAGGCTTTCTGTGTCTCCACGTTATGTATTGAACTGAGTCTGGAGGAGTCTAGTAATCTACCCAGGCATTCAAACCAGACTAGGAGAGATTCATATTACAAGTGGCAGAGCTCCTGAAGCTTCAGCACAAAGTTAAAACCTGAATAGTTTCTGGTTCTCATAGACATCCAAGAGACTTAGTGAAATATCTTCTTGTCCAAATAGGAAACTGGCTGGGGCAAGGGACCATTTTTCAGGTCTCTTTTCCCTCTGGCCTGTGTTCATTGCCAGCAGCACTCTGCTCAGTGCTGATTGATTCTGACCACAGGGGTCAGCTTTAGTAGTCCCACAGATAGTAGTGCCAGCAGATAGACTTGGGGATGCCATACCATCCAACTCAGAATGAGTCTCCAAAGAGCCAGGGCCTTCCTTCGACATCTGGCCTAAATGCCAATCCCCAATCAACTTTAATCCCAGTATGTGATGTTTGGGGAGACCAGTATCCCTAGCAGTATCAAGCTGGTCTGCCTGGGGTTCCAATAGGGATTCTGCAGCAAAGCCTTTTGTCTCTGGAAGACTCTCCCTTAATATACTGGGGCTGTGCTTCAAAAAGTAGTCACACCACCTCATAAGGTCCCTTGGCTGCTTATTGAGAGATACCATACTTGTTTGTCTATTCTCTCTAGTTTTGGTTTGGCCAGGCCATGGCATCTCTTCATCTCCAAATGGCTATTGCAAGAATTTGCACCTTGGTCAGGTCATAAGTCATCTCTATCATTCAAATTACCCTCCTCCCACAGGATCCCTTCTTTCCCATCCCTTTTCAATTGTGTGTGTGTGTGTCTGTGTGTCTGTGCTTGGATTCAGAGTAGCAGATCTACATTCTTGTTTCACTTTTCATATATGTATATTGTTGCCTCCATTTTATAAAGGTAGGGACTGAAGTTCAGGGGAAGCAAACGCCATGTCCAGTAGTTGACCTCTGACCTACAGATTCTAAAGCCTTTACCCTTTCGCTACTCAAGCTTCTAGGATAAAGTGTGGACCTTCACTGCTTTCCGAAATTGTGGGGGCTCTGGTGGTCCTTGGTTCATTCCAGATCTAGAGGATGAGGAGTGCTGAGCTAACCTGCTATATTTATGGGTGGGATTCACTGATAATCATACCACATCATCTCTGTGGTTTGCAGGTCATGAGGAAAAGGTTTTATCAAACCCCAAATAGATATTAAAAACAAAACAGTGGCATGAAAACCATGTATTTTATGTATTTTGCCAATTGGTAGTGGTATATGCCTTTAATACCAGTACTTGGAAGGCAGAGGCAAGGAGATGTTTGTAAGTTGGAGGCCAACCTGATATATTGAGTGAGTTTGAGGACAACCAGGGCTTCACAAAGACACTCAGCCTCAAAAAGTGAAGAAAAAGTAAAAATAAAATTAGGTATTCTGAGGGTACCCCAGGAAAAACAAGGATGTGGTCTTACAAATAGTACTGTAATTTTGCTGTTCCTGAAGCCATTATTGAAAAAAAAAAAAAAAAAACAGTCTTTACTAGATTCTAAAACAAAACTATAAAAATAACAAAGCTACAAAGAAAGGTGACCCATAGATAGGTCTCTTAATTGTGCCAGATCAAGTTCATCTCTCTGTATTGGATTCACCAGAGCAAGGGGAAAGACAGTGGCAGTGGAGTTGGGTGCCTTCATCAAGGTAGAAAGAGAACTTGAGACAAGCCTCAGAGCCATGAATGAGCCTGGGTACCAAATGTCAAGATATTCAGATAAAACCCTACACTTGCACAAAGTAAAGACAGAAGATGGACCAAAGCAGTTATCAAGAATGCAGAGCAAAGGGTTCAGCACCAGGGTAAGGAAAGAGAGAGCAGAGTTCCCAAAAGAACATCAGCACATCTATGACTCACTCATACAAGATGCTGAGTCCAATGGTGGGCATTGGTCCTTGAGCGAGGACCAGTAGTATAGATGGAAATCTCTGCTTACACATTTGACTACAAAGATTTAGGGCAAAAGGATGGCATATCACTGCACAGAGCATCATGCCTAGAATTGAGGCAATGAGTTACATGTATGGCATGCAATTGGCTGAACACGTGAGGCTGAGAGAAAGCCTAGGCTGAATGATTGAGCCTGCAATTGGCTTGCAGTTCTGCTTTTGCCTACACGGGTGGGAAAATTATCTTCCTCTTTTGAGCCTGTGTTACTGAGAACAGTGAAGAGACAGAATGCTAAGTGTTATGCCCTCATAATGTTATAGAATAGCTCTTCCCAGAAATAAATGCACTGATGAATATGGAATTGGTGTCAATGGGGTTGTTAACCTCCTTTTAAGCATACTAGCAGGACACCAATAAAGAGTTTCCAAACATTGCTTCCTCATCGAACCCTTAGACTTCATTGCTGGCATCCACAGACATTTCTGTTCACCAGAAGAGCCCTTATCTGAATGTGGGACAAGGAAGGGGGAGTCTAATTTGCTTCTAGTAAAGAGAATGGAAATCTGAAGTTTGACATAAGGTTCTTATCTTTCCATTATCAAACAGTTAATATAATTACTATTTTAATGCCATACCTGATTTTGGATTTTCTCCTGGGTGTCAGGTACCACAGAGGTGGATCTCACACATCATCCTTAATCCTGACCAAAAAAACCCAGAATGGTTGCCTTCCTGTTACATGGATGAAGAAGTGCACCTCAGAGAGTCTGTGTCTCATATCCATGGTGACACAGAGACCCTTGACAGTACCTAAAGACTGATCTCCCTGACTTCATGCCCTATCTCTGAGAGCTATGTGACCTTGGGCCATGCAGACTCCTCATCTGTGAAATGGTGTATAATGATAATCATGCATGTTCCAGAAGGACTCTGGGAATAAATAAATCAAAATGAATAAAATAAAATAAATAAAATAACTCCAACCCATCAGGACTCCTGTCAGGACTGAGTAAGTTGATATGGGAGAGTGCTTTGTAAATAGCACTACATCCTACAAATGTTATCATCATCATTATTATTATTCCAAAAATATGGGTGCTCCCATAAAATAAAACCAACTATGGTATGTATTTATGCCAACATGCCTCAGAAACAATTTCCACTGTGACAGGTTGCCTCCCTATCATGTTATTAAAAGGTTAAGGAAAATGAACAGTGGAGGATTAAGATTAGATCTTTCACACATGAAACCACAAAATCAATAGAGCCCCTTAATCTAACTGGTGATATGAAGAAATATACTGAGGTGCCTGGAACAATTACTCAGGAAAATGTCAACAGGTATTGACAAGAAGTCTGGCGAAGAGATGGCGGCCGAGGCTTGGCAACTGACTCTCTCCCCTCCTGACCAACAGAGACTAATAACATTCAGAGAATTTCAGAGGGATGAGGGAGGCCTGAGCACAGGCACTCTGCATTTCCCCAAAATTCTGTGTCTGCTTTGTCTGCTTCCACAATTGGGTCAGAGCTGCATGGGGGGAAATGAACATCTCAGAAGCACCATGGGGAGTGCGTGATGACACCTATTTGTGGTCACTATGGGGCCTTGTTAAAACCTGCTATTAGTGTCCTTATGCTATGATGGTCATTATCACTGTCACTGGGAATTATTTAGCATTTATAGAATGCTAGTTATTTTCCAGCCACCTGTGGGACTGGAGACCAAGGCTGGAAAAGAATACTTGCAGACAGCCAAGGAAGAAAGAAAGCCAATGGTGAGTATTCTAAGGATGAGTTTGAGCCGATAATTTAAGATTTGACTAAGTCTCAGACTCAAGTCTGGTCCTAGGGTACCCTGAGAGAGAATAGCCTTTTGATCAACTTTGACAGCACCATGGTTTTCTATTTGTGCGATCCTTTTCCTACAGCTGTACTTACAGGACAGAAAGCAGCTTCACGTGTGGAAAAAATATGCCTAGTGTCAAGCAAGGACCACAAATTTATACACAGCCTCCCACATCTTTACAACATCATACAATTCTCTTCCCTTTGAAAAGAAAGACCTGAAGATCCAAGAAGCCACACACTGGTGAATGACAGAGCCAAGTCCAACTCAGGCTGCTGTCCCTCGAATGTCCACAGTGTGCCACTCTTCAGCATGGCTTCTCTAACGTTCCAATCCCCACTGGGCATAATGCACACCTGTAATCTTGGTTCTCTGGGAGCTGAGTCAGAAGAATCTCAAGTCAAAGGCCAACGTGGACCACATAGTAAATTAGAGACTAGCCTAATCTACATATTAGTGAACTGTCTTTTTTTCTTTAACGGTAGGACTTTTTTTAAACGGTAGAACTTTTCCACCATTGACTCTGTGATAGAGGGCGTTCAGCCAATTCCTGTGTAATTTCCAGTTCCTAGCTTTCCCGCCGTTACAGGGTACTTGGTTTGTTTTTAGTGGAATTAGTCCTTTTCACAAACTTGTTTGCTTTGCTTCCCTCTCAAGCTTAACATGTTGATTGTTGACACAAAAGGCATGTTCTACAACTCTTTTCCTAAAGTTCTTACCATTGAGTTTTACTATAACCCTGACAAATAGCAACCAGTACAATGTTTGCCAGAGGGCAGCAAGATGGTTGGTTCAGTAGGTAAAGGTTTTAGCTGCCTAGTCTAACTACCTGAGTTAGACTCCAGGACCATGTGGTCAAAGGACAGAACGAGCTCCCACAGGTTGTCCTCTGAGCTTCACTCAAGCACCATTGAAACACACACACACACACACATATACACACATACACACACATACACATACACACATATACACACATACACACACACACTCACACACACATTCATACACACACTTACACACACACACAGACAAACACACACTAACACACATACACACTCACACACACGCCTTTAAAAAAGAAAACACACCATAGTCTGAATGCTATTCTGTCTTGAAATTTTCTCCACAAAGTTAATATATTAGTTCTAAATTCAGGCTCACTTAATGTCTCAAGACAAAGAAAATGAACAGATTCTTTGCCTGGATGTAACTGTTGCATTAGCTTTTCCTGAAAGGAACAAAGACTTCACCCAACATGAGCATCCACAGCAGGTCTAAGTGTGATTTTAAGACTCTGCCAAGGTTTATCTTGATGAGCCCCATGAGTTTGTATAGAGAACAGGAGTTACTTACAGGAGTGTAGGTAATTGCAAAACAGCTCTAACACCACAAAGTCACACCCCAACATGGATGGCTACCTCAGGGAAGCTGCATCATGGAGTCCTCATGTCAACTCATCTCCTTTTTCCTATAGTCTAGCAGATGCTATTTAGGAGGAAGTAACATCTGAGAGAAAAGGCTTGGAAGTGTCACTAGCCTTTTAGGGAAGATCTGATATTGATATTCAAATCATAGTAATTGGTGTGCATTAATTTTTGAACTTTATTTTTGTTTGAGTATATATGTGTGTGTACACATGCACGCACACATGTGGAAACCAGAGATTCATGCTGGGCTGTTTTACTTCCCTACACTCTAACTTATATTTTTTTGAGGTAGGCTTTCTTCTCTGAACCCAAAGTTGACTATTTCAGTTAGGCTGGCAGGCCAACAAGCCCCATGGACCTGCCTATCTTGTACTCGCAACTACACAGTGCTGAGGTCACAGGCATGCACTACAATGCTCAGCTTTTACATATGAATTCAGAATCCAAACTCAGGTCCTTGTGTTGTACAGCAATCCTACTCTTCATTGAGGTATCTCTTCAGCCTCTTGATTTGCATTTGAAAGAAATAAATTCCCACACAGCAGTTAATTTGCTGGGTTGTACCTCATCTTCAAAGATGGCTCCCAATGAGCTGCACTCCTGTGTATTCACCCTAGTGTTTTTCTCTCACAGACATGTCTGTCTTTACCCTGTGACCTGCTTGAGCAAATGAGATGTGATAGATAGTCCAAGCATATCAAGATGCAGCAACTTCTGCTTTTAAGCTCTTGGGAGCCCTCTGCTTCCATGTAAGATGCCCAGCTACCCTATGAGGTAGAGAACATGCAGTGGCCTGTGGAGTGGAATGGCTCATGGTCAAGGAAAAGCCCTTGCGAAAACCCAGAATCCATTTGAGCTGTTAGAGGTAGCCCTTAACCATAAGCATCCGAACCAAGAGCCCTGTGAGTTAAGAACCATTTGTGCTATTCTACCCCACACCAGCACACAGAACAGATGGCCACTTCTGCTATGCTCAGCCTGAATTCTTGACCGACAGAATTGTGGTACATCCATGACTGCAATAAAAGGCTTGACTCATCAACCTCTTTGTCCCTTTGTTCAACACTTCACAAATACAGAAGTTCTCTTACAGTGTCCTACCTTCCCCTAATCCAGGAATTGATTTACTAACTAACTCATCATTATAGATATATGCAATGATTTGAATTTATTTTCTCTCCAAAAATGAAGGCTCTGTAAGTGCAATGTAGGCATGATAGTTATTGATGCACCCTCCACCTTAGCATAGAGCTTGGTCCAGTGCACAGTGAACATTGAAAAATAATTATTTTTGAGTGTATAAATGAATTGATGGAAAGTTTAGGTTTGTATGAATTTGAGAGCATTAGAAGCACACAGATTGAAAAATTGTTCATTTGCTAGGCTAAGGAGTTTGAACTTGGTCCTGTAATGAGTGAATGAGCAGATGAACAAAGTGGATTAAATTTCACCATTTGCTGTAGCTAATCCACAAAATCAATGCAAATACATAATCCATCCAGTTGTTTAAAGTCCCCCAGGTAATTAGTTCTGTGGCACTTTGCCAGCTACCACCCCATTTTCCCTCCGCACACATTTGAGCATTCCTGGAAATCTTTGAAGTAGAAAATGAGTACTCTGAATATTTTTATTGTTTTTAAATTCAGTTGCCTATACTCATCTATTTTTATTTATTATTATTATTATTATTATTATTATTATTATTATCATTATGAGTGTGTCTATGTGTGTATACACATGCCAGGGACCCGGAAACAATCTGGAGTCAGTTCTCTCCTTGCACTTACATGATTTCCAAAAGTTAAACATGGCTTGCCAGGCTTACACAGCAAAGGCCTTTCCTCCCTGAGCCATCTCACACACCCTGTACTTACACATACTTTAAATACACAGAAATATGTGTCTTTCTTGGTTGAGCTCATGCCTATGCTGATGGTCAAACCTGTGCTCAATGGTCATTGTGGATAGGTTAATAAAATATTCAAATTTGAAGGAACCACACAAAGTGCTTGGTAAAAGACATGGTGTGCTAGGCCTTCAGCATTTGACACTTAGTCCTTGACAGAACCCCAGAACTACATTGTGGCTTGTAAACCATCCGGGATGTAAAGTTATCACTTAGGAATCATGGAGACAGTACTGCTCTGTGGCTAAGGTTGACATTTTGTCATCAGGATCTACCCACAGTGTGCTTTTTTATCACCCACATGGCACACCTGTTCTGTTCTAGTATTCTTAACCTCTTCTTTTCATACATGCTGTTAAGTCCTGTCTGAACAACAGTATGGCAATGGTTAGGAGGTAAGCATCATGCCCACTCTTGGTACTAAGTCATATCTAGCTTGAGAACTTCTTCACCCCATTGTATTTGGCAAGCCTGCCCTGAATGCTGGGGCAAAGCTGCAAAGTCAGCTTTCCTGTCCACACTCCAGCCAATTCCCCATCTTGTAACTCACTGTTGGTCCCTTACCTGGCTATCACAGTGCTCAGCAGCAGCAGCAGCAGTGCTAATCACATGTTCTTGGTGTGCTTCCTGCTTTTTATTCATCTATATGGCTTATACCCAGTGTTGTCAGTCTCTATTCATTATATATACACATATATATATGTGTGTATATATGTATATATACATATAGATAGATAAATTTAATCAAGTCTTTGAGAACCACATTAGTGCTTTCCAATAAGAGTTCAATTCCCCGATGACCTCCTGCTAGCTCTACCTCACAAAGGTTCTACCCACATACACACACATACCACCACCACCACTGACATGCTAGTGACCAAGGTTCTAGCACGCACATCTTTGAGGACACACTGAAGCCATGTCTAAGCCATAGTACTTGTGGTCTATATTTGTCAGGGAGAATGACCTGTTTGTACTTAGAGGACCTAACAGACACTAGAAGAAGCCTGTGTATATCCGCAGAGAACTGTCTGCCCATTCTCCACATGAGGAGACAATACAAAGAGAGAACACACAACCTCCCTCTCTGCCAACACAGGACAAACAAAACCCTAGGGTGACAGTGAATCTCTCCCACTAAATAGATATCACCCTAAATAGATACCTCCAGAGCTGTCGTGACACTGAAGTGGCTGTTTTGCAGTCATGACTTTTCCAATGAATATATGCCATGCTTCTAGGTGAGAAATGAGAATCATGGGAGGGATTCAATATTAATTTAGATAATTATAGCCAATAGAGCAGAAAAATCACTGGCATCCCCATGACTCAGAACAATGGCAGACTCTTTCTTACTCCAGAACCACCTGTCAGCAGAGAATAAGGAAGTCTGTGCTCCATGCAGTCACACTGAGATCTAGGCTGCCTGGCTACTCTCTTCTGCATCAGCTTCCAAGTTCATGCCAGCTGTCCACACCACCAAAGAGACAAGAGTTGGTGGGATCACGCATGTCCGATGTACATCTCCTAAAGTGGCATCACTATTGCACACCTCGCCTGGCAAATCAGTATTGTAGTTGCAGTGTCCAGTGCAAGGTAAGACGCTTGCAGCCTTTTCTTCCTAGTATCTTCATAGTCCCTTCTGGTACTGCAAAACCTAATTAACATGGAAGATCTTTGTCAAGTGTTCCTGTTGGCTTGAGATTGAATTCTATATGGGGAAGAGCATGGGAAGCCCCAACAGTAGCTGAGGAGCAATTGGTAATTGATAGCAGTTAGGCAAAGGGATAGTTATTATTTCTTTGGGGATATGGCCACTAGTATGTTGTCTGTGCTCCTGTGGGTGACCCCATACCCGTGCACATACAGGCGTCAAGAACTGAACACAGTGGTGATATATGTGAAAATAGATAAATCAATAGATGATAGATAGATAGATAGATAGATAGATAGCAGATAGATAATTGGTATCTATGATATCTACATAGATAGTGGATAGATATATAATAAATAATAGATAGATAGATGAGGTAGGAAGAAGGACATGTTGAGAGTGTCTGGAAGCTGGAGAAGATGAATATGATCCAATTGCATTGTGTACAACTACAAAGTTCTCAAATAACAAATTTTAAATGATAATAAAAAATAGATGAAATGATTTACATCATTTCTCTACTTCACTGAATAGATTTTAAACCAAAGGCCACAAATAATGAACTGTAATGAGGGCTGAGAATATAGTGGAGCCTGACAGGAAGGGATGAGGCCTCCATCAACAGCTGTTTTCTTGGCTACAAAGAGATGAGACTCCCATAATACCAGAGCTATGATTATGTTTTACTTTTTCTCCTTCTTTCTCATTTGGATCTTATTTTCTCTCAGAGCATCCTCCAGGGAGCTTGCTGCCCACTCAACCCACCATGCTTCTTACAGGAACAATTTTAAGCCATGGTGATGATAATATGCACACCATGCATAAGGAAGTGTAGTATGCACAAATACCTTGAGGGATGTAGTTAGCACAGCCAGCCATCTGCTAAGGGCTCTTTTAAAGCAGGTGCCCTGGACCTCAAGGGAAATTCTTCAGGCAACCCTACAAAAATCATTGTTTTGCAGATACTGGCTGAGACAACATAGAGCAACATGAAAGGCCCACAACAGTGGCCCTGGAAGGCAAGGAGCTTCATTGCAGGCAGAATAGGCTGCTTCCCACAGGTGTGTATGTGGTCCAGGAGCAGACGTGTACTGCCCAGAACAATGCTGCTCTGAATAGGTGCCATTCTCAGGCTATAGAAGTTAATATGCCTTCCTCAGTAGAGCCACTATCTCATAGCAATCCTGCTTTGTGCAGAGCTGTGCAGTATCCAAAGTCCTTTATATACAGCCTCTCTCAGAGACTGACTCAATGCTTTACTCTGTTCCTATCTCTGCAGTGCCTCCGAGCTCTCTGCTCCAGTGCTTTTCCATAATCCATTCTCTGCACTGCAGCAGAAAGACTGTCTATCACAAAGCAAGCTGCCCCTCTTTCTCTCAGCCCCCAGTGCTCAGATGCTCTCCCTGCACATAGAATAAAGTCCACATCAGCAGCACTACCCATGAGGCCCTGGTAGTAGGTTCCAAGCCAATTTTCATTGCTGATTCCCTAGGTGGTGACACCTTTGTGTCCCCACCCTGATAGTCCTGTCCCTTCAGGGCTTCATGTCCTGTTTTGGGTTTTCTGACTTCCCTTTGACTCCTTGAAGGAAGATGAGCTACCTTCAGAGAATACATTTCTCCCTAACCATGCACACATGCATGCGCATGCCTTGTGCCCAGACTGCAATAGGCACATGTCTATCATAGTGCAGCTTCCTCAGAAGGCTGTCAGCTCTCATGGGGATGAGCTATTGCATCTCAACCTGCTGAGGTAGCACTATACCCATTGTGTACTAGGTGCCCAATAAATAACCACTGCAACATTATTTCAAGAGACCCGCATTTGCAACTAAGTATTGTTCAGGGACTTTAAGAGATTTGGTCAGGATATAAACTAATAAATAAGATGATTAACCTTGATTGAATTAAGGACTTCCTGGGAGTTTAGTAAGGCAGACCTCTGAGTGTGTGAGGGAAGCCATCTCTCGAGATGGTTAAATGTTGAGGGCATCCATGGCATGAACATAGTACTGATTTGCTGGGTTCATCACAGGATGGCATTAGTGGCAGGTGGTGAAAGTCAGGATTTGAAGTCTAGTTGGATAAAGCAGGTCTCTAGGTGGTCCTCCTAGGGGGCTTTATCTTGTTCTACCTCTTCCTGTATAAGCTATAATCTTTTCTTGACTTTCAAGAGATGAAGAATCTTTGCCCCATGCCTCTGCCACCATGATGTTCTGCCCGAGCACGTGAAACATTTTGAAACCTCAAGGCAAGCTAACTTCTTCCTAGTAACTGTTTCTGACAGGTGTCTTGGTAACATGGACAAATAAGCCTTGTCCTCCCCAAGTTGCTTTTGATCATGGTCTTTATCAGAGTGATAGAAAACAAACTGAAACACACACCCAGCTGCTGATTGAACAGACAGAATTACCAGCTCTGCCCAAACCTCTTTTAAGCTACACAAAGCAGCCCTTTGTTATACTGACAGGTAAGTGTGTTCCAGGAGCACAGTGCTATTGTGGTAAACTTTGAAGCTTGGTGTTGGCCATGGACCTGGGTATAGGTTGCAAAATTCCATAAGAAGAGCTTAGCAAATGGATTCATATAGTGATGAAGTTCTACATAGAGTTTAAAGACTTAGAAACCCAGAACCCATTTTACAGTTCTCCCGTGATCAGCAATAAGCTATGGCCCTTAGGATAGCAGCTAGACCAGAGAACTGAGGAGATATTATCTTTACATCTCTTAACCAGACCTGAAGCAAGGCTGGCAATCTCTAAGAGCAGGGGAGAACCTCTGAAAGTGAAAAGACAGAGTCTAGAGGCCAGAAAACAATCTTATATCTAGCAATGGATTTGCTGCCAGCCAGCTGTGGAAGCAGCTATAGATCCCCAACCTACAGACATGGGGGCAATCTTTGGTTTGTTGGTTTACTGTTGATTTCAAACAAGATTGTGAATGGGAAGACTATGACACTGTTAAAAATCTGGTTGTGGAAATGTGTGTCATTATCTTTGCAAATGCAGACTACCATCCTCTTAGATGACCTCGGGCAAGAGGCATGGGGAACCCTGGATGGTGATATGTGGTTATAATTCCAGGATCTTTTAGGGACCTAAGGATCTGGACATTGGTATAAAACCAAGAGTAGTGTTTAACCCCCATAGCATTTATTCTGGGCAAGCATAGTGGTTAGAATCCATGATCCATCTGTGTAGCTTTCACTTTCAGGTTCCTGCATAAATGATTGTCCATGAGTAGGTCAAAAGGAGACCCTTACTATATAAGGATTTGATTCCTCTTACACGTGCTATGGTCATTAGTTTTTTGTTTGTTTGTTTGCTTGCTTGTTTTGAGAAAATTCCTCCATCAGATTGGTGCATGCAATATTTTCTTGATTAATTATAGATGTTGGAGGGCCCAGCCCATTGCGTATAGTGCCACTACTGGGCAGGTAAGCCTGGAATGCATACAAAAACAAGCTGAGCACGCCATGGAGACAAGCCAGTAAGAAGCATGCCTCCATGCTGTCTACTTCTGTCTCGGCCTCCAGGTTCCTGTGCTGAGTTCCTGCTCGGACTTGCTTTCATGATGGACTGTGATCAGGATGAGTACATCAAATAAATCCATTCCTCTCCAAGTTGTTTTGGTAATGATTTCTTTATCACAGCAATAGAAAGCAAACTAATAAACACATGGATGGGAGCAGAAATAGTTCTTGGAACTCAGTTTTATGCCTGTTTACCAATGATTAACTGTCGGAATCAATTGTGGCAAAGTTCAGACCAACTGCATCCTTGGCAATGTTGGTGAGATGATGCCCTGTGCACATATTTGAGTTTATGGTGACTGCAACATGGACAGGTTGGTCTACTATAGAGCATGTGAGGGGCCATTATCTTACCAAGATGTCCCTCCACCCCTTTTCTGCATGCCAAACCCCAGCCCAACTACTCCAGCAGACAAGAAAAATGATAGGCTGGGAGAGCACCCCAACTTTTATTCAGAAGTAGGTTAAAGGTTTCACACTTTAAACATTCAAGCCTGGAGATAACCTATGGGGTGGATATCAATGAATGGTCTCTATTTTATAGACATAGGTAACAGCAAAAAGTACCAAATGGTTTTTCTACACCACACTCATGTTACATGTCACCTTTCCCCTCCAAGGTTCCTCACCATATCCCCAACTCACCCAACATCTACCCTAGACACCATTTGATGAGGATAATTTTCGATTTGACTTTAGTTTGTTGTCTCTTAAGAATTGGAAAGGTGCTTCTCTAAGCCTCAGTGTTAGCATTGCACAGTGCACCTGCCAACTGCCCCCGACTCCCAGAGCTGTGCTCTTTGCCATTTGGAGACAACCTTTGCCTCCAGGTTGGAATCAGTACCACAGTCTAGGAATGACTGAAATGTGTAAATACCCACCTCATGTATGGTCATGGGCAACCTGTCAAGTGTTTCTTTTCTTCCCTACCTCCCTACCTCCCTTCCTTCCTTCCTGTGTTGTATGTGTACATGTGTTCAGAGGTCACAGGAGACTATTAGGTGATGTCCTTTATCATTTTCTATCTTATTCCTTCAAGACAGACTCTCCTGATCCTGGACAGATGCTTGTGACCATACCTAGTAGCTTTGTTTGTTTGTTTGTTTGTTTGTTTGTTTGTTTTAGTGATTTTTCCCCTCAAACATGGGCACTGAAGACATGAGTTTAGTCTTTCTGTTTGCACAAGTGCTCTTGTATGCCAAGCCATCTATCTCCCTAGCTCCTGAGAAATGTTTCTAGAGGTTTTAAGGTGAGTGGCTGAGTAGATGATTACGCTATTTCTAGAACACTTTCTCTGAGCTTTTTTTCCTTATGTGACTGAATGGGGAGGGGTGGCAGGTGAATTTGGAACCATCCTGAGCAACAAAAACTGTGGGAGAGAGTGCCTGACCTCTTAGGCTCAGATAGTATACTGATAGTTGTGAGTAATACCTGCCTTGGCTGTGGTCAGCCCAGAGAAAGGACTGGGCTTTCTATAACCTGGCAAATGGGGGAAGCAGCCGTCTATGGCTTTCACCAGCCCCCAGCAAATATTAGAGACAAATGTTGAATTTTCCTGAATCAATCATCTCCTAAACCTTACTTCCCAGCAAGGTAAAAGCCAATTGCCCTGTGAGGCTCTATAGAAGCTGTGTCAATGCAGCAATATGTATTAGGATATCTTCTTAAAATTATAATTTTTACAATACGTCTTTGAATGGCATTTGCACATTTAGTATCTCATGTGATTCTTCTGGTTCTGAGGCATTTATTTTATCGAGAAGAAACAGAGAATAGCAGGATCATATGGAGAGTACATGGTGCCTCCTGGCAATGCTCAATGCATCCTGGATATTTAGATTTACTCATGTTTTATTAGCACATAATCATCATCATAATAATGGGCTTCGTTTTGACATTTTTGTGTATGCTTCTAATGCTTCTCCTGTTACCCTCCCACTGACTGACCCTCCAGCACAACTCTGGGAGATGAACACTGTTGTTATCTGGCTTATAAAGAGGGTAGAATGTGTTCTGGTAACACAGCTGAGAATCAGATAGAAAGAAATTGAACTCAGGTAGAAATCACATAGAAAAAAGAATTCAAACTCCGGTGGCTGAGTTCTGGAATGCTGCTCAGAGTTGCTACAAACCTGGGACTCACACCTTGAAGTCGATTTGTTGAGAACATAGCATGTGGCTGAGTACCCAGCATGTGCTTGCCTGCACTACTTTCCCTATATTAATATATTAATGTATCTAGCCCTCACCATTTGGGGAGGCAGAGGTATGTCACTACCTGAGATACTCAGGTTAAGTAACTTGCATAGAATTATAGTTTTTCCTCATTGCCTTTGGTTTGCAGGGTCACAAGTAAGTATATTCCTACTGGGGCAAAGTCAGCTGAGGTCCCAGGCACTGGCTTCTGTTTGCTTTGCCTAGCTGTTTGCTTTGTGGAAACGGAACAGAGAGTAGCAATAGTGAGCAGGCTTTTCAGACGTTTGGGAACCTCACCGGAGCTCTTATCATAAAGACATGAAGACAGGGGACCAGGCTTGGAGGGCATTGGCAAAGTCATGTCTTCTCTGTGCTGCCCTGGGATGTCTTCATTTCTCTGGTTCCAGGTAAGTGATGGGTACAAATGTTCCTCTAATCCGTTACATGGCAGAGAGTTTAAAACCACATAATGCTGACCTAGCTCTGCCACATGTGTGTGGGCAGAGGAATATCTCTTGAAGCAATTTGCATGTGTCTGATAAAATAAAATCAACAGCTCCCTCTGAATTGTTGTGGACCCAAGTGGCAGGTTTCAACAAAAGTGCCTGTTAAAGAACTGACATGTTTAAATGAATTTTGTCATGTTGGGAAGAATAGGATACATGGTCTATATTCTGAATGAAGCTTTGGTTTGGCTCTTTGTGCAAATGAAGGTTAATTATATCTGAAAAACGAACCAGTTTACATGAATGATCTTAATCAATGACAGCACCTTGCTCTACCCATCCAGCAGCCCAGGATATGCAAACTGAGTGGGTCTTGCAAGCTCTTTCTTTCTCTACTTACCCTTCCTTCTCTCTCAAAGATGTCTGGGTCCAGGAGCTAAATAACTGATTCATTTCATTCAAGTTTCCATTCATAGCATATAAAAGAGCTAAAGAAAATAATCTTAGACAGCAATCAAACTTGGGTTCCAGAGAAAGATGTGCCAGAACCTTGGCAATCTGAAGACCCTCCTTCTGTCTGAGTAGTTGCCATCACACCATGTGGGAGTGCTCAGGCACCCGAGTGCTCAGAAGCACTGCTGTGGGAAGAGAGAGGTGAAGATTTTTCTCTCCAACTGCTCCCGAATAGTAACTTTTTAGTGGTGTGAGCAACACTGCCTGTCCCGTGTGCCTTGTGTCCTGAGCTCTGCATCATGCTAATCGTCCTCTGTGAGCACCTTCCCAGGGATCAGGACTGTAAGTCTTCCCTCACCAAGCACTCCAGTACCAACCCTTAGAATTTACATGACCCTCAACTTGGTGGAGAGACTATCTGTTGCTGAGGCTTTCCTTGTGAGTTATGCTTGGAGGAGAGGGCTCATACGATCCTCCCAGAAGCAGTGTGGGCCTGTATGCTGCCCCAGTTTATGACAGAGTATATAGAGATGAACAAGACTCCAGATTCGTGAGCTCAGGGAACATGGCAGTGTGTGAGTTTGGAGACTTGTGAGAGGTGGTGCAGGGACAAATAGATATCAAGGGTGACCAGTTCTGAGCAAGGGTCCTGGCAAGGGATAAAGGGCACCTCAGGCATAGGCAACTGCATACAGAAAGGCCTGGTGGTGTGAGGCCAGGTACATTTCAACCTCATTAGGTAGACACCAAGGAGAGAAGTGTGAGGAGGAAAGTAAGTAGGTAGGGGATGCAAACCGTATTTTTCAGGTATAGAAGACTTGAAGTGAAGGGGTGGCACAGTGGGATGTATTTATTGGCAAGTTCTCTTTTAGTTAGGGGCTGGAGTTCCACCACATGAGAAGGACAGGCTATGAAACTCATAGCTGCATAGGAGGAGGAGGTTGGCTCCTTGTCCCCACTCTGTGGAAGGACAAACTGATCCCCAGAGGGGAGAAGAGAATGGTTTACACTCAGTGAGCCTTTAGCCCTTCCCTGTCTCCCATCCATGATTCCTACATGCCAGCCCAGAATACAGCATGCCTGTGAGTATCAGACAGAAAAAGCAAAACAAAAGTATCCTGTACAGGAGCAGACAGCATCAGAATCTCCGTCATATCATAGACTTGGCCATTTCATTTGCTCAGGTCACATGGTCATGTGGCCTATTGATCAGTATTGATTGCCACTCTGTTCCAGGCATTTACCCTCACCCCCAAGTCATCCTATCACTTACAGTTGTAGAGAAAAAGAAACTGAGGCTTGAAGACTCTGGGACTCTCAAGGCCATTTAATCCATTTGGAGGACTGTGTGCAGAACTCAAACATTCTTTCTGCCTCCTACCTCTGCTTAACGCACTTTCCAACTCCACCTGACTTCCTAGACAGCCAGGAAGTTTCTATGGGACACATATTTGCTACTTTGAGATGTTGCTTTAAATTCCATGTCTGCAACAGCAGCAAATGACAGAGAGAAATGGGAAAGCGTTCCCCCAGAAACTCCCCCCAGCAATGTGGAGGATGCTGTTTATATAGGGTTGCAGCTGCCGAACAAATTGTGTGTGACTAGAAAGTTGTTGTGTCAGGACATTTACACAGAAAGTCAAAATATATTATGTGCCCCATCCATATAAGCTGAGGGCTGGAAATTTACTGCTGACCTAATCCTGCTGGGCTTGATGAATCCATCCTTATTTTGATCACAGAAAGGGTAGGAGACCTGGACCCAGCTCAATGCGTCCTAAAGCTGAGAACAATGTTCTATGCATCTCAAAGAAAGGCATGTTCTTGCCAGCACGTCTTCAGAAGAGGCATATTTCTAGTGAAGTACAAAAGGCTGCTTATACTAACATTATTTTTGAAATTGCAAAATGTTGTTATGATATGAATGTACCTCAAGGGAATCAATGATATGTAAGAGAGATGTTCTAGGAGATACCATACACATGAAAGAAGCAAGCTAGTTCCCTTTAGTAATCAGCGTGGATCTAGTTGATGTGGGTGAGCAGAAGCACCCATGCCTGAACAATGGTGTAGATCAATGCACCATGTCAAAGCAAAGCACAGGAAGGTTCTGCACACTGCACACATATATGAACTCATGTACCAGATACTAAAAATGACACACAGCATCTCTGTGATATTTTTGGCCTCACAAGCAAGACTGGGGCTGGTGTAATACTCAGATGCCCAGTTCCTGGAGATTCCTCTTAGTTAAAGATGATGCAAGTGTGGCAAAAGATTGGCAGGGATCAATGTGGATGTGGGGCCCTGATCATTAATTTTCAGTACTTCTTGAGGCAGTTTTATGTTACAGATGAGTTGGGCTTTGCATTTGTGTCTATTAATTGCAAGTCCACCTTTCATTATTGCACTTTTATTTATGCTCAAATTATACTTTGACTATATGTATCCTCTATTACTCTTTCTTATCTACTCTCCCCATATGGAGGCACCGCTGCAGAAGCCAAGCCAGTGGGTTTGTTTCCATAGAAGTTCCTCAGGGTGGAAGGTGCACATAGCCGTATGCAGAGGCCTCAGTTGAACCTGTCATTTGTATAGCTCCACGCTATTGTCAAATTCAAGATCTAACTTGACACTAGCCTTTTTGTTTTTAGACTTGCATGTGTATCACTAATGAACCACACTTACCCAATGTAATTTACAAACATACTATTTATTCTGCTGATTATTTCATTATATTGCCACCTCTGTAATGGAAATTAGGTGTAAAATGAGAGATCTGGTGGTTATAACTACTTCTTGTTAGTTCCCTCTGTAAGCTATCAGCTTGCCCATTAATGGGCTCTCGAATCTCGGAGAGGAAAATAATTGAGAATCTTAATAGCTCCTGTGTATGTTGCTTATCCACTTGGTCTGCACATTGGCCCCAAATTGGGATGATACTCAGGGAAAAAAAAAAAAAACAGTATAACTGCTTTGTACTTGAAATAGGAAGACGGTACCCCACAGAGCTGTCAAATACATACTTAGGAAAAGCCAAATCACAGACAGTATTGTTTTGTCAAACCAGAGCAAATTAGTAGATAGGAGCCCATCCGAGGGTCCCTGCTGGTGTGCAGCATCTTGCCTCAGTAACCATTTTCAAGTACCCACCTGTGGTTTCCAGTAGAGTCTTTGACCTTTTGTTAAAGATCCAACTTTACTAGGCAATTGATTTTTGCTAGTCTCTGGGGCAGCCATGGAAATGGAGCTCACAGTAGTTAATATTATCCTCCTTTTAGGACTTTTGCCAAGTGAGAATGTGTCGTTAATGACCTTGTTTGGAGTGACATCCTGTGTTTGACAGTGGAAGCTTTGTGATGTTTCCCCTAATGACTTAATCTTAGAGACAGGGATGAAACAGGCCTTGCGGACACTTATCATGATGGGAGGTGACTGGAGTGGATGCAGGTTAGATCTGCTTCCAGACATCATGCGGCAAGGGGCAGAGTACATGCTCAGGATCAGACAGACCTAGGCTTAGCTTCTAGGGCAACTATATCCCAGGTTCACTGTGGCAGACATGTTGTGTCTCTCTGAGCCATTTCGGCATCTGTACAGGTGACTGTGTTCCATAGCTACCTTCTACATATCTGTGAGGTTCAGTACAATGCTTAAGTCTGACATCCTAGGCCTCCAATCCATCTTCATTCATTTCTTCCTCATACTTCCTTTTTAGATTAAATAGTACAAGTTACAAGGGCTCTCACCTATATACATTTTCACAGGAAGAAATTAAAAAGAAAAAAAGAATCATAGCACATCTACCATGTTCTAGGTAGGGAAACAGAGATTCACACAGATGAAATAATGAGTTCATTCACTCACTTAGCCAGCTGTGCCAGGAACACAAGTAGCCTGCCTTACATCTTAGATGTATTTTAATTCTCGAGTTGTCTCTTCTGAAGGTTTGGCTCCTCTCTTCTCAGCCCCCTTTCTATGGTTTGCTCATCACAGATGATTCATGGCCTGCATAGCTCAACCTGATACTGACTTTCCTCCTCCTCTGTGTCCCTAAGCACTTTTCCTGTTCTGGTAGTCTGAATGAGAATATCTCCCACAGGCTCAGATGTTTGAATACTTGGCGCCCACTTGGTGGTGGTGTCTGAGTAGCCTTAGGGAGTACATCACTGTAGCCTAGTTTTGATGTTTGAAAACTTGGTGCCATTTTCAGTTAGCTTTCTCGGCTTCCTGCTTGTAGTTCAAGCCCTCAGCTTTCCCTCTAAATGCTGTCAGCTGCTCGCTGTCATGCTTCCCCACCATAATGGACTCTTAGCCCTCTGGAAATGTAAGTCAGATAAACCCATCTGTAAGTTGCCTTAGCATAGTGTTTCATCACAAGGATTGGCCTGCTTCTCTCAAAAGAGATTAGTCACTTTCTCTCCTCACCTTCTCATGATCAGATCTGTTTCTTTAGCACAGACCTCCCTTCCTGACTTCAGAACCAGGGAAGAGCTGTGCCCTGAGTGAATTCATGTGATACCTAGAGCTTTGCATGCCACTGCCATCTTCCCCAATATCTTTGTCCTCCTATGTCCCCAACACCTAGGCAGAGAAGCAGGGTACCAGCATCAACCTCAACTCCTCCTTCCTCTCAGACTCTTCCAGCCCATCCACTTGCCAACCACTTCCTATCACTTCTACCTGAGAACTTACTCACCCATTCCTCTACCCTGGCCCTGCTGTAGTTCCGCTTCACATCATACACAGGAACTCCTCCACCAGCCTCTTCTCCTCAACCTCCAGACTCAACTAACTCAAACCCAACCTCTACACATCTTTAAGACCAGCTCTGGCCATGGGTCCTACATGCATTAAAAGTTGCTAAAATGTGAGATATTTTTCTGTTAAATAGACCCTGTCCCACATCCCCAGAAGCCTGATGTCTTTGTTATCAATTGTTCTTGGCAAATGTCTCATGGATATTTAATATGAAAAGGTATCATCTAATGCAAACCCCTCAATCTTCAGAGGATAAAAAGGAGGCCCAGAGATAGGGAGTGTGTTGCTGTGACTGGATTCCCTGTGTATCCATAGCCCATAAGAGTTTAAATGTTCATCATTGACAATAATTTATAGTCCAGAAACAGC
Organism: Sigmodon hispidus; assembly: GCA_004025045.1. Classification (NCBI taxonomy): domain Eukaryota; kingdom Metazoa; phylum Chordata; class Mammalia; order Rodentia; family Cricetidae; genus Sigmodon; species Sigmodon hispidus. Next base: position 70,438 of record PVIH01000632.1, read on the forward strand.
TGTGTAAGACAATACATTCAGCCACTGTATGGAGAAAAAAACTGAAGCTCATACAGACCAGAAATCAGATAGCACAGCGGCTAAAGATATTGTCTTCTAACCAGAGTTCGGAACTCTTAACCACAGTAATCCTAATGTCCGGCAATTCCTGGGGGCTCAGTGCATATTTGTTAGATGAGTTAACACTTATGTGATAAACTACCTGCCTTGCACTCATGATCTGATCTACATTTATGGGATGGGAAATTGATGGATGATTCAGAATGAATGTAACTCCTTTAGGATATGCGACTCTTCTCTTATAATGATTTTTAGAGGGGAGAAGCCAGATTTCTTTAACACAAATGCAGTCAACCAGAGCCTTGCAAAGAGCAGACGAGTCCGGAGTGTGGATGTCACCCCAGCACCTATTGACTGTGAGTTATCCAGCTGGTCATCCTGGACCACATGTGACCCCTGTCAGAAGAAAAGGGTAAGATCCCCGGTCTTGGATGCACTACACTTGGGCAGGGATGGGAGGGAAAGAAGGAAGTTCTTCATCAATTCTGGCAGAGGCACTAATGAGATGACTCCTTTTTGTCTATGCTTTGAAAGAGCAAGCAGGTGTTGCCTGTGCTATTACAGTGCTTTTACATGGCTGTCTTTGCCACACCCTGCCTCTGACCTGTGTCCATCATTCACAGCATAGCCAGGAAGCATCCACAATGCTATATCTGATCATTCCCCAAATGAGTCCTAAGGCTCAAAGCCAGACTTCTGTGTCACCCATCCTGGGCACATCTCTAGGATACATCAGTGCTTGTGATCTTCCACTCCCTCTGCACATGCTGTTTTCTCAGCCAGCAATAACCTTTACCACAGCCTTCCCTTTCTAACTTGACTCAGAACTTGACTCTCTGCCTATTCTGTGAAGTCTTCCCTATCTGCTCATCAGCCCCAGCTCCACTTAGATAAAGCTATTTTTACATACATCCAAGTCCTCCCTACCCTATATCCTAGCATATATCATACTGTCGTCTTTATCATTTACTGCCATAAGCAGAAAACTTGTAAATTTGCATGCATTTAACAGGTGCTTCATAATGTTCTTATATTTGAGCTTCTGCTTTCTGACATCTTAGCAAGCAAAAGAAGGTACCTGTCACATTCTGTTAGACAGATAAATGGAGACTTACAGCAGGGAAGTGGCTTCTTGGAGTCCTCTAGTAGCAGATAAGCCTTAGCTCAGGCCATGGGGTCCTTCCTGACTTTCCAGCCAGTAGGGCTTGTCTCCATAGTGCCTATCCTTCAGCACAGTCCCATCCTGTGATGGGAGAGATGACCCTGGCTCTGAACAAAGCAGATGTGCCAGAGAGAGAGAGAGAGAGAGAGAGAGAGAGAGAGAGAGAGAGAGAGAGAGAGAGAGAGATGGATTCCATTCTCTTGGCTCCTTAGGAACCCAGACCTATCATGGCAAAGACCCTGAAGAGGCTGAGGAAGGCGGCCCAGGGCAATTGCACAGTTAATTGGATCAATGGGGAAAGCCAAGCACCATCATTTTGTTCCAGAGTAGGTTTTCTTGCTGAAGTTATCAACATTGATCCAATTATCTGGATAATTGCTTCATTTGCACCATAAACCAGAAGGACTGAGCATGAGCCAGCCACAGCTGCTCACTGTAACTCACTGTGGAATTCCTCAGCTGGTATTAGCCCTGTCTGCAGGCTCCATGGCTAGGGCTCAGTAAAACCTCTCAACCCAGACTTGGAGATGCATTTCCTCTATTCTTTCCATCCTTCCCAAACCTGCTTTGCCTTAGGAACCTGGGGATAGTCTTCTGAGAGTCTCCTGGTATATTGTGGCTTTAATTTTATTCTTTAATGGACTTACAGTATTTGTGGAGTATACTTTTATAATTTGATACCTATATGTACTTGGTAATGATCAAGCCAGGGTAATTCTATCACTCAAACGTAATTGTTATCTTCTTCTGACATGCAAAGGAACTTCAACATCAACAATCCAGTTATTTTGAAATATACAATTATTGTGGGCTTATATATTATATTATATATAATATTATAGAGCCCTAGAACTCCCTATGAAGTGTTTGATAATTAATAGCCCCTTCTCTGCCCGCATTCCTTTCTAACCCCCAGCAACCTCTAGTCTGTTCTTTACTTCTGTGATAAACTATTTTCGCTTCTCCAAATTAGAACCTGTGATTAGTTTCTCTCCCTAGCTTATTTCCCTTAACATAATATCCTCAGATTTCATTCGACTTTTCACAAATGACTGGATCATTTTTTATTTATGACTGGTATTCCATTGTCAATTATAGCATTTTAATCCATGGATCTCTTGATGAACATCTTTGTTGATTTTTTTTATTTTTGCTATGGTGAATCTTGTTGTAACAAACATTGGAGTTCTGGTCTATTTTTGATAAAATGTCACCACTACCTTTGGATACTCAGTATTTAGACAGGTGGCTCATATGATAAATTTATTTTCAAGGTTTTTAAATTAAAAGAAACTCTCCCTTTTGTCTCTGTCATCCTCCTCCTCTTCCTCCTCTTGTAGAGCCTCTAGAACTGTTTTCCATGATCCATGTTGGTTATATTAATTTATGCTCCTGTGAACAATGTGTAAGACTTTCCACTTCTCAGCATTTCTGTCATTTGTATATTATCATTTAAACATATTTATAGAGATCATAGATCATTTGCCTATTTAAAACTCTGATTATAAGAATTTTTTTTCTGTTCCTTGAATTCTCTATATATCCTGGGTATTAGCTTCTTGGCAGATGAAGTTTGCAGATATTTTTCTCATTTTTCAGTTTGTCTCTTGACACTGTTGATCATTTTCTTGGCTGTACAGATGCTTCCTAGTATGATCTAATCTAGTTTGTCTACTTTGCTTGTGTTGCATATACTCTCTAGGATCTTGTTTGCTTTACACTTAGGTATTGAAGTGTTTCCCCTATGGCTTCTTCTAGTAGTTGCATAGTTTGGGATCTTACTAATCTTTGACTGATTTTAAGTTTTCTTTACTTTTGTTTCTGGTTTCTTTTGGTGTTTTCTGTTTTTGTTTGTTTGTTTGTTTCATAGTTTGTTTTAAAACAGGTATCTGTGTGTAGCCTTGGCTAGTCTAGAACTCTCTCTGTAGTCCTATCATGAAACTGGCCTCCAACTCAGAGATCTACTTGCTTCTGTCTCCCAAGTGTAGGGATTGAAGGCATGAGCCACAACAACTATCAAGCTGGATTTTTATATAAGGGCCTGTCTAGTTTCAATCTTCCACAGATATGTGCTCAGTATTCATTCATTCATTCATTCATTCTCTCTCTCTCTCTCTCTCTCTCTCTGCTTGTGTGTGTTTGTGTGTGTGTGCATGCTCATATGTACTTGTGTATGAATGCACACACCAGGAAGTCATTCATCAGGCTCATATCTCCCACTTGCCTGAAATTACCAAACAGGGTGGACTGCCTGGCTAGGAAATTCCAGGGTTAGGCCTGTCTCTGCCTTCCCCATCCCCAGCACTACAAGCACATACACCACTTCTGTCCTCTTAAAAGCGGGCGTAAGGATTGAGTTCAGGTCCTTCTGATTGCAGGGTAAGCACATCACCTACTGAGCAATTCCCTTGTATACCCAGTTTCCAGCACCACTTCTTTTTAAGAGGTGGTCCTTTCTAGAGTATAAGTTCTTGTTACCTTAGAAAACTCTGCTGGATGTGGAATCGCCCCTGAGTGTTCCCTACGTGCTGTCAGCCTGTGTGCATGCTCTTGTCTGCCTCATACTTTTTTGATCACTCTAGCTTTTTAGAATGTCTTAAGTCTTGGGTTGTGATACCCCTTGCCTTGTTCTTTTTGCTCCATATTGTTTTCAGTAGGTTTACTGGATGGTTTATGCTTCTATATGAATTTTGTATGCCCTTCCCTGCTATCTCTATGAACATGGTAGTTCATGTTTGATAGGATTGCATAGAATCTCAGATTACCTCAGATAGTGTGGACATTTTAACATCATTTCTTCTAAACCATTTCCTCTTAACTTTCACTATGACAATATTTTACTTCCTACACTAAATCAATTTTTTGAGGATGTTGTAAGTAAAAGAATTTCAAAACTCTTTATCAGCCTGTTTTTGTGAGGCATATAAAATGCTATTGGATTTTGTTTGTTAATTTTATATCTTGCACCTTTTCTGTGCTTACCAACTACAGCTGTGTTTTGGTGAAGCCTTCAGAGATTTTATATACAAGATCACGATACTGACAGACAGAATCCTTTTACTTACCCCTTTCAATTTATCTGCCTTTTATTTATTTTTTCTGCCTGACTGTTCAGAATTACATTTCCAGTTCTGTGTTGAATAGGCATGTTATTTTGTCCCAGATTTTTGAAAATATACCTTCAACTTTTCCCCTTTTGGTATGATGTTTGCTGTGGATTTGTCATATATGGTACGGGCATTGTATGTATATTGTCATATATTGTGTGTTCCTTCTGTACTTCATTTGTTAATGGTTTTCTAATTTGTTGTTTTTGCTTGTTCCTTGGAGTTTTATTTAAGGTCTATGTCTACCTTCTAGGAAGAATGAGTCTCCAAGGATGAGGGGCACAGATGAATGAATGGCTGTCTAGATTCCCCTTTCTGTGCCCACATACAGATGTCATATATGGGATGACTATGTCTTATGTCACTTTGAGGGGAGTGGTACTCTACATAATTTCCACATGTTGTGTACCAAACCCCTGACTACTAATATTAGAAAACCACCAAATATCGGGGGAAGGCTGAAATATCAGAGAGAGGAAGCATCACAGTCAATTCTCACCCAGCTCTCTTGCAACTTTCTCATTCTGGCTCCTGGTCACTTCTGTCAGTCACTTCTGTCACTCTGGGTTTCTCCAGAGCTTATATACCCTATCCCATCCATGTTAGGATTAAAGGCATGTAGCCTTGAACTCCAAGAAACAGAAGAAGTTCTGTCTCTGGAGTTGTGGGATCAAGGGTGTAGGTCACCACTCCCGGCTTTCCCTGTGCTGGGATTAAAGGTTTGTGTGACTGACTCAGCTGTTTATCTTTGTATTCAAGGTTTAAGAATTTCCTGAGCTGTCTGCCTAGGATTTGACTATGGGCTCTCTCTCCAATATTCAGGTTTTATTAAATATGTAATATATATCCACATATCCCCTTTTGTGTCAAAAAGAAAAAAGAAAGTTATAACTAACATAGGAAAGACAATATACAATAGGTACAATAATTATATACAATAATATACAAACATATTTGTATATTAAAAAATTACATAAGAATTGTCCAGTTCATTAACAATTGACAGAATCAAAGAAAGTATTCCATTATTTATCTTATTTTGGTGAGTCCAAAGGATTGTACCTAACCCACTTTGTATCTAACTTGTATTACTAACTAAAAGCTACATTTTGATGTCTATTAAACTTACTTTAACTTTTCTTTTCTAAAACTGTCACTAGATAACTATACCTATTAACTATCTCATCTTCAAATTCCTCAGAGACCCAAGAAAGAAATAATATTAAGCAAATCATATCCAGGCTGGGATCCCTGGTTGCCTTTCTCCGGCTCCCCACACTTTCACTCGTGAACTCTGCACCCATGATGAATTAATTCACCTTAGCTTTGTGGGATAAGAAGACACATCCTGTGGTCTGTCACTTTGAGCAGAAACCTCCCTCAACCCAGGCTGTTCTTGACCATCCTTTTCTTGCCCTCTGCTTCTACCTGATATTCTGCCTCAACTTTCAGGACTCAGCCCTGATATCCTCCCTAGAAACCAGTGGTGGTCTCTTCCCTTTACATTGGGGATCTCCCTGTGAGATTACAGAGCACGCTATATTTGCCCAGTCTTGTACTGAGTTGTCACTGCTAGTGCCCTGCCACCAGTGGTGACCCTCTCCTTTTGAAAGAAGGCCAGGAAACTTATTGATGATTAAAAACCAACCAACAGGCAAGCAAGCAAAAAGAGTCATCCTTTTAAATATAAGATGGATTAATCAATATTCTCAGAATAAATGAACAAGAAGAGGAAGATAGCAATATTGATTTCTAAAATATTGGGTAATAAAAAAGAAAAATAATGACAAGAAATTGGGTCTCTATTTTATGTCAGAAAAGCATGAGCTTGAGATGATATATAATGATATATGATAGGAATTAATACATAATTTATAATATACAAATAATGGTAACAAATATATAATTATATAATTTAAATTCTAAACTGTCCATTTAGGTAATGCATTGCTACCAGTTTTCAGATGAGTAAATTTTTACTCCAAAGACAAAGCTACTTGCTCAACATCAAACAACTAGAACATACTAGCATCAGTTGGAGTCTTAGAGCATATACTTCTTATTTATAACACACTGATGCCTTAAGCAATACATGATAATACATGAATCATCCATCAGAAAGATAAAACTGCAAGTTAGTTTATTGTTGAACTGACTACACAAGCCCTTTGATGATGTTTTTATTTTGAAGCCCATACCCTTTTCACACTGAACAAATCTTGGAAGACCACTGTAGAGACAGAGAGTCAAGAGAAGTACCCCAAACTCAGGGAGCATACAGTGCAATGGGGGAACACTCAGAAGCTTGCCAGCCTTGCCTAGACCATCAGTGTATGTGGTGAAGAAAGCATATGAACTGAGCAAGTAGCAGTTAGCCGAGTGTATGCTTTCTCTGTGCCTACAGCTTGGGCGGTGACCATTTATTTGTGTACAGCATCCTTAGTTCCTGAGGTCTCTGAGATTCCATCATTGCCTCACTTTGCTTCTGTCTGCTACAGTACAGACATGCTTACTTGCTCCGGCCCTCCCAGTTCCATGGGGAATTGTGTGACTTCTCTGACAAGGAAGTTGAAGATTGTGTTACCAACCGACCATGCAGAAGTCAAGTGCGATGTGAAGGCTTTGTGTGTGCACAGACAGGTATGAATGAGAATAGAAATGGGGAGAAGAAGCCTGAAAGTGGAGAATAGCGTGTGATGATGGAGGGCCATGGTTCATGATCAGGCTTGCAGGACAGGTCAGGGATACCCTTTACTGCAAGCCTCAAACCTCCTTTTCGGTTTCCCATGGAAACATGCCTATGTAAGATACTGTCATTTTTATCTCCATCTTACAGCCTAAGAAGCTGAGGCTCTGAGAGGTTACTTGCCACAAATCATTCAGCAGGGCAGTAAAGGACCTGCAGATGTGAATCTAGAAGCTGGCTATATTCACAGACTTTAGAAGTTAGGTATGTTGGAATCAGAAGTCCTGAGTCAGTCTAAATCTGTGTGCTCTAGAAGATCTTATTTAACCTCTTTGGATTTTGATTACATTAATGTAAATTGAGTGTTATATTAGTTACTTTCCTATTGCTAAGATACCATGACCAAGGCAACTTATAGAAGAAAGAATTTAATTGGACTTACAGTTTCAGAGAGTTAGAGTCCATGATGGTAGAACAAAGGCAAGCAGCAGAAACAGCTGGGGGCTCACGTCTTGATCTGAAAGCCGGAGACAGAGAGAACTAAGTCAAAATGTCAGGAGTCATTGGAAACCTCAAAGGCTACCCCAGTGACTTAACTCCTCCATCGAAGCCCCATCTCTTAATCTTTCCCAATTAGAGACCAGTTATTCAAGCATATGAACCTAAGAGGGGCATTCCCTCAAACCACAAGGGTGATGTTAACACACGCTGGTCAGAAGCATCATGTAGCAAGTGGACGTAAAAGCTCTCTGTCACTTATTAGCTCTGCTACTGCTTTCAAAGCCCTAGGGTCGGGTAAAATATGCCCAAACCTCAAACAGGTAAGAAGTGTGATCAGCATCACTTACCAACAAAGGACTTTGAGAACTTTGACCTTATCATTTACATTTCTGCATCAGCAAGTGTACCATAAGTCCAAATATGTGATGGAGTCCGTAAAAATGTTGATTTTTCACAAAGAAGTAAAGTGAATATGGAAAGCAGATAAACAGAAGGAAGGAACAGCGGACAAATGAATGATTATCTATTGCAGAACCAAGTAAAAAAATGTTTTCTCAATACTCATTTGATCCCAGTAAATCTGTCTCCATTTCCTTAAGTTTCTCTTACAAACAGAGATACTTTGCCCTAAAGTGGAGGGTAGTTGTATTCACCATCCCCATGTGATTGTGGTCTAGAGCTTCCAAAACACAGACAGGAATTATCAGAGCAATTTCTAGGGCTTATTGCAAATGTAAAATTCCATCCAATAAATCTGAGAGACTTTTTTACAGTGTACCCAAGGACTCATTATGGCCAGTGTTCCATGGTTTTGCCTAGGGCCATAATGGCTATTCATGCGGGCTTTACTTTAAATGCCTTGTAAGAAACATTTGAAGACCAGATTGTTATTTTTCTGCCTTTTATAACCGAAGGACATCACTTAAAAATGACCTAATAAGTCTAAGGAAGCAGATTCACCTGTCTTGTGGGCTTCATCTCCCCAAAAATGTACAAATACGAAAGAAAGTGAAATCAGTGAGAAAAAGTTGTAGCGAACAAAAAAAAAAAGATGATGTTGCTGCAGGCAATGTGTGTTAGGATAAAGATTCACGATTAGGCAAGTAAGGGCACAATTGTGATGCAAATACTTCACAATGTGCACTTGGCTCTCCAGAGCACTAACGGTAGCTATGATAGGCTTTTGCAATAGTTTCCATGAGTGGGTTCTGTTTTATTCACTCACAACAGCTGTGTCATGGAAGGATAGGTATGGTGGCTTCTCTGCTTTTCAGGTGAGGGAACTGGGGCCTAGGGGTTGGGTTAATGATGCAAGATGGCTTAGCTGGTGCCATTCGGAAAAGCCACCCACCACCCTTTCCTAGCCTCGGCGACAGGAGAATGGATAGTTCAAACTACCAACCTGGCTGTTCACCTGTTCCCTGCTTCTTCAGCACGTTCATTCCCCTTTACAGGTGTTTTCACAAATGTGGCACTGAACTCCTTGGGGGAAATGTAGGGGATGGACTGTTGGTATCATTTTTAGTCAGGCCTGACACACAAAGACTGAACAGAAGAGGCACCAAAGGCCTCGCCACATACCTGACACCAGCCATGATTTTCCTCTCGTTGAGGCCATGTGAGTGTGATCACCTCTCTCCATCCTAGGCAGGTGTGTGAATCGCAGACTTCTGTGCAATGGAGACAATGACTGTGGAGACCAATCAGATGAAGCAAACTGCAGGAGAATTTATAAAAAATGTCAGCAGGAAATGGAGCAGTACTGGGCGATTGGCAATCTGGCCAACGGGTGAGTTGCTGCACTCACGCTGGGCAGATGGGAAGGCACAATGATAGATGGAGTTCTGCAGGATGGACAAAGGGATGGATGAAAAGGGGAAGCTTGCTTGCTCTCTTTTCTGGAATACAGATGCTGCAGTTTAAATAAGTGCCTCCATGTATTCTATGAGGTCAATGTCATGTTCCAGAAGCACATGTCATGAGTAAACATGGGTGAAGGAGGGTTGACCTAGAAGCACTAAGGGATGAGGTGAGCCTTGTCCTTAACTCTCACAATTTGCTACGTTAGAGGAATTCAAAGCACAGCTCTTGAATCCTATAGACAACTTCTCTGGTTTTGGTTCTGTCCCTAGTTTCCAGAATCCATCATACTGAAAAGAAGGAATTTCTGAGCACTTTGTGAAGCAATGGGTTTTCAAGATAAGTCTATAGTCCATGTGTGTCTCAGCTTCCAGGGATATAAGCCTTGATCCAATCTTCTGTAAGGTCAAAAAGCAAGATCAGAAAGGGCCAAACAGGCCCAACATTCATTCTCTTTTCTTGCCACATCCTGTAGCAGCTAAGCCTGCAGATGGCTGAGTGAGACCATATCTTTCTGCATGACAAACCTCAATGGAAAGGATGCAGCAAATGTGAATAGAAATTACCTCCTCCCTGGACAATTGCCTGTCTTGACCCTTAAAGGTCATCATTAGAGAGAGACTCTTCTCCTGGATAGGAGCTCCTCTCAGGGCTGAGACCCTCCAAAGTTAGGTGAGCTCCAGAGGTCACAAGGTCAGAATGAAGCTGGGAAAGCATTCAAAGTTAGCAGTGGAGTCCAACTAAGCCTATAGGAGAGATACTGCCCCTGGGAGAAGCAGCACATACTGGCAGAAGAACAAAGGGCCCAGAGAAGGGCAGTGTAGGTATGGGGAGTGCTCTGAGATGAAAATGCTAAGCTGATGTGACTAGAGAAATGTTTAGCAGTTAAGAACTCTGGCTGCTCTTCCAAAGGACTTGGGGTCAATTTCCAGTACCCACAAGGTGGCTCCCAACTGTCTGAGGGGATGTGACACCCTCTCTAACCTCTATACACAGTGCAAGGCATGGTGCATGGACATATATGCAGGCAAAACACCCATACACATAAAATAAAATAACACAATTAAAATAAAACAACAACAACAACGTGTTGAATTAGGATGAATGAGAATCCCTGGGCCTTGCTTATGGAACAAGGAGTTTTGAGTTTCACTCAGTGGGATCTGCTAACTGTAACAGAACCCCAAACCCTAAGCTTTCCACCCCATCTGTGCCTTTCTTCCAGGATAAACCTCTTCACAAACACTTTTGAGGGTCCAGTTCTTGATCACCGGTATTATGGTGGTGGATGCTCCCCCCACTACATCCTGAACACCAAGTTTAGAAAGCCATACAATGTGGAAGGCTACACCCCACAGGTAAGGGACAGCCAGGAACTGGCTGAGCACTCTGAAGCCTGTGAGCTGTGTAGCTTGTATGTACTCATTTCTCTTGGAGTCCCAATGTCTTCTGGTATCAAGTATGTGCACCCTAACACAAGATCCTGTGCTGACAGTATGCCAGCAACAGCAGCTGTAATAGCAGTGATATTAGTGTGACAGTATCAATAGCTCCACTAAAAGCAGAGCTTAGGATCTGGTGTCAATGCACTGGCTTGTCTGCTTGTTGCCTATGCAATTCTAGATGCTCAGCACCCCTACTTCCTTTCTTTATATTGAAAGTTCTAAGATTCCTTCCTGATGAGACAGTCAATGAGGTTATGTGGCTGAGCCAACAGCATCATACCTGCTGACACTGGAAGTCCTCAGCACATGTTAATACTTGTTCCCATTACTACCATGTCCTTGCCTATCAGGCCAGGCATTGATCTAAGTACTTAAGGGTATAAAATGATGTACCCTGAGGGCTGGAGCGATGGCTCAGTGACTAAGAGCAGTTGCTTCTCTTGCAGATGACCCAGGTTCAGTTCCCAACACCCACAACCATCTGTAACTCCAGTTTCAGGGGATCTGACAACCTCTTCTGGTCTCTGTGAACACCTTCATTTACTGATACATACACATACACACTCAGGCACAGACATAAGTACACACACACACACACACACACACACACATCTTTAAATAATCAAATAAAATGTTGCACCCATATGAATATGTACTATGTATGCCTCATATATATTCCCAGACACACAATCAAAGTATGAAATACACCATCTAGATACACTACCAGAACCCTTGCCATCTAATGGAAAGGCATTTTACTTGAGGCAAAGTTCCTTTTCCACTTTTGCCCTCAGATTCCTCATCTGTGAAGTGAAGAGGGTTGACTGAGAAACTCATCTCAGTGGTGTTTTCCATTACCAAAAATGCATAGCTCTAAAAGCTGGACAACATCCTTCTTCCTTCATCCTCCCTTTCTGGTCCTTTCTGTAACACTTACTGGCCATGAAAAGGAAGAAACAGCCCAGAACTAAACATGCTTTCTATCAAGTTGTCTGGTTCATTCTCTCAACCTCTTCTTTCCAAGGACACATTACAGAAGCCAGATCCCAGCCCAGACATCACATGCAGCCTCCAGATTCTACTCTTCTTAGCTAGCATCTAGGGAAGGCTCTGACTGGCTCCTGTGTGAGCCTGGTCCTCAGGCCTGATCTGAAGAGAGGGACAACTGTCATCTCCATTGTATACATGGGGAAACTGAGGCCTAGGGAAATAAATTGTCCCAAGTCATCCACCTAGAAGAAATCAGGGACAAATAGTGTTCCAGAAGTCCCCCTTTAGGTCACATCTACATCATTTCTGCTCCCTTCCTGTGCTGTGGGATATTATAAAAACAACAGGTATCCAGATGCCCATTGAGTGGAGGTGGAGAGGACTTCAGTTCCATCCAGGTCCTGCCTCTGGCAGTTCCCTTGTGTAAGGACAATGAGCACTAATGACTTAGCATACAGCTCTGTTGGGTTCTCTAAGACAAGCAGATAACTCAGTCTCCCTCACTCCCCTGCTGCTGCCTCAGTACCACATTATCAGTGCACTGCATTCCGCATGGCACCTCCTTCTTGACTTATGACACCACATTTAGATTTGTTCCTTCCAGCCTAACCGACATGCTGTCCCAGAATGACTGCTCTACTCTTTTATCTCTTGGCTCATGTTTGCAGTAAGTCACAGTTTAGAACAAGAGATTCACAAGCCTCCATATTCCAGATTGTTCTTTTATGACACCCACCCATTTCTTGCATCTTCTGATTCATCTACACTGGCATCCAGGTGCTTACTGAGATCCTCCCATTCTGCTTCATGCCCCTGTTCAAGACCAACCCACAGCCCCAGACACCCCCACACCTTGATTCCTGACAATTAAAACCCAAGTCAAACACAAACCTGAGCATGAACTGTAGTATTGAACATGTCTATCTCTCTGGCTGGAACATGGGTCCTGAGGGAGGGACGCAAGCTGTTCTGATAGTCTTGTGTTTCCAGAGTTGCTGGCTGAGCTCTTCTCTACAGCAAGAACAGAGTGAATTCCTGATGGAAATTTCAACCGAAGCATATTTAAAAAACACATTTTCTTTTTTTTTATGTAGACCAAAAGCAAATATGAATTTGCATTTACAGAATATGAATCATATTCAGATTTTGAACGTAATGTGACAGAGAAGGGAACCAGCAAGTCTAGTTTCAAGGTTGGCTTTAAAGTAGAAGGCATGTTTGAGTTTGGATATAAAGAAGACAGCAACGAAGGCAGACATCACATTCAAAGAACCAAACGATTCTCCCATACTGTAAGTACCTGTCTGCGGCTTTTATTTACGTATTTTTATATCATGTTTTTATTTACTCTTTGAGAATTTCATAAATGCACTTTGATTATGCTCATTTCCTTTCCCCAGCTCCTCCCAGGTTTTCCTCATGGCCCTTCCCATCCAACTTCATGTTCTCTCTAGTTCTTGGGGAAAAAAAAATCAGTTCATTGCTTTTAAATGTATGTGTATAGTTTATGCTCACATATGTATCTGAAGTCCACATTATCCCTAGTCCAAGTAAATAAGTAAGTTTCTATTGCCCTGAAAATCCCTTCAGAGATAGCATCTTAGTCTTACATCAACTTACTTTTTGAAGACATCAAGCCTAGTAATGTTATGTTTTGGTGTTTTGGAAGCCTTTTCCTTTGGTTTTCAATAAACTTAATGTGCAGATTTGTCCCCAATGAAATGTATCTGGAAGTTTTTTGACCCACTAGAATTTGACTTTGTTTGAGATGAATGTCTGGAAAGTGACCTTACTCTTTTTTTGACTTTCTAGATTTCTGGTAGAGTTTCCTTTACCATCACCCCCTCGTTCCGCTTACTAGCCCAGGTTCCTAGTCCAGGCTGTTTTGCCTTGTGCTGTCCTGTTACACAGTTGTCCCAGTGACATTTCGCTATACTAATCTAATCATTGTCTATTCCTGGGTGACCATGAGGTAAGCCCAAATTCAGTGACATGGTAGAAAACAGCAATAGGAGAGGAAGGTGACTGGATAATATGTTAAAGAAACAGGTGATAGGTAGATTGGAGAATTTGTATTCTTGGGTAAGGAAGGTACATATTTTTTATTAGTCACTGAGAATTTTCCCTCAGGAGTGATGTAATAGGCAATTAATCTAAGGAGATATGAATAGAAATAGACCAAGACCTAAAGTCTACAGTAATTTATATGAAAACAAAAAAATTGTGAGGGGTTTCATAAGGCTCCTGTTCCAGATATACTCAGCAGCAGGAAACAGGTAGTCAGCAGTAATTCATCTGTAACTGTCCCCTATCTGTTGCTTCATCTTACCAGTCAGGAGACCTTTCAGAGACAGATCTGTTTCCTTCATCTCTAGACAGGATGGCACCTAGTAGACACTCTCCACTGAGCTGTGGAAATGAAGGACAGGACTGACCACAGGAAGTGATTTTATTATAAAGGAAAACAGTGGGTGCCATCATGTCCAACCTTCTTTCTCCTCCTCCCCCATCTCTACCTCACCTCCCTGATTCAAATAGCAAGCTCTGCAATGCTAACATGTATATAACCTGACATGAGCCTTGGGTCTGAAGACAAAATCTACCACAGTCTTTTGGTTCAGTTAGGATGTATTATCTCAAAGATCAGCTATCTTTATGGGTTACAGAGTGATAATTTGGTTTCTGTATGCAAAGTATAATGACTAAATCAAAGTAATTACCATTTCTGTGTCCTTTATTTTTAACATTTTTTGTTGGGCACCTTCAAACTTATCTTTTCAAGCTCTTTATAAAATATATAACAAATTGTTCTTGCCTTTATAGTCTCAGTCTAGTGGGAGTTGTAAGCTTGCAAGCAATAAATCACTTAATCATTTATATCAGCTGCAATGTAGCACAATGTAAGTTATAAAGGAAATATGAGTGATGTGTTCTGCAAGCTTAGAAAAGGAGAGTGTGTTGCATGAATCTTAACTGAACATATAATAAAAATGTGGAGTCAGATATTGAGGTAAATGCTTAAAGATCAGAGAGACAGAGGAATAAGCCACTAGAGAAACTTCTCACTGCTACTGAATTCTTAGGCCATAAGGAGTAGATCCTGTTTTTACAAATCCTCAGACTGAATCCTCTGAGTCCTCAGGGATGGAAAGCAAAGGGAAGGGCTGAACTCCTGTCTCCTCCTACCTTATATTCCTTTCTCTGCCCAGCCATATCACTTCCTGTCTTAACCCTTCTAGTACTGTGATTAAAGGTGTGTGCCTCCATCACCTGTCTCTGCCTTTCTTTTGTACTGGATTAATCTAAGTAGTCCAAGCTGTCCTTGAACTCACAGAGAATTTAGACAGAATCTCTGCCTCCCTAGTGCTAAGATTGAAGGTGTGTTCCACCACTGCCTGACCTCTATGGCTAAGTCTATAGCTGACTCTGTCCTCTGATCTTAGGCAAGCTTTATTTCTTAAAGGATACACAAAATATCACCACAAGAGTGTATCTGGTACTTCCAAGGATGGTATTACATAGCAAGAACTAAATAGAGAATTGAAAGACAAGTAAACTCATGTCCAGAAGAAAGGGAAGAAGTTAGAAGCAGAGAGAACAGTCGTTACCCAGTTATCTCCTGCAAGTTTAGGGATCAGTACAGAGTTGTATCACGGCCGATCCAAAATATGGCTGATGGAAAAGGGCCAGGTACAGAAAGGAAAACTCAGTGTCAGACAGCAGTCAGAGTAGTG
This sequence comes from Sigmodon hispidus, assembly GCA_004025045.1. Classification (NCBI taxonomy): domain Eukaryota; kingdom Metazoa; phylum Chordata; class Mammalia; order Rodentia; family Cricetidae; genus Sigmodon; species Sigmodon hispidus. The sequence goes on from PVIH01000632.1 coordinate 85,983, forward strand.
GTGGATGGAATATGAAGGTTATGTATTCAAAGTAAGAGAGTTGATTACCACCGAAGGCGATACTGAGCTGATGCGCCCAAGTTGGCTTAGTCTGGTTTTTTTGCCTAGAGGAGTATTATTCAAATATTATCAGAGGTTTAGGATCTGGGCTCTCACTAGGGCACGAAAAGCAGATGAGTGGAAAGGGAGAGCAGAGAGGAAGTTTTATAATAATATGTCAACTGAAATAACAGTCAGAGAAGACTGTCAGAGAACGCTTTTGTATATTTGGAAACCATGGAGTATGGCAACGAGAATGAGCATGCTATAGTAAGCTATATAAATTCTCAGGGGATTAAATTTAGGAAAGTTTTTAGAGGCAAAAATAAGGAGGATTGCAAACAACAATCCTTGGCCACAGAGTACTAATACCATGCATGACACCATTTGAAACTGGTCCAAGGCCATTGAAGTAGCATATTTTTGTGTAAGGTTTCTGTGGCTGTCTTCCATAGCAGCTCCTATTATTTGTGAAGGAGTACCTTCATTCATAACTTTCAGGCCTGATGTATTTTTACTTACCTTTTGTTAGAGCTGACCATAGCCAACTTCTTTTTGATTCTGGCAACTTTCATAAAGCTGCAGAGAGAAGACAGAGCCTAGGAGATTTGGGAAAGGTATCAACTAAGGACAGTATCAACAGAGGCAGCTATGGTGATAGAAAAGGGGGTTCTGAGCCACTGGACAGGACTGGAATGGGGTGCTTGCAAGCCAGGTTGGACCAAAGTTGTGAGTGTTAATGACAGTGTATGCAAAGCTGCATAGCTCTTTAGAGATGCAGGACTGGGTTGGGCAGACTGTACCTACATTTCCACCATCCCTGTCTTCTTTCATGCAAGGACCTGTCACCTCACATGTAGGGATACCTAACTCTCATCTGGCAACATCAGCATTCAGTCTATGCCATCCTTCCAGTGGACACCACACTTTCCCTGGAAAGGACAAGAGCAAATAACTGAGTCTTTACACAATACACAAGGGTCTCTATCGCAACTGCACAACTCTGCCACTGCAGTATAACATAAGCTGTAGACAATATGTAAATGAACCGGAATGGTAGTATTTGCAAATCAGGCAGTAGATATGTTCTATAGGCCATGCTCTGCAGATGTCTCCCTAACCTTCGTATTGTTAGCCTTGAGTGGTTTGGAGTTTTGTCTTCAAAAGACACAGGCAAAAGGTTAAGACTTGTAAGTTTGCAAAGTCTGTCCCCATCTGAGTGGCCTCAAGTGGCTTCTGCTGCAGATTTCTGATTCTCCTTCACTTCCTTTATTTGCTCCTGTAATGAGATGAGATCAGCACTCATCAAAGCCAAAAAGGATGCTGGAGTGTTTATAAGAATTAAAACCTTCAAGATACTGTCTTCCCTCAGATATCCTAGAGGAATCATAAGCATGACAAATCTGGGCATGAACAGTGGATGGTAATTTTAAAATTCCTCTTCCTATTCATGATTCCTAACTGTAAAGGTCTGTTTTTTTTCCCATGTTGGTGTTTTATCTAGAAAAACAAGTTTCTGCATGCACGCTCTGTCCTTGAAGTGGCCCATTACAAGCTCAAGTCCAGAAGCCTTATGCTGCATTATGAATTCCTCCAGAGGGTGAAGAGCCTGCCTTTAGAGTACAGCTACGGGGAATATCGAGATCTCCTTCGTGACTTTGGCACCCACTATATCACCGAGGCCATTCTTGGAGGCATTTACGAGTATACACTTGTCATGAACAAAGACGCCATGGAGCGAGGAGGTGCATCACCCAAGGGGCACACCTGTCATGGCCATCACAGCAGGGATAAGTGATAAGAGTCTTACACTAATGCTTAGGGAAGAGTTTTGAACTGTGTCCCCATTTTCCTCCCCCTGACCTAGCTGTACCTCCATCAAGGCCTTGGTCTTTATCCTTATCTCTTCATCTTGGCCATCAGTCCTCCCAACCCAGCTCTCCCTTTGGGTGATTCCCCCTTTCCACAACTATTGCACCCAACCAGACCCAAGCTTGAATACTGGTTCACTGTACCTGGTTCCTTCTCTAGTTTTCACATCTCAGAAGTGATCCCACCATCTAGCTAGAGACATAGTCAAAAGCTTAGGCATCAACTTCAATTTCTTTTCTATTCTCCAAAAAGTTTCTTCAGATCTATCTCCAAATGTCTTTTTCATTTTTCTTGTATATGTGTATGTGTGTAGATGCATCATGGGTCTTTTTTGCATGTGTGTGAGCACAGTCATATGTGAGTACACGTGAACATAATTGCACATGCATATGCAGGCCTGAAGTTGAGAAACATCATTTTCTATTTTCCTCCACAATAGTAATTGCAACAGAGTCTCTCAGTCAATCAGAGCTTGTTTATATTGCTAGTTTCCCTAACCAACCTTCTGTGGGGATCCCCTGTCTCCACATTTAGGAAATAGTACCTGTCTGGCCTTCACATGGGTTTCTGGAGAATCAAACTCTGATACTAATTTTGTAAGATGAGCACTCTGTCCTAGTTCTTATATTGGTTTTTACAGTTAATTCCATAGACATATCCTGTGACCAATGCTTCATTCACACTTAAAATTTAATGTGAATATAAATTACATGCAAATATTTGCAGGGATTGATCTAATCCAGTAGGATCAAAGCAAAATCAAAAGTTCTTTCTAGCAACCTTAAAGATGATGCCCAAGGTTCTGGTCTACACATGACACTTTCACTAGTGAGGTCTCATATTTCTGTGGTTCCCCCAGATGAAAGGTCTGTTTCAACGCTCAGCTCCTTCTCCTCCCATCTTGCCTATAGACATTCCAGATCTTTCCAATTGTCTTCAACTGCCAGTCTAGGCTATGAGTCCTGTTTCCCAATCCAGTATTCTGCCTCAGGACTGAGCACTCATCTGGTTATGTAAACTGTTCTAGGTCACATAGTTTCCACAGCAGATCCAGGACTTAGTTAGAATTCCAATGTACTTTCAAGAGGACATTGAATGTAAACACATGTCTTCAGGACTTGGGTCTACAAAATGAAAGGTACCCCTTCTTCCAAAAGCGTTGTTACAAAGATTCTTTCCATGGTTTCTAAAACTGCCCCCTCTATATGGCCCAGAGAATCATACAATTCAGGGAAACATTCACTTGATGTGACCCTCAAAAGTTTCTCCAGAGGACTGCCAAAGAAAAAAAGAAGAAGAAGAAAAAAAAAAAAAACCTGCCTCATTCCAAGCACAGTTAGCAAACATATGCCTATAAAGGCTCTTTTTCTTGTAATACCGGTTGTCTCAATGAGATTTATACTTTAAAGGTTCAGAGTACTCTGTTCTACATTAATAAACCTAGAAAGCCTAGTAGTCAACAAGCCCCACTTCACTGACAGATTGAAAACAGTTTAGAAAGGTCTTACATGCATTTTCAGCAAGCCCCAGGGAGGAAGGTTCTTTGAGAAGAATTTTGGGGGAACAAGAGAGAAGAGATTCTCAAGTAAATAGGGAAAAATTGTGCACTCACCCTTAGGTACTTTCAGACTTACATATATATTACCAATTAGTGCAGTCCTATTCCTCCTTTATGCAAAATCAGAGAAATGTATACTAGGGCAGGGAGGAGGTACCAGCTGGATCAATCACTAGGTACCTGTGCTGACTGGTCTTGTGCCTCCATAAATATCCAGCTGTAGGGCATTTTATTTTCTTATCTATCTATCTATCTATCTATCTATCTATCTATCTATCTATTTTGGAGACAGGGTTTCTCTATGAAACAGTCCTGGCTGTCCCAGAACACATTCTGTAGACCACAGTGACGTCAAACTCACAAAGACCCACCTGCTTCCTAAGTGCTGAGATTAAAGGTATGCACCAACACCACCCAGGTTGTTGGGCATTTTCTTAATTAGCGATTGATGGGAGAAGGGTCCAGCCCACAGTAGGTGGAGCCAGCCCTGGGCTGGTGGTCTTGCATTCTGTAAGAAAGCAGGCTGAGCAAGCCATGGGGAGAAAGCCAGTAAACAGAACCTCTCCATGGCCTCTGCATCAGGTAGTGCCTCAATGTTCCTGCCCTGTTGAGTTTCTGTCCTGACTTCCTTTGATGGTAAACTGTGATATGGAAGTGTAAGCTAAATAAACCATTTCCTCCCCAACTTACCTATGGTCATGGTGTTTCATCACAGGAGCTGTAACCCTAAGAGAGGACCTGATAAGGAGTCTGGTTTTTAGAGGACAGCTCTGACCTCTTTGAAAGTGCAGAGACTCTGAGGATGAGGCTGGAACAGGAACTGTTCTCTGTGGAGTCTCTGTCCTGACCCTGGAGACTTTCTGTCTCCAGATGGAGGACATGCTTATTTGAACCCAAGACCCTATGACAGCAGGAAGGGTTTCAGTTAGAATCAATTATAGGAAAGCGGACAGAGTGAATGACCTAGTAGACCATGGGTATCCTCCTGTCTTCCTTCAGATTACACCCTTGACCACGTTGCTGCCTGTGCTGGAATGGGTTTCCAAATTGGTGGTGCCATCAAACAAGTCTACCTCAAATTGGGTGTGTCAGAAGAGAAATGCAATGATATTCTGAATGAAATCAAAGGTGAGATAGGCTCTTGTGACTTCTGCTCTTATAGTTTTTCTCTCCTGGGCTTTCTTTAACCACGGGATACTTCAAAGCAAAAATAATCATCAACCTAATAAAATCTACCTACTTCCTACTAGTATAATGAATACACAAAAAAGAATGAGGTTGAATTTCCATTTTAACGGTGAGCATGTGGTGTATGTAAAAGGCGCAAAGGCCAATATCCAGGGTAAAATGTTTAGGCCAAGTTTTCAGAACTGTGAATTATAACCTGAGTATGAGTACAGCACGTAGTGCTAAAAGCATCAATCTGCTGGGGGGGGGCCTAAGCATGGTCCTGACTAGATATAAAATGCTGGGGGCCAAGGCAAGGTGCCAGAGCCTGAGCCTTACCTGAGATAAAGCATGTCAAAGAGATTAGGAAATATAGCATGGCACCGGCCATATGGCAGAGGCCACATGGCAGGAAAAACCAGTCTCAAGTTGAGGATACAGCTAGCCTGGGTGGAGAGCCAGAGTCTAGGAGCAGATACCTGGATAGAGTATGGTGAGTTGGGATGCTAGCGTGTGTGAGGAGGAAATGAGACTGGACGGCAGTGTTCTTCTGACCCTAGCTCTCCTGCTTCCTCCCATGTGCCTCTGTGCTGCACTCCCTGCTATGTGAAGAATCCCAGAGTGCAAGAGATATATAGTAAAGCTCAAACACAGGAATTAGCCATTAGCCTAGAGCAGCTGCTTACACTTGAGAATGTGCTGATGATATTGTTGATCATTGTTCATTGTGGTGGGGGCAGGATGCATTAAACCAGTTTAAGGAGGCTTATAGCTTAGAACCTATATAGGTCCCTGAACAGAACAGTGCCAGCACCCACTGTTACAATGCCTTTCTTTCTGTCTTCCCACCTACTTAGCAATTTATTATGTTTTATATCTGTCATCTGTTTATCACCTATATGCCTATTTACCTATCACTTTTCTGTGTATCTATCATCTGTGTACAATTTTTTGCCTATCTATCTATCATCTATCATCAATCACATACTTCTGTATCTCCCATATACTATTTCAATAACTGTCATCTGTATATCTTCATGATGAATCTTCTATCCTTATTCTTCTTATTTGTGCTGTATGATTGTAAGTTTCCAGTTGCCCTGGGTTTTATCACTTCACTGTGGTCAGAAAGAAGTTTTCTCCCATGTCTACTAGACAAGCTCACTAAGAATCATGGAATCTCAATTGTTTCTTTAGCTGAAGAAAATCCTAAGACATAAAAGTAGATCCTTTTATTCTGGCTACTCTTCCTTTCTATTCCAGACAGAAACAAGAGGAGCACCATGATAGAAGACTTGATAGTCCTTGTTCGAGGAGGAACTAGTGAGTACATCACCTCCTTGGCATACAAGAAGCTGCCAACAGCTGACCTGATGCGGGAATGGGGAGGTGCTGTGCAATACAACCCAGCAATCATCAAGCTCAAGGTATGTGCAGCCATTATGCCCATTCCACTTCTGTATAGAACGAGGGATCGGAGAATCTACAGCAAATAGTGTATGGATTGTGGTGGTCATCAATGCACAGGCCCCAGTCTTGAGTTACATTTGTCATAGTAGAAAATAGATGTGGGATGAACAGGTTAGAACACAGTATTCCATGCCACCTAAAGATTCCAAGCTCCTTCCTTGTTCCCCAGCTTTCTAAAGTATCTATTTGCTATGCTACAGGAAGATACCAAACAAACTCAACCATATGATGGGATGAAAGAGGTACCTAGTAAGGACAGTAAGTCAGAAGCATGTATAGCCATCTCTTAGGATAGTGCAAAATATGATAATAATAACTAAGGTGTTTGAAGAACCTACCGAGTTCACAACACTCCGATGGGGCATTAGGAATGTTATCTAGAATAATGCTTTCAGTGGTCTGCATGTTAAATGTGCTTGCCTTCCTTTGGGACAGTCAAGGGTCACAAAGGTCATGTCCATCTGTGGCTATTCAAGAATCTATTTGGCCTAGACAAGAGAGTCTGTCTTCTTTCCTCCCCCTATGGGCTTAGGGAATAGAAAAATAATGATCCTCAGCATCTGACTCCCACACAAGAAGAATCCTGCAACTGTAAATAAACTAAACAGATGCTTGTTAAAACAGGGCTGTCACACATATCAGCAGTGGTAGTTCCTTGCCTGTGGGGACATCTGCACAGTATCCATAGCATGCCTTACATCACTCTCTTCTAGCCGGTGACTGTACTGTCATTGATGGACCATTGTCCACCCCCTGAGAGTTCTCTTTGCAGTCAAAAAGGGAAAACAGGAGACTGGACTTTGATGAGAGACTCTGCAATCGTGACCCTGACAGTTTTCCAGCAGGACCTGCATTTGTGTGTCAAATGCAAAGCTCCACAGAACAAGAAGGCTGTCATTCAATTCTTGCCTCTGTGTTTAGTCACTAGTGACAGTCCCAGCACAATCACTGACAATCACAGGAGAGATAGAGCTAGCCATGGGTTGCAGGCAGCTCCAGAGAAATTCACGTTTGACTGATGCTGTGGCATCACAGCCAGGTGTGAGAGAGAACAGGAAGTTCAGAGGCATCTGAATTTTTGTCTTGCACGATGATGTCCTACCTGATATTTGTTAAAACTGAGACCTAGGGAGAATGGCATGGTTACCCAGTGAGGCCAAATGTGCCTGTCCGGGCTAGGGACCATCAGGTCAAACTGCTTCTGTCAAGTGGGGCTGATGGAGGAGGGCATTTTTTAGGAGCACGGCAGAGGAGATGCAGAAGACTTCTGTGCACCTCTGTCATCTGTTACCTGCTCTGCAAACACATGTTCATCCACCTCTCACTTCATGTGCTCTCTCTGGTCTCCGAAACTGCAGGCTGCTTTCACATTATCTCAAAATAAGGCCTCTCAACAGAGGCAGCTTTCCAGAAGGAGTGATGACTTATTTTCAGGATAGCAGAGCCTGCTGTATAAACAATTCCTAAGCTACTGCCTGGCTTTAATAAATTGTCCTATGAAAAGACCTGAGATGAGATTTCCGCAGATGCAAAGTATGCATGCAAGAACTAGCTAGCATTGCTTCCTGGTAAACACAGACAGGGGGAGGTGGCACCTTGTTAGAAGAAGAGTTAGAGATGACAATGGATAAATAAAGAGATTTTTTTAGAACAAAAGATGGAAATTATGTTCAAGCTGCAGAAAATGAGCACATATCTATAAAATAGAAAAAAATGGAAGTAAATTTGAGAATGCATTTGCTTTGTGACAACAATAAAATTCAAGAAAATGAGGAATTTATGAAATAAAAATAGAAGCTGAGCTGTTTAGACACTAATCAGATGAAAAGAAAGTAGCTGGATATGGGGAACCAAGAACTCAATGGCAGAATTAAAACCCACATTGGAAACTATAAAGAACAAAATTGACACTGCAGAAAATTGAGTCAGTGATGTGAAAGGTACTATAAAAATGTTCTTATAATGCAGAAACAAAAGGCAAAGATTAAAACAGTGATGGAAAAGAAATATAATAGATAGAATACAGAAGTAGAAATCCAAGACACAAGGTTCATTTCTGAGGATTAAACGTGTGCATACATTCATCAGGCACATGGTAGGGAAGCTGACCTGCATTGACAACACAGGATGAACACGATGTTGAAACCTTAGCAGAAGCACTGGAAACAATACTGCAACATACCCTGCTGACATGTTTTGCTTTTAGGAACAAATGTATCCCCCAGGAGTAAAAATCTAACACCGGAGCCATTCCAACATGCATTGTACCAGCGACCCTGATCTTTAAAAGAAAAGCTTCGTGACCTGGTGAAATGTTCCTCAGTGGGTGAACTCCAAAGGCATTTGGAGACAAAACAAAATGGGTTGGCAGATTTAGCTGATGAAAATACAGAGTAGCCAGCATTGAACTTCAGATAAAGAAGGAATGATTCTCTTGGTATAAGCATCTCTTGTGTATTACAGAGAACATACTTATTCTTGATTTATTCCTTATCTGAGTTTCGAAAGAAGCTGGGTGTCCTGTATTTAACTGGTAATCCTAATCATTAATCTGTCGTTTGCATATGTTTCTGCACAGGTCAAGGTAGCAAGGCTTTAGGGTTGGACTAAAACTGGTGAAGACATTGCATTGCCTAGTGTAGAAGGAGAAAATGTAAGATGTGCTCACACAGAGGTCAGAGTAGCCCAGGTCATACTGCAGCATCTTAGTTCAATATGAATCAACTCCCTAATTACACATGCCCAAGAAGTATAGAGAAGAGTGTGCCCCTCAATATGGTCATTCAAACATCCAGATACAGTTGATAATGACTCTGTTTGCCAGAGTCTTAAGTTACTAAAGTATCAATCTTTGTATTCAAGATTGAGTATCTAAGGGAGAGGTACAGAAGAAAAAGGTAGAGGGAACAAGGGGAAGGGGAGGAGGAGAGGAAGGAGAAGAGAGATAGGAAAACAGACAGTAAGCAAATATTGGGCACAGCCATATTGACCTAAATGTAAAGGACTGCCTTGAGGCCCCATTGAGGTTTCTGATTCACAATCTGAAGAATGCCAGAAGTCTTAAGCTACTTCACTCTGTGCTCCAGTTCACCTGGCAGTGATCAGAACAAGTCACACTGAAAGCCTACTTCTAAGAATCTGCAGCCCTATTATGTACAAACCTTTCTTTGAAGACTGTAGACCTACCATATGGAAAATGCCTCTGAGGCCCTACAGCCCTACTACTTTCCTCTTAAGAGATGTATCCCTACCCTGCCCAAGCCTGATTTGGGAAGCTACAGCTCTATATGTCTCTCTGCTGGGATGCAGCCCTACTATGTGCAACCTGCTTTGGAGAATCTGAAGTTATATCACATGTACCTCCTCCTGAGAGGTTATGTCCAAAAAAAGAGCTGAAATCTTTGATAAGCAGTAGTGATGCTTTCACGAAGCAAATTCACTCAAACATCTTCTTAAAGCAAACAAAGATATAAAAAGCAATGTGGTAACACTATTCCAGTAAAACTAAGTGAGCTAGAGATTCAGAAGACATCTTAGAGGTGAATTTCTCACTGTACAATCATGAAGAATTGAGTTCAGGCCCCCAGAACCCTTATTTTTGAAAAAAAAACATAGCTGTGTGTGATGAACTGCATTTCTAACCCCAGTGCTGAGAAGGGAGACAGGCAGACTGCTGGGCTCATTGGCCAACCAGGTAAGCCTAGTCAGTAATCTCCAGGCCAGTGAGAGACTGTCTCAAAATAACACAAGGTGCTTGGCTCCTGAACATCACCCAAGGTTGACCTCTGGCCTCCATGTGTACCAACATGAACACACACACATACACACACACACACACACACACACACATACACACCACAAAAACAAGTGTTAGTAAGTAGGCAGATAATTCACTAGTAAGGATGATGATGATTTACCACAGATAAGACCCTTATTATGTGAAGAATATGCAATTCATAAGAAGGCTATAATCTCTAGGGAAATGGATACCTATCAGCTGACTAATAAATATGCAAACTTTTAACCTCTCCCAGTAAAAATAACATCATAACCATATTATTTTCACCTATTAAATTAACAGTGATTTAAAATATGTACTAGCCAAAACCTTGTGAGTACGGAGTGGGCCTTTTGTGAGGTAAGATGGTGCTATGATTTGGATCTAGTCTAGGAAGATAGTTTAAACCACTATCTCCATTTTAAAAATGTCGATGGGCTTTGATCCAATTTTACTTTTTTGTAAATAAATATATATAGAGACAAATAGGTTTTAGATACTTGTAGTAGCATAAGCTAAAAGGGCAAAGGTATCAACTGAAGAATTTAAAAAACCAAGGAGCTAAATAAATAACCATACATCCATGTATTCTGAAGCTGAAGAAAGTAATTTTATCAATACAGGCTGAGTCACACAGGGAGTACCTCCTAAGTGAAAAGATGAGGTAGAAAATTGCATTTATGCACAAATTTGGTATGATTATCTAACTGTCCATAGGTCTAAAACTGTATACAGACTAATAGGCAACAAACCCCAATAATAACAGTCCAAGCCTACCCTTGGTAGAGATGATGCCTTTGACAGTCTACTCAGCTTTTCTGTGTTCCACCTTTTTTATCTGTCACAGAAGGAGACACAGGACTTCCCAATTCTCAGACTGCTGTGAAGACTTATGGGATGTGATTGTAGTTCAGCTCCTTGTGGCGGCTAGCTGTGGTGACAATTAGTTGACATGCTTAAGAACAACATGGTACATTGCAGAGATATGCATGGAACTTAATAGTCATTCTCAGCATCACCTCTAAATGATGTGACAAATAAAATTTTCTGAAGGGCAAGTATGTTAAAGGCCGGAGTGACCATTGCATTTAAGATTGGGTATCTAAGGGAGATGTGCAGAAGGAAGAGGAAGGAGGGGAAGGGAAGGAAGAAGGGGAAGAGAAAGGAAAACATAGTAAACAAGTGATGGGCACAGCCTAATGGACCTTTCCGGTGGCCTTGAAGCCCCATTGGGGTTTCTGCTTCACCAAAGCAAACTGCCACAGCCTGTAAAGTTCGGAGAATCCAGGGCTGAGCTAGTGATACAGGAACTACTGAGATGCTCACATCAGTAATCAACATACACTACCAGGGGAAACACAGGCTTTGGACTTCAACTCTGGTGGTACCAGGGTCATCTTGGTGCTCCTGTTTGTCTGTGTGTTTGTTTTTCAATGAGTTACTGTAACCACCTGGAGCTTCTCCTCACCCAATTACTGCGCTAATCATCACCATCATCCTGTGAGGACCCCTATTCTAAAGCTCATCAGCTCCTGAGGGGCAGTGTATGTGGACGTTATTCAGGTTTGGCTGCCGGCTTGCGCTGTGTCTTGGTAGAAAAACACCACAGTGGTCAAGGTAGGCCATTCAGAGCAAACGCCAAAAGCTGGCTGTTAAGAACCTTATCGGTGGTGTAAAGCAAGTTCCCCTCCCTCCTCCCTCCCCCACGTGTGACCAGCGGGCTGATCTCTCTGAAAACAGCCTCTGGATCAATTCATTGACCACAGACCGGTGAGACAATGGGACCTCCAAGGGGCCTTGCTTTGCCCACTGGAGCGAAGGTCAGCATCAGATGCATTAAGAAATGGAAGCAATTTTCTTCCCACTGGAGGCTTCTATTAGGCATGATTGCCTGCATTTAGACAGACCCTAAACTCTCCAGGGCTGAATTAGGACAGGATCACAAACAAAATCTGGAGAGGAACCAGGCCCTGGAGCTACATCCCTAGCCTGGAGGAACAGAAGACCTCAAAACCCCAGTTCGGCCCTGGTTCTTCTCACCCACGAAGTCACATCCACTGAGGCGCGTGTGCAGTGACCAGCACCTGTGGTGTCTGCTTATACTTTTTAAATCTCTGCCTCCTCTCCCATGCCCACTACCATTGGCTCACTCAGACCCACTTCAGCTAGCTATTCTCGTTATCCTTAATCTGAGGCTGTGCCCAAAGACCTAGAGAGAGGCTACAAGCCTCTCCGGACTAGCTTACAGTCAAATCAGAGAAGAGAGTGGAGACTTCTCGTGAAAAGGTTTAAAATTTATAACGGAATATTTGAAGAGCATAGTATCAAATGAGTATCGCAGAGGCCTCTAAGGGAAGGGTCCGTGAGCTTTGGAGTAAGGTTCTCTGAAGTGAGCTTTTGGATTATTTGAGAGATTCCCATAATGATGGAAGGGAATAATGCAGGTTGGACAAACCCAAAGTATGCCAAAGGGCTGTCGAAGGACTGATCACCTTCCAGACACACCAAGACAGATTAGCCCCTCCCGAGCCCCCTCCTCTCGGCTGGTATGGTCCTTATTTTTGAAACTATATGGGACAGATGTTCCTTGACCCACTGTGGGGTTGTGTCTGGATAAACCTATCATGAATTAAAAATATCAAGGCAGAGATGCATTCCACACACCTGACCTGTGAAACAGCTTTGGCGGCACTGCAGTCTGGGGGCTTTGGGCTTCGGTCTTCTATTGGGGGGGGATGGGGGGATGGGGGGTGTCTGGGCCGGGTCACCTCACACTGGCTGCTGTGCACTGCTCCTAGAAGAGTCTGTCACTAGCCTGGGGAGCTCACGATGCAAATTAGCTAAATAGAAATCACTTTCTTGCCTTCCTAAGGTTGAGAGATCTTACGTTGAACCCACTTAAGTCAGAAACTGTCTGTAAGCCTCTAGTGAGCACTATAATCTGTCTTTGGTTTTGGAAGTCCCTGGGAACAGAGAGTCTCACAGTTATCTTAGATTCATCATGTGTAGCCCTTAGTAGATATTTCTTGTTAATTGATTTGAACTTGAACAAATGACCTCATGACTCCCAGGAAGGAGGTGGAGAGAACAGGTATCTAGGCATCCTGTGGGAACTCTCCTGCCTTTCCCCTGCACTGTCCTCTCTGCCATTTCCCAGGAGCTTTGCTTTGGCCTCCAGTTGATGTGTGATTTGTCTCTTGTGTCCCAGGCTGAGCCACTGTATGAGCTTGTGACAGCCACAGACTTTGCCTACTCCAGCACAGTGAAACAGAACATAAAGAAGGCACTGGAGGAATTCCAGGTGGAGGTCAGCGCCTGCCACTGTGCTCCTTGCCAGGGCAATGGAGTCCCTGTCCTGAAAGGTACCACCTTATAGAGCACTGGGGTCCATTGTGGAAGGCACAGGCTTCAAAAAGGCTGATTCTGGGGAAACTATTGCCCACTTTTACTTCCCAAGGAGTCAGGAAGATGGCAGCAAGGAGATTCTGTTTTGGCTGTCAAGGCACCTGTACTCTAGAATCAGGGGCATCATAAGTGACATCAGCATTTAGTTAAAACTTGGAGCTGTGGGCATATGGTCTACATGGTCAAATTTAAACAAACTCTTGACAAAGAAGAGGGCCTGGGCTGACCCAAAAAAATCCTTTGTGAATGTTCTTGCCAATATGAGGTGAGATTTGAAGGTGGCATCCTGGATAAACTAATAAAACTTGATGACTAACTGTAAGAGTTATGCCCAGGGTCTTTCCAGCATGGGACATGTTGGAATGAGTGAGGGTGTAGGCTCAGATTTATTATGATGGGCTGTCAAGATGGAGGAAGAGTCCATTTCAGCACCCTAAACAGGATAGCAGGAGCCTTTGATTTCTCCCCAACTCGGGAAGCCAGCTGGGGTTAGGCAGGGACCAAGTCAAAAGAGTAAACCCAGAAGGATTTTCACAAGCAAAAACATGTTTCAGGGGAGAGAGATTCCAGGCCAACAGTGGCACAGAAGGATGTGTGTGGAGTTTCTCAGACTGTGCAGCCAGGAGACAGGGTGTGGCCGGCAGCTTCCTCCATCAGATAACATCCTCTCTGTGATGGTCATTTCACAGGAAGTAAGATCAGATCAGCGGTTTGAGTCTAGGATTACTGTAGTCTTTCTTGCCTTACAAGAAAGTTAAAGCTAGAAGCTGGTGTCCATTGGTCTGTAGAACAGAGAGAGGGGTAATACGGAGTCAGATGTGGACATTCACAGATACTCTTTGTGATCAGATGAGAGACATTCCAAGGGGGCATATTCCAGATCAACATAGAGAAGCCCTTCCAAAGGCTCAGAATCTTCCAAAGGTAGGTGGAGTGAGACTCAAAATGGGAAACTCCCTAGATGCACTCAAGCAGAGACTAGACTGTCACTTGTGAATTATGACTGGCCTCAGCGACTGCTAATGCAGCATCTGATCCTGAAAGCTTATAAATGTGAGTCAAAGGTCAGCTAAGGAGCAATTTTCTCAATAGCACCATATAATCCTCGTGACGGCATGAACACCCGTTCATGAGGACTCCCCCCCTCCCCCCCAGGAAAGGAGCCAATCTTGGCGCTGCACCTGCATGTTGCATACATCTCACCCACTGTTTGATCCACATATCTACCCGATGGAAATACAGTTGTTTGGAACTGAGCTCCTGAGTCCTGATTTCACCCTCTCTCCCTATTATCCTCAGGATCACACTGTGAATGCATTTGCCCAGCCGGTTTCCAAGGCATAGCCTGTGAGGTTACTCATCGGAAAGGTAATGAGTCTGCCAAAGTTGGCTGGGTAAATAGACTCTGGGAAAATGTAGAGAATGACCAAAAAGAACAAGCGTAAGGTGGGGTGTAGACAGAGACTGCCATTGTGGTGTTCAGAACCATGTCTGACTCATTCAGGCTTTTATCATTTCTATTGTTGAGAACACACTGTGATGTAGGACTGCTAATGTGTGACAGTCCCAAGTCCTCTTGGGTTGTTGTGGAAAGCTTATGTTCTTTTTGTATCATTCAACCTTCCAAATCCAGGGTGTGTGGGGGGTGTGTGTGTGTGTGTGTGTGTGTGTGTGTGTGTGTCTCCTCTGTAGGAATTTCTATAGGAATTCTGTAGGAATAACATGCCCCTTCCCTCAGAGTAGAGTTAATCAATTCCTGCTGTAAATGCCCACAGGATTTTAAGATATGTACACATAGACCCTTTCACATTGTATCTCCTCCCTTCCTTCTGTAAATAATGCCATATCCCATTAACTTCTGCACCTCCATGATTATAAACAGCTGTCTCTCAGAGATAGATAGATAATACAGAGTAGATAGTAGATAGACAGACAGATAATAGATAACTCACAAGTAAAAAACTAACAAACTGCCCTTCCAACTCTCAAATTTTGTTCCATTCTAAAAATTATCAAGCTCATGATCCTCTCTCATTTTTAATTCCTTCCCATAACTTCTTGATGACACCTTTAAAATGGACATATCACATTTAATAAAGCACTTTGCTGTGTACTAGGCACGTTGGCTTGGTTCTTGAACTCAACTTGAGTTCAGGTTTTATCACCTTCATCTGACTTGAACACCTGATCTCCCTGCATCTGTGAAGTAAACATGATCCTATTTACTACTCCACAGAGCCAACTCAAGTTTATAATGAAGCATATACGTCATTTAGAATGCTGGCGGATACACTGCGAAAGCAAAACAAATACTAATTGCTTTGTTTGGGATTTATTGTTTGTATTTTAGACAAAGAAAATAATTTATTCTTTGCAACAATCTCTTGAAGTCAATACTGGTGATATCCTCATTATATAGATGAAGAAGATGAAAATCAGTGGGTTGCTGTCATAGTGTGAGCAGCAACCCAGATCTGGGTTAGCAGGTGTGACTGAGTGCACCTTCGATGAGTGTGTCCTTCTTCCTCCAAGTTGGCTTTGCTCTCTCCGCCTGCACATCAACCAGGTCTAAAGAGTGACCTGCTTGGAGTGTAGGGTTACATGGCCAGTGTTTCAGTTCGGAGGAGAGAGACCTTAGAAACCATCCACTATTATCACTTTTATTTTGCACATATATATTATGGGAAATCAACTGGTTATTCACCAGCCTCATCTGTGACCAAAGCCAATCCTTAAGTAGAAGGCAAGCACCAGTGGTATTCATTTACAACATACCATGTTCAAATAGATAACATAGCTCCCATACTTGAAAAACTATTCAGTATCTTACAACTGTGATGTGTCTTATCTAGAAACCATTCATCCACCCATCTTGTCTCACACTCACACATAGCCATTCATCCACCTGTCCATGCCCTGTCCACCCACCCACCTGTTTACCATCTACCAACTCACTGTTATCCATCAATATATTTATCCATCCATCCACCCACTCGCCCATCTATTCATATATTCATGCATCATATTCGCCCATTCATCCTCCCACCATTCATAAATGCATTTATGAACCTACTTATCTACCTATCTATCTATCCACCCACTCACCCACCCATCCACCTACCTATTCATTCTTCTACTATCCAATGCTCATTTGCATAAAGCCCTCTGTATGCCAGCCTATGTGTTGTGTGATTCATTGTGACCAAATCAGGTATAGTCCCTATCATCACAAAGGTTATGATGTAGCAAGAAATATTAGTGGCATTTCAATCATTCCATAACCACATTTAAAGTTTCTATGCAATAACCAAACTACTAATACTCTGAGAGCTTAAAATACAGGAAGGTGATGAAGATTAAGAATCCTGGGCTTCTGAGAAAAAATGTTTGCTGATAATCTGAAGAGCTAATAGGATTGATAATGTCAATGGGAAAGACAGGAATATCCTGGACAAGAAGTAATTGTAGAATGTGTAAATCACCTATAGTAGAAGAGAGCAAAGAAAACAATGGCCAGAGAGAGATCCTTGTCTAAAAGAAAGATTGGAAATCCAGATTCCAAAACCTGTTGGTTTATTCACTCAACCCTACTACATCTCTTAGAAAAAGGAGAGCTTAATAAGGACCAAGTCACATTCATTGTGCTTCTTTCTTATAGATATCCCCATTGATGGCAAGTGGAGTTGCTGGTCCAACTGGTCTGCATGCTCTGGAGGACATAAAACAAGAAAAAGGCAGTGTGATCATCCACTCCCTCAGAAAGGAGGCAAGCCCTGCTCAGGCCCTGCTTCAGAAACACTCCCCTGTTAGAGAAGGGAGCGGACCCAGCTAGTGACCCAGCACAAGCTCTGGACCTCCCAGACTCAGCTGGCTTCCCACATACCAGTTCCCACAACAAAAGGCAATGCCACTCTGCCCTTTAGAGATTTTGTTTGTTCAGTGCATGTTAACTTGAATAAACAGTGGGTTGAGCAAAAGTCCTTGCAAGGTAAAGTGTTATTGTCAACCTTCTTTGCACTCTGCACTCTTGTTACCCTCACATGGTGTAGGAGCCAGAAATTATCTTGGTCACCATGTAGTGACAAAGGTACATAGTAAATATCTAATAATGAAACAGTAAATTGATGAGACGTTGTTCATCTCTTAGTAAGCACAGTCTTGTTCAGCAATAAAGACAGCCGGTCTTTGTGAAAATATTTCTATGTGCTGCTGGTCCATTCCCATGACAACCTTGCAAGACAAATACATGGGAAACAGACTTGGGAGAATATAGTAACTTGTTTCAGTTCATACGATTAGGAAATAGCAAAATTGTGCTGCAAACGAGGCCCCTGAATTTTAAATTCTTAGCTATGAAGCTTGTCTCTTTTTCTGAATGCACATGTGGTTAGTAGTGCAGCAGAAAGCTGTGTGTGTGTGTGTGTGTGTGTGTGTGTGTGTGTGTGCACGTTAACACATATGTATGTATGTGTTCTTCTACATGTCATGCTACTACCCTGTCTCTGCCTGCTGCCTTGCCAGGAGAGTGACTTTAGCTTCTTTGATGCTCAGTAGAGGACACAAAGGATGAGGCAGCAGAAATCATGGAATAGATCTGCATGTTGATCAATAACAGAAGTGACTGTGAATATGATCACTGCAGGAGAGGGTTACCATGAGGAGAGACAGTCACAGTGGCTGGAAGATGAGTCAAGGGGCTGTGAAAATGATCACTGCAGGAGAGGGTTACCCTGAGGAGAGACAGTCACAGTGGCTGGAAGATGAGTCAAGGGGCTGTTGGCTATGGGATAGTGTGTCCTGCACTCCCACCCACACCAACTGTAAGAGATTATCTGCTTAAAGAGGTTGATAGGATGGTAACTGATATCCAGGCTACCAATATCTTCTAAATTTTTTAGATGCTACCTACTTCAGCTCCATATTTCTTATACACTTCCTCTTTTCACTGCTTTGTTTGCCCATGGACACATCTCTCTGACTGAGGAACTTCAGATGAGTTTCTTAAAATAAAATGGATGAGGGGATTGGTTCCTCAAATTCAATTGATTAATTGTTTTCAGCCATGTCACCTGCCTTACATCTACACCAGCTACATCTGGTACTGGGTCCTGAGAACAAAACACGTCCATAATACCAAAGCTTTTCTCCAGTGTAGGCTGGCCAGCTATCTCCAGCGAAGTCAATAGGAAACAGGGAAGGAGCTGAGGACTCACTGCCCGAGGCAGTGGCAGGCAGCTTGGCAGTTGTGTCTGCCTTCCTGCATCCACGTCCCCTGCAATCGAGCTGACGGGTCTGGGTCCTTGTTTAGCTTAATATTATTGCTTTGCTGTCTGCTGTTATTTCAACAGGATAATGCAATAATGTTTTATCTCTTTCATTATACGGAGGCCGTATAATTTTCTTGAGTTATAATCTATCTTCTTTTAAGATTCCCCCGAGACAAGGAAGAGCCACTCTGTCTTTGGTTGACGGGAGGCTCCCAGGAAGCTGACAGCAGCACATCGAAGCAAGCACCACCAAATTAAATTCCGAATCTCAATCACAGCCACCACTTCTAATGGGAAATTTGAGTTGATTATGGAGATGACAGCCCAGGTTCACGTTTATTGCATTTAGCAGAAATTGTTTATCCTATTAAATGCAGTCTTGAAGGAGAGACAATTGAATTGCCAAGCACTACTGAATACCCGGGTGACGCCCAGGCACTGCTAAACTGTGTAATAATTATATTCTTATTTGTGGGCTCAACTTCCCCCACGTGGCTCTTTCTGCAAACAAATGCACTTAGGAGGAGGTGGAAACATAATGTAAGAATTAAACAAAATAAATGCAAACTGTGCTCTTGGAGTTCTGGCAACTGTGGCTCACCCCAGTATACCTGTGCTGAGCTGAAATATAAAGGCAGAGTCCAAGCAGTGTGGATTAGCAATGGCCTTGAACTGTGAGTACAAGTACAACCCAAGGGACCTGCCTGTGAGGGATGTTTGCATCCTAAAGGAAGATCTTTAAAAGGCCATGAGCTCCTCTGCACACTGAATGCCAGGGTAAGAGGCTTTCCCCAAGCGACCTTGGGCTAATGGCATAACTTCTGTGGGGATAATAACTGCTAGAATTACTTTAACAATAGTAATAATAATAATGGCTGTCTATTATAGTGTTTTCCAGTTTATGAAGTCTTTAACCTGAATTATCCCTTTAATTTTTATCTAAGTTTAATGGGGGTAAAATATATGCAAGTGGCTAATGACAAAGTGAGTTTCAGATGGAATCCAGATCCTTACCAAGAATGGCCAGACTGCAGCAAGAGGAGGTGTGCCAGGAGGGAGTTCCTGAAGGCTGGACCCTGGGACGATATGGGCCATCACTGTCTTCAAAAGAAGACACTGAAGCCAGGGAGTGGTGACAGAAACCTTAAATCCCAGCACTTGGGAGGCAGAGAGGCAGGCGGATCTCTGAGTTCCGGGGCAGTCTGGTCTACAGAATGAGTTCTGGATCAGCCTGGTCTACAGAGTGAGTCCCAGGACAGGGATACATGGAAAAACCCTGTCTTGAAAAACAAAAAGAACAAGAACAAGACACTGCAGCTCTCAAGCATTTATAGGAAATCTTTTGGGAGAGAGAGTGCCTGGTACAGAAAGTCTTAAGCCAGCACTCTAGGGGACCCGAGTGCCCTTATCTATGAAGAACTTCCCATAGGGTACTATACACAGTAGCATGAGCTTATCCTACATAGCTCATTTATCAGACTCTGCTCCAGATTAGTCTTTTAGTTGTTTTTATTTTATTTTTTTTAAATTGGTGGTAGTGTGCAGGTATGCATGTATGTTTGCCTGTACCAGTGTATGGCATGTGGTTGTCAGGTATTTTCAAACTTCTAATTTCTTTTTCTTTTTTAAACATGGACTCTGTCATTTGATCTAGATCTCAAGATTTGGCTTGATGAACAAGTCCCATAAATCCCCCTGTCTCTGTCTACCCCTGACCCAACCAGTGCCAGGGTTGCAGATGTATACCACTATGCCCAGTCTTATGTGGGTGCTGGTAGTCCAAATTCATATTACCTAGGGGGTCATCTCCATAGCCCCTAATTTTTCTCAACGCTAGACTGCCCACATACAATCTATCAGCACCATGTTGGAATACTATTGGTCAGCTCTTTAAGACACCCTGTTTAGTAAATTCAATCCTTTCTCCTTTGAATAATCTACCTTTAGTACAGGCCAGATTCACACCCTGAGGCATCAAATGCTTAAGTGTTCATTCATGGAGACAGAGACATGACATCCCAGCCTTACTACTTCAGGGCTGGCTCACCTATACCTTAACTAACAAAGTTGCCTCTATTGTGCTGTGCTGGTGAGGTGTAGGACACAGCAGGTGCTTTTATCCCCTCACCTGTAAGAAGGGCATGGCACATGTCTTTTTCTGGGGCAACATAGGTGTCACGTGGATCCCTGAGCCCAGAAGAGGCCCTGGGCCCACTTAACACTCTTTACTTACATTTAGCACTGTCAGGACCATTTTCAAGGATTCTTAAACTATCACTAAGAACCCAGGTTGTTGGTTTTCATTTAAAACTGCTTTAAAGACATCTCAATGGAAAACCTTCTACAACATATGAGAATAAAAGGACATAAAATTGCATAGCTCCCATGGAGATCTTAATAAAGGACATAGAGGGCTTTACTCTCCCAAGCTCTGGGTTATTAAGGGAGATGTAACAGCATAGTAAGTAATATTTGCAGAGACTGTTACTAGTGACAAAGAACTTCACACATGTAATCCAGGCCTAATCCTCTTAGTGCCTGCAAGAGGCCAATTTATTGTCTGCCTGTGACAGGTGACAGGACAGTCACAGAGAGACTGAATGACCTATCTGAGGTCACACAGCTCCTAAGAAGCCCATGCAGGCCAAGGCTGCTGTGGCTCTTCTGCATAGCCTTTCACCACAAGTGAAGCAGACTCAGACTTGTCTCAATGCAGTCGCTGATGTACCCACTTAACACAGAGTGAGGACCCTGGCCTGCCATCTGACAGAACACGAATCAAAAGGATTTGTGGGTGGGGTCTTCATAGCAGATAGAAAACCACTTTTTAAACCCAAGTTACTTATCCTCTCTTCTTTAGTGTTCTTCATGCATGTGACACAAGTGTGATAATTTTATGACATGGCATATACAAAGGGAAGGCATCACCGATGAGTATCTGGTGCAGTGGATACTAAACTTCCCATGCTTGTGTGCTATACAAATGCACCTTGCCCATTTTCTGTCTTTCCTGCCAACTGCTTCCTAGAGCATGGAGATGCATTTTATAGAGAGAAAAAGAAAGAAGAAACCATGGTCCTGTGTGCAAAGGGAAATTCTTGGACGATTTTCAGCAGGAGTCAAGTATCTGGCCTGACATTGGCCTTGAAGCAGGAGTCGGCACAGAGCCCGGGAACTCCCATTATCACCCCAGCAGTGGCCACCAGTTATCTCAAGTCCACACCTTGCAGCCCCAGGTGTCCCCCCATCCATCACTGGCCATTGTCTGGGATCCCCTCAGCTTCCCCCACCACCTCCTGCCCAATGACTCCTTGTTAATACTCCAGTTTGTTCGCATTCTGAAAGCGATCTGATTCTGGCCCCTTTCATCCCAAACACCATCCATCCATCAACTGTGAGCTACACATGCTTGGTTAGGAAAATGAGAATGGGGGAGGGGGCCAAATAACAGATAAAACTTCTCAGTGTTATCTCTAAAGAAATAGAATGGATAAATAGATCTGTCAGACATGTATCATGCCACCTGACAGCCAAGTCTATTTGTTAAAAACAGGTTAGGACTGGAGAGTTTATCTCACACTTTAAGCTGTTAATACAGGAAGGAGACATATTTTTCTTTATCTCTGCAGTGGAAGGGGAAAATTCCAAGGCCATGAATAACAGACCTTTAATTTGATTTGATAGACTTTCTTTCACTCTGGTGGAAAGGGGTAAACTTGTTCTTTAGTTTGTACCTCTGGGATGCTCTGGACTTGTCTGTCCTCTAAGGCTCTGCCAAGGTCTTGGGATTCAGGAATCTTGTTCAGTGTCTTGCTTTGAGCCTCTCTTTCATATACAACTTTCTACAGCCAAACACAAAGGCTATGATAGTCTTGGCCTTTGGTATCAAAGGACAAAGGAAAATATAGGACTATATCTTAGTTGTTGGGGTTCTAAACATCAAAAAAACCTAAGTTCTTATCTGTCATGGAAGTCACTGGCTAGGACAGACAAGCAGGCTATGGTGATGGGAAATGGGACATGTAGGAAGACAGCCACACAGAAACATACATTTGATGAGGTAGGGGCTCATAGAAATACCTGAGCTGGCTTTCTGGGAAAGGAACCCCAAAGGATACTGAGAGGAGAAAGGACCTAGGGTCAGAGGAAAACACAGAGGGCTTTGTACATCATGCCAGGGATAGTAAGTTCTGGAACAATGGGTTTAATGGTTTCTGAATAACATGATGAAGGTACAGTGGTGTACAGGTCTCAGAGAAGACAGCCTGCCGTGAAAGCAGTCTTTATGATTATAGGGCACAGAAATCCCAGAACGGTGGCCAGGAAAGTCTATGAGATGCAGCACCTGCTACTCCCATGACCCATGACCACACGTGAAGTTCACACTCACTACCCTCAGCTTAACACAGACAGGCCCCACCCCAGAGCTGGCAGAACACCTATGGGCTGATTGATAACCCTGTGACTCTGCACAGTCATTGGGCCCTGTGTGATCCTTCTTATGACACATGTTGCTTTTCTAACTTTCACTCTTTCAGAGCTCAGCTGTCTATCTGTCTGTCTGTCTGTTTTCCAGCTGTCTTCCCTGATTCCTAGACTAGACTTGCTCTATGGCCCCCTGAGCTTCCTTTTGGTCAGGGACCCATTGACATTGTCCACAGATCTCCTCTGTTATCCTCTAAACCCTGTATCAGCCTCAGCACCTCCAGCACTCAGCAGTAACCTGTCCACTAGGTATCACTGGAAGTTAGCCTGACATTTTAGTTTCTTTTTTATTGTTTCTCTTTGTTTTAAAAAAAAAATTTTTTTATTACTGTTGTTGTTAGATTAGATTTTCTGGAGGCAAAGTCCACTAGCCAAGGTATGTTCTTACTCTAGAAGCTGGAGAATGCCTAGAATAAACTGTCCCCTGAGTCTTACAGAGGAACATACATTGTGTGTGTATGTATAATTGTACTGATTAATCTTTTTCTTCTTATAATCTTAGACATATGTGGTACCGTGTTACAGAAGAACATTTTTATACATGTATAGTATACTAAGTGTCTTTCTCTCACATACGCCCCCTTCCTCACCCTCTCCTCTGCCATTAGTCCCCTGTCATAAGTATATATACATGTGTGTGTATGTGTGTGTGTGTATATATATATGATCTTATGTATCTACATACAATCCAGGAACCACCAATAGTAGAAATCTGTTTTTTGAGACTGGCTGACCATTTTCTTCAAACATAATTTCACTCTTTAGCACTCAAAAAATCATTTTCTTTATGCGTTCATTTTTTTTTGACAGTTGTGTGGGTTCTACAACTTAGTTTTTGTAATTACAACTACTGTAACTAGTTAACTTTATTTATATTGGTGAGACCGCTTTCAAATTTCAGGCCCTCACAATGTTCAGACAACACATTTGTATCACTATAAAAAATAGATTTTCTTTGAGACAATAATTGCTTTTACCCTAAGCTGGTCTTGAACTTGCAACATGGTTGGCCTTTCTGTTTCTTCTGCTCCTACCTCTTTGTGAACCCTCATTCTCAAGTTACATAGTGTGGTGATCTGAATAAGAATGGCTCCCATAGCCTCATATATTTGAATGCTTAGGGTGCAGCACTATTTGAAAGGATTGTTCTAGGGGGTGTGGCCTTGTTGAAGTAGGTGTGACCTGTTGGTGTAGGGGTGGCATTTTTGGAGGAAGTATGTCACTGGGGGTGGGCTTTGCAGTTTCAGAAGCTCAAATCAGACTCAGTGGCGTTCTCTCTCTCTCTCTCCCTCTCTCTCTCTCTCTCTCTCTCTCTCTCCCTCTCTCTCTCTCTTTCTTTCTTTTCCTGTTCCCTGCAGATCCAAATAAATGTAGATCTTTCAGCAGCTGTGTCGGCCTGCATGCTGCCATGTTCCTGGCCATGATGGCAATGAACTAAACCTCTGAAACTGTAAGGCAGCCGCAATTAAATACTTTTGTTTGATAAGAGTTGCCATGGTCGTGGTGTCTCTACACAGGAGTAGAGCACTGACTAAGACATGAAGTGCTAAAGATTGAATTTAGGACTTCATGTGAGCTAGGCAAGCATTCCATTAACTGAGCCCCATTCCCAGCCCTCACTTGCCTATTTCTGGGTGATGGTAGATCCTGTCTTCATGGCAGTAGAATGTCCTTCTGTTAGTCGGTGTCACCATCCCTTCCTTATGAAGCAGAGGCTTCACTGAGGCCTCCCTCATTTCTGCAGTGTGTTTCTGAAGCCTGCCTTTCCTCTCTGTCCGTTTCCTCCCCCTAACGGCCTAGTACCTTGGAAGAGATACACCAAGTGCAGAACTCTTTAGATCTTCCTCAAAGGGAAGAAAAGGAAAGAAGCCTCTCCCCTAACCGCTTTCCTCTCTGTCATTAATTCTCTTTTCAGAAGACACATTGTCAAGCTGAAGAGTTTAACTTTAAACCTCCTGTTTACACCCCACTCCCTATAAAACCTGAGATTATAAATCTCCCGAAAGGATGTAGGGGGAAACGTAGTAGTGAATCACTGTGGAGGAAGGAGAGGCTGGTGTGGTAAAAGCTTGCCACAGCTGCTGTATTTTAATCGCTGATGCTGCTGGGGAAAGGTTCTGTGTGTAGTCACTGACTTGGGCTCACGTATGATTCTTTAGTCTCTTTCTGCAGTTTCCCTCTTGCTCCTAGGTTTACTCCCCTGACCCCTGACAAGGCTCCCTGCTCCATCTCCTCCTCTGCCTTGAGCACCGCAAACTACCCTGAAGAACCCTCCAAAGGCAGGCAGTGTAGAGCAGGGGGGCAGGGATAGGAAGCATTTGAAGTAGTGCTTGAAATGTCTAGCCCACAGCTCTGACTCATGAGACGCTGTTTCCTTAACTGAGACCTAGACCTCACAAAACAAACCTTGAGAGGTCCTTGATAAGCCTACATAAAATAACAAAGATCAAGCTTTTCTGCCCCTAGCCCTCTGTGTACCATATACCCTATTCCTTGTGGGCATATAATGACTATTCCACCCTCAGTACTGTTCAACCGTGCCCGCGCTGGAATTGCCAAGGGAGCATTGAAAACTGCTGGTGGCTGACTCCTGGCCCCGGTGATTCAGATTTAATTGGTCTGGGATGCAGCTTCTGGACATCAGGGTTTATGAATTCCCCAGATGATTCTTATGTGCAGCCAAGGTTTTGAGCTTTGAAACTACTGTTTAGAGCAAGATTGAAAGGCCTCGTCAATTGCCCATCAGTCTCCTCCACCTGGCCTCCCATCAGGTGCTAGCGTGAAGCTGTTACTAATTCCCAAATCATGAATGTAACCTAATTATTAGTGGAAACTAATTTTAAAGGGGAGAGCACACAACAACATGATGGAAAGCAGTAACAGAGCCTGTTTTTACTCTTTCAGAGAGAAGAGCCACATTTATCTAGACAAACCTCTGAACCATGTGTTTTATCAATGAGAATAACAATAACGATGCTACTAATTTGCAGGATGAGCCTCATACTCTTGGTTTTCTCTGTTTCTGCTGTCTTTCCCATGCCCCATCCCCAGCACACACACCTCCAAGTCCTCCTTCTCCAGGTTCTTTCTCACCCTCAAGCATTGTTTTAGGCTGGATTTCTTTTCCAGAAGTTTCCTTTCTGTTGATCTATGGGAAAGTCCTTCCAGGTCCGGCTAGACCCATGCTGCCTCAGACACACAATGTGGGGAGACCACCCTCTCCCATTTTCTCCTCCTTCATTTGGGAGATGCACATGTGGATGTTAACAACTTCCAATGTCCCAACAGTCCTCTCTTTATCATGGATACAGTTGGCCCTCTGTTTCTGAAGGCTTCATCTCCATGAATTCTACCACCTTTGAAGAGGAGGCAAGGTTAAGCCTGAGATGTTGGTTTGGCTAGTTTTATGTCAGCTTGACACATTTTGGACGAGGGAACTTCACCCAAGAAAATGGCTCCACCAGGTCAGCCAAACTCTGCAGTGCAGTTTTAAAATTGGTGATTGATGTAGGAGAGCCCGGTTCACTGCAGGTGTTGGCATCCCTGAGCAGGTGGCATAAAAAAAGCAGGCTAAGCAAACCATGAGGAGGAAGTCAGTAAGCAGCATCCCTCCGTGGCCTCTGCTTCAGACTTCCTGCTTTACCTTCCTCCATGATGGACTGTAAGTGGGATATGTAAGCTGAAATAATTCTTTCCTCCCAGGTTGCTGTGTTTTATCACAGTAATAGAAACCCCTAACTAAGGCAGTTGGCAATGGGGCTGAACATGTACAGGGTTAGGGTGCATGAAAATACCAGGCTATCTGGTGGGATTGGTTCTTCTTGGGAAGGGAAGGGACTGGTTGTTGATCCTCACAGAATGTCCCTTCCAAGTCCTTCTGCAGCTCTGAGCAGCTGACCAGTGCAGATCTCATCTTTGACCTGGTCTGTACACTTGTCCCAGGGACTGTTGCTGAGTAGGCCCCTGTAATGCACAGCTTCTTTGGCATCTAAAGATTCTGTGTTGAGTAAAAGCAGCCAGGATTTTGTTTTGAAATGATTGCTTACTGGGAGAAGACAGATTAGAGGGTCATGGGAGATGTGCTGGGGTTTGAATGTTGAGATCTTTCTAAGGAAATCCTTTACCTGGTATGGCATGAGGAGGCTAGACTCTGAGAGATGACTAATTCATGATGGTGAAATGCTCATGGGTAGGACTGGTGTCCTTATTAGGGAAGTCCCAGAGACTCTCTAGACCTCCACAATGTGAGAAAACACACACACAAAAAAAGACATATGTAAAGTGGAACACAGCCTCTTGAGGCTCTAGAACTGTTGGAACCTTGATCTTCAGGTTTATGCCCCCAGAATTGTGAGGAATAATTTCTGATATGTATAAACACAGCTGGTTTATTGTTAAGGACCTTGAGTCTAGTAAGATGAAAAGGTGGTTCTGAGAACTATGGGGTAGCAACCCCCTGAAACAGAGAGACAGCTTTAGAACCAGGTAATTGGTAGAGTCTAAAAATCATGAGATTCATACTAGAAAAGAAATCATGAGTATATGAAGAGACTGGTCTTTGTTGATTTGCATTCACTTGGAGCAGCAATTAATCCTACCCAGTAAGCGGGGCCAATTATCAGCATCCACAGCCTTTCTAGCTTGCATCTAGAGGTACTCAGCAGGTCTGGGTCTGCATGCTCTTCCCTGGGCATGGAGCACCTCCATTCTGGGGTGCAGGGTTGTTGCACTCTCTCCTCCTTTCCTGAGTACCCACTCTGCATCCTGACCAGGCGCTCCAACAGCTCCAGTGGCCATCTGCTTTGGCTCCTGCAGGAAAATGTGCCAGAGGAGAAGGATGTTAGTGTAGGAGGAGCAGCTGGCTGGGAGTGTAGGGCAAGAGGCCACCTTATTGCTCCAGAATGCTTTGCTGCCCCTCCTTGGGGAAATGCCCTGGGTAACCAACCAAGACCTCTGTGCTTGCTGCCTCACAGTTAATTTGAAACTCCGGACAGAGAGAAAAGAAGCCACTTGGGAGCTCATCTCATGAAATTGGAATCCATGCTTGCATGGAAGATGGATAGCAGAGCAAGGCGGGAAGGGTGCTCCTCTGGGAGAGTGAGTTCAAGTCACTGGAGGGTGTAAGGAACTAGAACTGTGGCCACCCTGCACATCCAAGGCAGAGAGATATCAAGATCTCTGGAGCAGATTGTTGGGGCTCTGTATGTGAGTTTCAAAGTCAAACCCCCCAGAGTCTGGCAATGGGTCCTAGGATATGACAGATTGTACAAAACTTTCAAATGCTTGCACTGAATGTGGAGTCTTAAAAGCACAGTACACAGAGTCCCACTCAGGGCTGCTGACTTCACTGGCTATGTCTCTGCAAGTCTCTCTCCTTTGGGAAGGCTAAGGTTTTGACTAAATAAGCAGTATGGACTAATCGGATGGGAATTGTTCATCATTTTTTATCACTATTTCTTTTCCTAAATTAAATCTCCCATGAACCCCACATCAAATTCAGATGAAAGCAAAGCAATTCTATTGAAGCTAGGGTGACTATTGGTCTCACCCTCGTCCCCTGGGGCAAGTCCTAGCTTCCCAGGTCTCCTCAGATCTTTCTGTGAACATCATTGGATTAGATTATCTCCAGGCCCCTTCCAGCACTGTAATTATACTCCCTGATGGGGCAGCCACAGCAGGATGCTTAGTCTCTGTTTCTCCCACCTCAGTGACTCTGTCCCTACTGGCAAAGGTTTGCTGGGAAGACTCCCGGGGACTCTAATGGGTTTCTGTGAAAGCTGACAGATTTCTCTGCCTTAGTTTTCCTTGCCAGTTCAATCTCTGTCAGACTGAAAGTTTAGTGAGGTGGCCATGTGGCCACCAGATATCCACGCCTTGCTTGGAGGGTTACTGGAGCTCCTGGCAATACTGGTAGTTAGCTGAATGTAAGAGGAATGAATGCAGAAGAACTGAGACCTGGGATATAACTCCTTGTCCTCTGCCTCAGATCACTGGCATCTTGCCTCTTCTCCACAGTCTATAGTATAGGCCTCAGCATGACTATCTGGCCTTCACTCATGAGAAGTGTGTGTCAGTGATCCCTCTTCTCTTTATCTCCTTGCTGTGTGGACCAGGCTCTAGAAAGGGAATAATTAGAATACCCAAGCCAAGGATAGCTTGTGTGTCTTGAAGTCAGGCCTGACTGAAATCCATGAACTGGTTAGTCATTGCCTGCTCCCCACTGCCTTAAGTGATTGTTACTGAGATATCCTCAGAGTCTTTACTCTCATTCAGAACTTTGGGAAATCGATAACATGAGATAGATTCAGTAGTGAACATTAGGTTAAGACCTTGGGTCCAGGCATCAGACTCCTGTGCTCCAGCTCCCTGCTCCTCCCTACTCCAGCCACATGACCTTCAGCAAGTTATCCAACATTGCTCTTGCCCCAGGCCCCTCATCAGTAAATGATGGTAACAAGAGCATTTATTTCCTAAGGCTCTTGTGGGAACAATTAGGCTCACACACAAGGATGTGCTGCTATGATTCCGGCTTGGAATGAAAAGCCATTATTTCTGTCAAGTGGCCTTTGGTCCCTTTGGGAAAGTTGCCTGGTTGATGGGGCTGCAACCTAGTATATTTTCTGCTGGTGAAATCAGGAGTGTCCCTGAACTCTGGAGCTGGGCTATCTTGGGCCAGAGTATCTTGCTCTCCCCCACCGTGCCCCCCCCCAATCCACCAATTCCCAAATAGTTAGGCAGTGCCTTTCTCCAATTCCCAGGAGAAGCTAGTGCAAGGGCCTTGGAGCTGGTAGTTGTGGTGGTAGTTTTTATTTTCTGTACCCACATTTCTCAAATTTGGACTTTCCTTCTTGCTCCTGGGTCTCTCCTCTCAGAGTTCAACTGTTCTTGAGGAGAGGAAAAATTCAGAGAAGTGGCCACCCCAGGAGCATCAGGTTCATAGAGCATCTGGCATACAATAGCCTCTTCCTTCTGCTTGCTGACATAGAAGCTGCCATATGTTCTAGCTGGTTTAATCTTCAACGTGGCCTGTGAGAAGCATACTGCTATATTTTCATTTTATAGCATGTGCTTACGTGAGACTCAGCAACACTTGATTCAAAGGCATATTTGACCTCAGAGCTATACTCCCACTTAGAGATTCTCTCTCAACAAGGGGATGAAAACTGACTATTATCTCATCTTAAAACCGGATCAGCTGGGGGAGGGGGACCTCTGACTACTAAGGACATTGTTGTCTGGGGTTCTTCTCAGCCATGGGGAGTAGGATTATTTCATGCTTCAGACAAGCAGCTCTTCCTTATATCGTCCTTCCCATGCAAGGTCAGAAGCTCAGAGAGTCTTATGTGGAAGCCTCTTTGAGGCAACCTCACCATCCCATTTGTGACTTTCTACATGGTCATCCCCTTCAGTCCACACATACCATAGTGCATCTGGAAGCAAAGTTCTCCCTCATTGCTAGCATCCCTCAGCTCGCTCCATTACGCCTGAACATTAATCTCAATGGTCATGCAAAGCGGGTCTCATCCCTTCCTGCATGATAGTTCCTGGGAGTCTTGCCTTTCCTGAGTCTGCTCGGTGCCAACCATTTCCAGTCCCCCCCCCCAACTCTTCCTCTTGTACTATAGTTTCCCCAATTTGCTTCAGCAACATCTGATGAAACATATGGAAATGAACAGAGCTCCTGGCTCATCAGAAAAATCACCTTCTAGCTCTTCTATTAACATAGCCTTTACAGCTGTGTCATGCTTTGGACTCCTGCAGCTGAGTCAGACAGCTACATGCATGCTTCTTTTCTACATATGGCTGTTCAGTCAGTGGCTGAACTCACCCACTCTGTGCTTCCACAGGTTGTTACCAACACACTACCTTTTGATTTGTCCATCCAGACTTCCTCTGTTCTGTGTTGTTCTTTTGTGCAATAGAACAATTTATACATTGATTTTACAAGTTATATACTCTGCCTTCATTCTATGCATCTTTGTATGTCTGGTAAGCTGAAAATTTAGGCATTGGGCTATGCATTGATACTATTGGAGCTTGCCAGGCCTGTACCATAGGTTTGTAATCCCCATGTTTTGAGAAGCTGATGTGGGAAGTCACAGGTTTAAGGCCAACTTAGTGAGGTCCTGTCCCAAGATAAAAAGCGAAAGGAAAGCTGGGTATAAATCCAATACAGAGTACTTGCCTAGTATGCAGAAAGATCTGGGTTCCTCTCCCCAGTTAGAGAGAGAGAGAGAGAGAGAGAGAGAGAGAGAGAGAGAGAGAGAGAGAGAGAGAGAGAGAGAGAGAAATTCAAAAGAAACTTAAATGAAATCAATTGAGCCCCCAGTGTCCCAGGGGTGGTTTATGAAGTATCTGGGGTTTATTCCAGAGTCCCATGACTTCATCCTAAAGGAAAAGAGTTTTATTCCTATTGATAAATTTCTTCCATGACACTGGTTAATAAGTTTGCTTGGTCAAATCTATACACTCCTGACTCTTTTGCCCCAACTTTGTATCTAACAATAACTTCTTGTGTAATGGCACCTACTGCATCCCTCTGAAAGACACATTCAACTCCCAGCTGCCATTTCTTGTGAAAAGAAGCTTATTTGAAAATTGGTCTTTGCTGTGAAACCACATTAATGTAAAGCCACCTGGATTAGACTGGGGCCTAATCCAATAACCTGTATTCTGACAGAGAGAGAAGCCAAGAGAAAGGGGGGAGGAAAGTCATATGGAGGCAGAGATTGATGTGTCTACAAACCAAGCAATTCCAAAATTTGTTGACAACCACTAGAAGCTGTACAATATTGCTCTTCTACACTGTAAAGATTTGTTACTCAACACTGATTGGTTAGTAGATAGGCAGAAAGTAGAGGCAGGACAACCAGACTAGGAGAATTCTGGGAAGAGGAAAGGCAGAGTAGCAGATGTCAGCCAGACACAGAGGAAGCAAAATGAGAATGCTGCACTGAGCAAAGGTATCAAACTACATGGCTAAACATAGATAAGAATTATGGCTTAATTTAAGCTAAAGAGCTAGGTGATAAAAAGCCTGAACTACTGGCCCAGGAGTTACCATAATATTAAGCCTCCTAGTCAATTATTTAGGAAGCAGCTTCTGAGTTTCTGGCCAGGACATAAACTTAGGACTAAAGTAAAAAGGAAAGACAGACAGACAAATAAGAAAGGTATAGGGCACATCCTGTCTAGAGGTTCCAGATGTGATCTTCCCAACATCCCCACCAGCAAACCTAGACAACAGAGGTTTTATAGAAGGGAGAAAATAAAAGAAGGATTAAACATGGAACATGAATTATAAAACTCTTGTCTGTGGATTCTTAGGGTAACCAATGAGAGGACCAAGAAAAAGAGTCTAATCTCCCAAAGATTTGTTCTGTACCAGCCCCTCAGAGCCAGGCCAGACCGCGGCAGAGTGGAATGCATGAGTCTTACCTTGCAGCCCCATCTGTTCACAGGCAGGGCCATGCCGACCCTCGCTGCACTGACACTTGCAGCTGGTGCCCTGGAGTATGGGCTCCCCATTGTTGAAGCAGGGTCCACAGCGACAGGCATTGAATTCCATCAGGTACTGGTCCAAGGCTAGTTGCAGGTTCTGCCGTTTGGTCTCAAGAGGTCCCAGGTTTGTGTGCCGCAGCAGGTGGTGGATGGGCTGTATCTGCAGGTACAAGAGGAACTTAGGGTTTCTTCTTTGCCTCTGCCCACCTTCTCAGAGCTCAAGGACTGACTATGAGGATCCTGGAAGGCCTGCTACAGAGAGGTGAATCCTGACAGCCATTCTGTAAATGGCACTAAGCATAGCATCTCATAGATCAGGAACTGGGGACTCAAAGTGCAAATGTACCTAGCTCAGAATCACATGAGTATTTAAGTGCAAGAACCATTCTGAACATGATTCAGATACCTCTGAAACTGATGTGCACCATACTCCATACAGAGGGTGGAGAAGCTACCCTGGCTAGCTCACTTGTTGCCTCCAGAACTTTAGGAAACCAGAACCGTGTAATGGGTTAAATTCTATGTATTTGGGTATTTTTTTTTCTGGTTCTGTCTGTCACCCTTGAACGCAAGCATTGATAAAGAAAGGTTTGTTGCCTTTGGAAGCAGACCTCTTAATGATGCAAGTGTGAGTCATTTCCATGTGAGGTAACCAGGCTTCCCCAGCCTCCATAGTATTGACTGGAATGAAGAATGTGCTGACAGGAGAATGTTGTACTGTGTATGACAGGCTTTTTATCAGTATCACTGGACTCTGCACACTCGATGCCAGCAACACCCTTGTCCCCCAAACCAAACCTGTCCCATGCCATTACTAAATGCCCTGATTGCAGCACTGCCTTGAGTTGAGAAGTGATGGGAACAGTAGAAAGAGAATCATCACCTCACCTTCCGGTTTTACTGTGAGGAAAGTGAAGTGAGTGTTGCTTGCTACCTAGCTGTGTAGCTGAGAGGTGTGGTCTTCTCTCTAAGAATGATGCCTGCTTTCTAGTATCCCCGTAATACAAGGAGAGATCATTGCCAGTGCATTTTAAGCTCTAATATTCTAATATCCTTTCTTTTCTATCTCTTTATCTTTCTAAAAAAAAAAAAAAAAAATCCAGCAGCCGTCCCCAGATCATTTCCTGAGAGTTGTGAGGAGTGGGGGAGGGACTTGAGTTTAGTCTGCTTCAAGGTTAAGGTAACAGTGTAAGGGAGAGGATAATAAACAATACGTACCGTTCTCATTAGCAATGGTGTTAGCAGGAAAGGGACAATGCTGAAGAGAAGCAGGTTCAGTGTTTGCTGTGTGAACTTGAAAATCTGTTAGAATCCCTAGCGCCCATGTCAAAGCTAGGCACAGCAGCCAGTTCCCAGTCGTACCCACAGCACTGAAAGGCAGATACAAGGTTATCCTGGGGACTCACTGGCCAGTGTTACCAACATCCAAGTCTTGTGAAAGACCCTATCTCAAAAAGCAAGGGGGGAACAACAGAGGAAGATATTTGACATTGACTTTTGACCTCTAAATGCATTTTCGTGGATGAGTACCACACACACACACACACACACACACACACAAAACAGAGACAAGAAGAAATAGATGGGGGGATGGGATGGGGAGAGAAAGAGAGACTGTTCTTCACTTTGCATTTGCCTCTGGTTAGTTATCTTTAGCCCCCCTGCAGCGCTATGTATTTGGAGAGGATCTACAATGAAAGTTTTCGGAGGAGCTTTAATTTTGCAAGGGACAAACCCGAGGCCCCAACAGGAGAAGCAATTTGCCCAGGTCAGATAGAGCCACCCTGGGTTAGTCAAGGGCAGGCACTTCTCGGAACTTTGATAGGTTCCTGGAAATGTGGACAGAAAGACTCATGGTAAACAGACCTTGGTGAGTGGTCAGAGGTCATTGCAGAGGCCTTCAGACCTGGGGAGCAAGGATTGGCTGGAGCCCTAGCCAAGAAATGATCACTTACTGGAATCTTAGGGAATTGAGCCCAGTGTTAGGACATAGGTATGGAATGGCCTGCCCAGGCTCTTGGTTAAAAGAGACTTTGAGTTCCACGTAAGGCTCGTCCCACAGGACAGCTTCCCCTTAACCTTGAAGTAGACTAAACGCAAATCCCTCTCCACCCCTCACAACTCGCAGGAAATGATGGGGGGTGGCTTTTAGAAAGATAAAGGGATAGAAAAGAAAGGATATTAGAATTTTAAAGCTTAAAATGTGCTGGCAATGATCTTATCCCATTTTATAGATAATTGAACAGAGTGAGAGAGGCAACAATATGACCCATGCATTCACTCAGTAAGTACCTGCTATGAATAAGTAGTTACTGCTCACACCATTTCTACTATGGGTCTTAAATAATTTCTAACTGGTATGTTTAATCCATGTCCACTCTATCTATCATCTACCTATCTATCTATCTACCTACCTACCTATCATCTATCTTTCTTCTATCTGTCTCTCTTGCCAATCTCTTTTTAAATCTCAAAACTAGCTTTATTTCACTACCCTAAAACCTGCCCTTGATTTAGTATGCTGATATACATGTCTCGGGGTAGCGAAAGCTGTGAAGACACGATGGGCATTAAAGAGTTAATGGGACATGGCTGTCATTTGCTTGGCTTTCATGCTAGTCCATTAGTTTCTCCTCTAAGATTCCCCGAGCATGCCTCGCTGTAACTTTATTACCTATCACTCTTTGTTATATTATTCATGGTGGGCTGAAAGTGAAGGAACAGATCAAGGCTGCACCTGAAAAGGGTGGATGAGCCACCATCCGATGTTTTCCTATTCTCTCCTTCCCAAACTCCAAAGAGTGTCCAACTGTGACCCTGCCTCCTTACCCTTGGAACTTTTGCCCAAGACAAAACAAAGTTCACATCTTGATTGTGAAAGCATATGTGTGTGTGTATATATATATATATATATATATATATATATATATATATATATATATACATATATGTATATATTCTCCTGATATCAATTTTACAGTGTTTGCCCAAATCACTAATAGCTAAATGATAGCAATTTATAGACCCTATGTGAATTACAGGTGCATGAAAGTGGTCTCTTACTTATTGGAGAAAGAGCGAAATCAAGGTTAATCCATCTGACCTTTTATCTTCATAGAAAGTAGAGTGTTAAGATTGAGTTTTAGGTTTAACTGTGGCGATGTCTTAGAAGTATCTGTTGGTTTACAGACATTATATCTATAAGCTTAAACATGTAGAAAAATGAGCACCGAGAGGGAGATAATAGTTAGGACAAGAAGAATACTTTTCTTAAAAGTTTGAAGTAACAGCCATAATTAAAGGGCTCTCCTGACAGCCAGCGTAGTCCAGTTTGTAAGGTTTGGAACAAAGCCAGATTTGGATTTTTACTTTGTTGACATGTCAGGCCAGAGGACTGTTAGCTGGGGCTGGCATGTGCCCTATGTGTTGTTTAGCGGGATTTCTGATTTCTTCCTCTACTTCCCCAGAGCACTGACTTTGTCACATTGCCCGGCACTGACTTGGCACATAGCCGTGTTTCCCCTGGGCTAAAATCATCCTTCCCCATGGCTAAGAACCAGTGCTTTGTAATCTTCTCTCTCTCTCTCTCTCTCTCTCTCTCTCTCTCTCTCTCTGAGACAAGGTATTTTGTCTAGCCTTGGCTGTCCTGGAACTAGCTCTATAGGAACAAGTTGGTCTAGAACTCATATAGATCCACCTGCCTCTGCCATCCTGAGTGCTAGGATTAAAGGCGTGCACCATCACCATCTGACTAAGAATTAGTGGGTTTGGTTTAAACAAATAAACTTTATTTTTTCTATAATTGGTGAGTTTTTTTGTTTTGTTTTGTGAATTTTTTGGAAGGAGGGATGAGAGAATGATCTACGATTGGTATGTAAAATAAATTATAAAATTTCTTAAGAAATAAATTATAGAATCAGTATTTTAAAGAAGGTGCTAGGGCAGAGGGAAATGAGAACTGAACACACAGACCGTGAGCCTGAAATCTGGGCACTATCACAGAGACACTATCCAGCAATTCGTATGCAATTATTTTAGTTTTTTTCTGGGCCCGATTTCTAATCTGTTCAATACTTATTGACTGTCCCTTTAATAAAAGCATGATACTCCAAAAAATAGAGTATTATACAGCTGTTAAAAAGATTAGATGTACAGAGAGATGGATGGATGTGGAAATCATAATAAAAGAGGTGACTCCTTCCAAAACACATGATCTTCCTCTTATGTGGGTCCTAGCCATTAATGGAGATACATGTGTATGCAAATGGCTGTGAGTGTGGGTAAGTACAGATACTTAGAAGGGGGAGCAAGAGAAGTTAACACAGGGAAATGAGAAAGAACACATAGGTAGTTAAGAGGGATATAAAACTAAGTTTCATCTAGTTTTCATGGTGGATGTGTGGATTCAGTTCTCCATGTATTGAAGTAGCAAGAACCAGTCTTGTATTGCAGTAGAGTCTGCCATGAGTTCTTCCTTTGAGAACCAATGATGAGAGTCATTTATTCTTTTACATTCCATTGACCATGACCATGAGGAATTAAACGTGACTGGTTACTGAAA
This sequence comes from Sigmodon hispidus, assembly GCA_004025045.1. Lineage (NCBI taxonomy): Eukaryota > Metazoa > Chordata > Mammalia > Rodentia > Cricetidae > Sigmodon > Sigmodon hispidus. The sequence goes on from PVIH01000632.1 coordinate 123,086, forward strand.
GCATTTGTCACACTGACATACTTATTAAAAAAATGTGATTTTTTTTTCAGATTTATTCTGTTGGAGAGTGTAGTTACAACTCGAAATTTTCACTTTTCTTCTCTTTAAAACTATATCTAATCATTCTATTATAGGGTTATAACATGTAAATTGCATTGCTAATTCATGAAGTATGGTTTTATATAAAATTTATAACCTCCTAATGTACCAGATGTGATTTTAAATTAGTTTGTACAAAAATGCAAGTTGGTGTTTCATGTTTAGGCCTGCAGAGCATCTGGGACAGCAGTGGTCACCTGAAGCCAGAAAAGACAGTAAGTTTGTGACCCCAGCTGTCCTGTGAGTCTGGTCTAACATCACATCTTCCCTCCAGGCAGGTTTGGGCAAGGGCACCAGTTCAGTGTGCCGTTACATTTAATCTTGTTCTTTGATGGGCTCATAATAAAAAATATGAAATGATCTGGTCGGCTTCACTTTCATTCCTTATAGACGTAGGGTTTCTTCAACTGCGAAAAGACTTACCTCAAAATCGATAACAACCGGGTTATACTTTAATGATCTCCCCCAGGACTGATATGTAATGGCACTGCTGTTTTGTGTCAAGCCAGTACCCCAGCCAGAACTGCCACCTTGCACCCGAGAAATGATGTTCTCCACTGCCAAGTTCTCCTTTATTTTTTCTATCAAGAGAAAGACAGTATTAGCTTTCTTCTTCCCAAACCAAAGGACTGCGTGCTAAGTTCTACTGATAAGATTTTTAGTATTGCTCATCTGCTTTCCTTACAGCTAGGCCTATTCTTCAACTGTGACTGATAACCAGCAGGATGGGATAGACAAACTGCATGGAGAGCCCAGCCCAACCTAACACTGATGATAAATGGCTGGGAAGGTCAATGGTTATTCATCCACTTCTTCATTCATGGGCCAGGGGCTTATTCTCAAATTCTCTCGTCATCTCTCCATCTTTCTCCCTATCACTTCCTCTCCTTTGCTCTTCTTCTCTCTCCCTACCAAATATTACAGATGTTATAACAGATGTCACTGTAGTACACACGGCAGACACTGAGAAGGAAGCAATCAGGTGGGCTAGTCAGAAAGAAAACTGAGTTGGTTACAAAGTGTATGCTATGTCAAGTAGAGAAGCTGAGAGGTCATCAGAAATGGGGCAATTTGGCTTAATGCTGAAGGCATAAATAATCTAAGCGATGGCCATAACTTAAGGCTATTGAGTATGCACTTTGCCTGTTACCTTATAAGCTGATTCTATACTCCTTTAGTACTCTGTCCCTTACCTGAAAAGAATTTGTGTTGACAGGTGAGTGAATGAATGTATAAGCACCCATACTGATGTGCTCAAGAAATGTTGACTATTCATGTACATTCTTTCACTGGCCATCATTACTTGAAGCTGGAATTGGGAGTCATAATCTCTTCTCCTAAGAGACTTGCCTACTCCATCTGAACCTTTACCTCAAGAGATGATAACAGACCCTATCTACGTATCCCTTTTCACCCTATACCTTGCTGGGGTCTTTGTCTAACCTTTGAAATCTTGGACGGACTAAGGCTGTTGAGTATTTTTGAGATGGCTTTAGTGCAAGCAGGTGGAATTAAAACAGAGACATTATACACTGGCCATGGCTTGGGGGTACTAAATATCTGGAGTGTGACTTCTGAGAGAAAAGAGATCAGCTGGGGAAGAGAATCATTTGCCTGGATTGAGTTTCTCAAGGAAAGGGTGGCTTCTCTTTGGGGGAGACCCACTGATAAGCACTTACCAGCACTAGCATCTCCAGACCTCTCACAAGACTTAACTGATAAACTTCCTTCAATGATTAAAGAATTCCCAAACTCCAGGCCTACGGAACCTCCGACGCAATTTTCGACATCTTCCACAGTCATACCTGCAATGGGAAGACAGAAACAAAACCCTCAGATTTAAAATTACAGCTGCTATGGTTCAACCAGCTCAGGCTAGGGAAAGCTTACTCGAACTTTAGAGGCAGAGGGAGCTGGCTTGAAAGCTTCATTTTTCTCTCCTGTGAGAGGGCCATCGAAACACCTGTAGAAATGAGGGCAGGGTACTGCACAAACAAGTTGCTCTAGACTCTCATCCTTTTTCTTTTATCGTTCCTCTCTGAGTCTTCTTGAGGTAATGGTTCCAGTACATGCATCTCCCTTCAACCCCAGTCTTCACCCCATTTCTCGTGGGCTATCCCTCAATGTAAGTGCCTCCCCCGACCCAAGCTCCTGTTTAAACTCTATTTCCTTCAGGAAGTGTTTTTAGGACAGACTATGTCTCGGTCTCTTCATTTGTCCCTGTTCTTTTTATAAGGAAGGTCACTCATTTTTTTTTTTTCAGAAGAAGTGACTGATAAAGGAAAGAAATCAGTAAATAAGTGACTGCCCTAATCCTGTGGGAAGGAAATGGAAGAAGGCTTCTGACTTTAAATCTCAGTCATTGCCACACTCTGTGAACTCTGCAAAGGGCCATGATCCCACTGGCCTCAGTTTCTCATTTATGGAAATAAGGGATTGTTCTCCCCTAGATTTGCATCTGTTGAAGTGCTCTGTGACACTATCAATATCAGTTTCTGCACACTTCTGGAGCTGAAGTAAGTGCCTAGAGGAAGAGATGCTCTGAGCGACCCACTTAGCACCCAGTAAAGGGCTTCTTCTGCTGTTTCCATTGAAGCACTTTTAATTTTTAATGCATAACTAATTGAGGAAGATTTAGCATATTTAATTGTTTTGATTAAAAAATGCTTCAACAGTGATAAACAAAAGTGGATGAAAGGAGTTCACAGCCAGAAGCCGGGTGATTACTTCACTGAATGGCAGAGTGCTGCCGAATGAATGATGGCATTGCCTGATAAATCGGTCTGGAAAGTGCTGTGGAATGACTGTGATCCTGAAGGACCGGCAGACACTATGCCATGAAGTGTGGGGAGAAGAGAATTCTAGCTTGGCTTGGGCTATGAGACTTGACTGCAGTAGCTTTGCCTTTTGAGGGTTGCAGAGTCAGGAACCAGACAGTGAGGGCAGGACTGTGGCTCGGAGAATCATAGAGTCCAAGAGCTAACGAGCCTTCAGACACTCAGCCCACAGGTCTAATTTATAGTCAAGATACTTGTGGTTCATAAAGGTTAATTAGCTCATCTAAGAGCATGCATCTGAAGGCAGGGAAGCTGAGATTCATGTGCATTTCTGTCTGGCCCTGAAGCCTGCAGCATTTCACTATCCCCAGTCATTGAGTCAGGCTTAAGCATCCTGTTTTCTAAGAGAAAAATTTAGTAGGCACCTGCTGGGTACCATCCTGGCACATCATGTGCTGGTAATGTAGGATCTTGAGTTAAAACTCCTGTAAGTTGGACATGAATATGATAAAGTCCTGTCCTTATAAGGCTAGCAGGGATGAAACAAGGACCAGGTGAAGACAAATCTATATCAGAGAGTTGCTTGTTGAAATGCAGCATGGCTGATCAGAAAGATCTTAGCAGAAGTTCTGAGAGATGCTACAAACAGGTAGCCACACAAAGCCTGCTGAGACACTAAGGACAAAGAGCTGAGTCAGGTAGAGGAGTTCAAACCTGCATCCAAATGCAGGAGCTGAAATTAATATTGGAAGCAAGAACACGGATCCAGAAGGATGGATGTAACTGGGTACAGAGGCATAATCGTGAGAACAGAGCAGGGTGTGGAGCTGGTATGGAGAGCCAGTGTGGCCTACCGAGTAGCCCGATATGTAGAACACCCCGCCAGTCTTATAGACCTATCCCACCAACCCAAGTTTCGCAGTTTGCCTTTGAATTTGGCTAGATCAAACTAGTCTTGCTTGAAGTTTTTCAATTCTGAACTCTAGCGTTCATGTCACCACAACCAGTTGTGGATTAAATGTAGACTCCCAAGTCCCATTTTCTTTCCTTCTATGTCTATATTTCTGAGAAAGCAGCAATCTGTATTTTAAGCAAAGGTCTCCCATGATTCTCAGGTGGTGAGTCTGGGATTAGTGGAACACGATGGTTCCACAGAGGATGTCTGGTAGCTTACTCACTCCAATGTGCTGTGGTCCATACGGTTTCAGTCAGTGCCTCTAGCAAAGCCTTGGATATGGACACAGCCTTGTCACATGTACCCAGAGTAAGAACTGGGAAAGCCAAGGACTAATTCTTGTTACCAGTCAGGATTTAGAAATTCCTCAGGAGATCACATTCACAGTCTGAGAAAAATGAGACGCATTTGAGAAAGTTGTAAATTTTTACCATGGTAAAAACCATTTTACATGTAACATTTTACACATTGGTACCCTAAGGAATGTGGGGAACTGAGAAGACAAGGCCTAAAGTTCCAGACTACTCCCAGTTTATCAGGGCGATGAAGCCAATGAAAAATGAAAACCAGAAAAATAAAGATGGGGTGACCCCAGACTCCCCTGCATGGCTGGAGAAAAACCAGAATCCAATAAAACATATTCCTTCTGTAAACACTACTTAACCATTAAAATTCCTTAAAGAGGACAGAAATCCTAAAACTGATGACAACAGATGGCCCTTGAGGATATTATGCCACATGAAGGAAGCCAGGCTCAGAAGGACAAAGGCTACATGCTTTTCCTTATGTGAGGTACCTACCGTAGTGCAACCCACAGAATTAAAGAGGATCCTATCGGTTGCCAAGTCTGGGAGGATAGGGAATGGGAGAGCTGCTAATCAACAGACATGAAGTCTCAGTTATGATATCTCTGTAAAACACTGCTCCCCTAGTTAATAACACTGTGCTGTATGCTTACAGCACTAAGAAGGGGGTGGATATCCTCAGGGTTCTTAGAATGATAAAGGATAAAGGTTCCTGGTGTGTGTGTGTGTGTGTGTGTGTGTGTGTGTGTGTGTGTGTGTGTGTGTGTGTTGTGTGTGTGTTCATGTGTATAGAGGCCCAAAGTTGACGGCAAGGAATTAAGAGCGTCTTCCTGGGTCAATCTTTGAGGGTGGGCCTCTCAATCAAACCCAGAGCTCACTGATCTGTCCTGCTAATTAGAATTAGTTTTTGTTTTGTTATCAACTTGATACAAGCTAGGGTCATCTAGGAAGAGGGAATCTTTTTTATTTTAAAAATTAATTAAATAAGTAACTAAGTAATATTTGGGTCAGGGTCTCACTATGTAGCCCTGGTCATCCTGGAAGTTCCTACATAGATCAGACTGTCCTCAGACTCACAGAGATCCCCCAGACTGAGCTTGTAAGTGCTGGGATTAAAGGTGTATGTTACTATGCCTGACCCAGGAACAGGGACCTCAGCTGAGAAGGTGCCTCTATCAGATTGGCCTGTAGGCAAGGCTGTGGGGCATTTTCTTGATAAATGGTTGATGCAGAGGGCCCAGCCTCCTTTGGGTATGCCACCTCAGGGAAGGTGTTCCAGGGTTGTATAAAAAAGCAATCTGACTAAGCAATGGTGAGAAAGCTGATAAACTCTCCACATGCTCTGCCTCAGTTGCTGCCTCCAGATTTCTGCCCCGCCTTCCTTTCCTACTGACTGATGTGGAAGGGTAAGCCAGGTTGATTTTGATCATGGTCTTTATCACAGATGTAATCACTTTATGCAATGGGAAGCAAAGTTTGCATATATGAGACAAGGCCTTCATCCCTGCCCACAGAAGCTGGAATTACAAGCAGGCTATCATGCTCACTGGCATTTGCTTGGGTTCTGAGGCTTTGCATTCCAGTTCTCTTGCTTCTGCACCAAGCATTTTAGCTGCTAAAGCCACATTCAAAGCCATAACCTTTGGAACAGGGAATGTTGTTTATCTGAGAGGGTGAAGATCTCTCCATGTGTGAGTAATAGCACTATCAGACAACATTCTCTAGGGACACATGCTGAGTGAGAGGGACCCCAGGGGATTTGAAAAGGCTTGTGTGTCAGGTGGGGGGATAAGAACTTGCATCAGATGGATGGAGACTTCAGAAAGGTGGTGTTAGGCTCTACAAGAGAGATTCATCATGATGATCAGAAACCAAGCAGAGATGAGCTGACTCAGATGGCAGAGATCCCATCATGAAAAAGACCTGCGGCTAGGGTCGGAGCCAGGGGCTGGCTGCCTGTCTGTTGTGGGGGTCAGTGAGGAGGTGGAAGACCTGTGTTCTTTTTGCAATGAAATTCTGAAGTGTTAAGAGCATACCATAATGCTTCAAAAAAGCACTGGAGACAACTTTGATAAGCACACAACACTGTTTCGCCACACATAAGGCATTTGGAACAAAGGGGATGCAAGTGGGACCAACAGCACTCAGCAGGAAATGAAGGCTGTAGAGAGCAGAGGGAGACCACACGAGGCTCATGTTCCCCTCAGAAAGGCCGACCTAAATTCTACAGTGCAAAAAAGAGAACTGCCTCCAGGGTTTCATCTCACTCCAGTCTGGTGCCACAAAGGGCTGTTTTAATGTCTCCCTGGCAGCCCAGAGTCTCAAACAGTGTGTCTCTGGCCGCAGTGCCTACTGTCTGCTTCCTACTTGGCATGACTGTGGTACAGGAGTCAGGTTAGTCCTCATGCCTCAGCGTGAGTACTGCAGAACGGGCAGGGCTCTGAGGGAGAAGCAGACAGCTTGAGTTCTGAGGTGCCAGAACACAGAAAGTCTCTGTCATTCCCCAGATTAAAGACATCAAGTGGAAACAGGTAGGTGTAATGCATTATTTATCTCTTTGCAGCAAACAACTACCACTCAGGTGACTGTGATCTAGTCACTGTGTTGCTCTGCTGCACTGACTGCCTGCAAAGCCAGTCTCCCCAAGGGAAAAAGGAAGCTTCATGACTCTTCTGGCCGCTGCAGTGGGAAAGAATTGGGTAGTTTGTGGCTGGACTGGCTAAGACATGTCAGCCAACTCACCTGCCTTCTTCATGCTCTTCAGTCTCTTCAAGCTCATATTTCTCACGAGCCATTTGACGGATGTGCGTGCCCTGTGCCTTTGCCTGTGTTACTCTTTGTGGCCAGAAGACCTTTTGTCCCTTTTATTGAGCATCTTTGTGCTTTTCTCCACTCCCTAGGGATCTTTACAATACCTCTGTGTTTCCCTCCAGTACTGTGTTTAGCACACCCTAGGAATTTTTTCTCTTTCTTGGCCTGCATTTTTCTATTAGGTTCGAAGTCACCATTTGGTCAGGCAAGGTCTAGCACAGAGCATAGCATGTCCCAGGCCCCTGGAGTATCCAGGTACCAGCTAGTCCTACCATTCCTAGATGATGGCATTAAAACATTTGGGGAGTCATGTGTATTTTGGGGGAGCCATTTGTATTCTTTTAAAGGAATTCAGAGCTTTATAATAATCATGGTTATGTCTTGGTATTTTATGAACTGTTTTCATCTGCTTTATCTCATCATCTCATTTCAACCATCGTCTGAGCATGGAGGATTTGACCAGATTACTAGAAAAGGTTGAGTCTGCTGGCTGAGAGTATAAGGTTGGAAGCATTAGCTGGTAGTGTGACTTTAATTTGTTAACCTCTTTGTGCCTCAGTTTTCCTATCTTTAAAATGGGAATAGTAGTTTCTATTAGTAAATGCCTGAAAACAGTGTCCACTACAATAAAGTATTCACTGTGCCTTGGCTGTCATTGTTGGCTTACTCACTTCAGCTTCCATGACAACTAATAAACTCAAAGAATCAGGTCTTTTGAATGCTGGACATGCTGACCCAAATCCCCAAGTGCCTGTGTCATCATTGCCAGTGGTGCTGTGCAGGGAAGCGCTCATTCTGTGTCACTAGATCAACGGTGGTCCCCCACAGAGCCTTGCAAGTGCCTTCCAGTTATGTGGGAGAAAGTACACTCAACAAGGCAATATTAGGGCTGAAGTGGCCCAGCCTTCTGCCTACCTGATGAGAACTGCCTCTGGTACTCTGATTTTGCAGGATGATATCGGCCATGACAAGGAACAGCATCCGAAGTGGAAACTACATGAGCTCGAAGTCATTTCTGACCAGGTTCTATCTGAGCAATTGTTTAACGACACTGCTTCAGCTTGTCTTTCTAGAGGGTACTTTAGTGCAGTCCCCTCATGGGGCTTTCATGAGGGTTCAATGTATTAATCCATGCTGTGTTAACTGCTCACATTAGCTTTATTTTACCAAAGGCCAAATACTGCCACTTATTGCTGCTTTGGGGAAGGCTGCAAGCTACACTGAGCCTCTGGGTTCCTGATTCTCAGTATGGAAGATCTGAAAGTGGAGGAGGTAGGTGAATTCATAATAACAACCGGTCTCTTCTTCACTACTTAAGTAATATAATCTGCTAGGACATGGGTGAGAGCCCAGTACAAGCAAACCCAGATTATAGATAAGGAAATATCCAAGAAGATTAGACCAAGGTACCCAAAGCCTATGTGCTCTATGCCATGCAAATATTGCCTACAGAGCTAAGGACAAATTATGATACACCTCAGATTTTCTCCTTTAAGTGTGAAGCTATTTTCAATGATATTAGAAGTGTAAATTCAAAATCAGGACGAAGTCAGGAGAATAGTACTGTGTGTCTCTAAGCTCCATGTGTATGCAAATGACTTAAGGGGAATGGGGACAGAGCCAAGACACCAGGAGTCTGTCAGTCAATCAATACCATCCATCACCGTGAAGTCTGGTTGTCATGGTAACTGGGGATAAAGCCTGGAGCTTGTTAGAATCCAGCAACTGTCTGTTCAGGGTGACTGGTTGGTTAGCGGGCAGAGCAAAAGACCTGCTGGGCCATTCCAGACTGCTTAGCTATGAATATAGAACTCTTCACAATCACGTTTCCGTCTCTCTCACCCTCCTCACTATCCAATGGACCCAAGACCCTTTAGAAAAACACTACACTTTGCAGAGTATAAGAAAAGTTACAGAGAATGTGTGTCAAGTATAGGATTCTCAACCACCCTCCACTGGGGTTCAGCCTCCATCCAAGGGCAGGACTCTGTAAATTTACCAATAATAGGATGCATATGGGGAAAGGTATATACATTAGAATGGCACATATATCTAAGTCCAAAGGCTACTGAAGCTCTTAAAGACAGGCATGCAGCCCAGAAATGGAGACAGAATGATTGCTTAGAAAATCCTATGTAAGCTAGGCAGAGCCCTAAAGATGAGCAAACATCTGACAGGTGAGGAAGAAATGAGAGAGAACACAGGATCCCAAAGAGAATGTAAGGATGCTCAGGACTGAATCTGTATCTCAGTATAGCACAGAAACCTGGATGGCGGTTAAATGAAGTATGGACAAGGCCAAAGTACACTTACATGGATGCTAGACATCACAACTAGCATCAGGAACCCCCTCTCCAAGTTATTGTTCATCTTTGCATGGCTTTTGTAGCTGGCTATCCCCTCTGGCTTTTGAGGCCAACAATTACTTCATTTCCTAGCTACTGTTATCAGAATTCTACCTGATACAACACAGACACAGGAACAAGGCCCCCTCAACAGAATCTAGTGGTGGAATAAACCTGGACACGAGCCTTCTAATATCCACCCTACTTGCTGCTCCAGCTACTCCTATCCAACTCCCTGAGGGTTTAAATGTATTCAAAGGCTGAAAATTGCACATTAGAAAAAAAATGCTTGACCTCTCCTTTGTGCTTTACCTGTGTCTGTTTCTATTCAAGAATGGTATTCTTAGGTATCTCCTGCTAACAGAACGTTACTCTAGAGCAGAGATCTTCATGCCGCACCTCTATATATCAGAGGTCGTGGGTTCTCAGTTCATATTTATCATGTATATGGCTGTCCTGGGCCTCCAGATTGCTAACAAAATAATTGGAGATTGATCATATTCCATAATGTGAATTTATTCCTTGAAGTAAATCTCATTTATAATATATATTTTGTGCAAAGATCTAGATAAATATATACTATTGATTCTAGGGTTTTTTTTTTTTTTTTTTTAAACAATGTGAAGTTCTTTTTTTTTTTTTTAAACTTTATTTTATTTATTTATTTGCCTTGGTGTTGCCTGGAACTGGAACTACAGACAGTTGTTAGCTGCCATGTGGGTGCTGGGAATCGAACCCGGGTCCTCTGGAAGAGCAGACGGTGCTCTTAACCGCTGAGCCATCTCTCCAGCCCCAATTCTAGGGTTTTTTTAAGAACCCCAACTAATATACTTTTTGGTGCTTCTCTTCTGACTGTTGGTGGTTTTTTTCCTATTATTTAGAATGGTTTGGTACATGTTCATAATCAATGGAGGACACCATATTAATATAATTTTTAATACTCTTTTGACTGACCCTAAAAGTAAAAAATATATCTTACACTAGGGTCTCACAAGTAGGAAATACATTTAAATTGTAATCCCACTTCCACAGTTCAGCTAAATGAAGGTTCAGTACTTAATTTATTCGGAGTGGTACACTCATTCTGCATCCTACCATTTTTTAGTGTGTTATACATACCTAAATGCTGGTCATGATCCACTAAACTTCTTTAACAATCTACTAATAGACTATATTCTATCATTTGAAAAACCTGGGATTACATCATTCTGAGACATTATAGTATTATTATTTGGGAGTGAGGATGTCTCTGATTCTTTTGCCTACCCATGGGAGGGAACTTTTTCCTTCTACTGGGTTGCCTTGTCCAACACTGATACAGGGGTTTATGCCTAGGCTTATCACATCTTGTTATATCATGTATAAGTTGATATCCATGAGGCCTGCTCTTTTCTAAAAGGAAACAGCGAGCAGTGGATCTGGGGAAGAGAGGAGGAAGAGAAACTGTGGTTGAGATGTTTTGTATCAGAGAAGAATACATTTAAAAAATATATAGTTTCCAACATTGACACCTGATTCCAGTAACACATAGATATCTACCTTCATGATTTATGCTTGACACTGGGAAAAATATTTGACATTGCTAAACCTTAGTCCATTGTAAATTAGATATTTTATTATCCTTTTCACATGTGTCTCCTCACTAAGTGAAATAATGATTTTTTTTTGAGACAGGGTTTTTCTGTAGGCCTAGCTATCCTGAAACTTACTCTGTAGACCAGGCTAGCCCAAACTCAGAGATTCACCCACCTGTGCCTCCCAAGTGCTGAGCTTAAAGTTGTAAGCCACCATCATCTACTGGCCAAAATAGTGAATTTTATGTTATTAGCTCAGTGTCAACTTTCCAGCAAATGCCTGTAACTGTTGGTTGATCTTACCATCATGTCTATGGTAGTGTGTAACATCACAAAGAATGGCAGAATGTACTAATATAAGGAAATGAGATCCATTTTTGGAAGATACATAAACTCTAATTCAGAAGACCTCAGATTGGCACTGAGTCACGTTATAGTGTTTACTTAAGCTCTTTGGGCCTCAGCCTTCTGGCTAAAAATTAGAGGAAATAATAACACAATTCCTCATGAAACTATTACAAAGATTAATTTGAATGCCAGATGTGATTGTATATTTGCTTTACAAATATTAGGTGTTACTACATGTAAATATATTTTATTAAAATCAAATACTTTGGTTGATTCTAGGTACCATGAATGAGAATCTAAATCATTAGTCACTTTGGGTGGCAACTCATTTGGCTTCCCACAAAGTAAATCATCCATGACTATAATCAGGTGATTATAACAAAGAAAAACCTGCTACCTCCTATGAGCCCCCTGATGAGTGGGAACACTTATTAATCATGTTGATATCTGGACAGTGCCTCCCATGTTAAGTGTGTTTAACAAATGTTTATTTAATGGAGAGCTAAAGGAATGAATGAATAAGAAAGGCAGGAAGGCGGGAGAAAGAGCAGGAGGAACTATAATTAATTCTGTCCTTGTGGCTTATTTTCAGTTAGTAGTGGTCAGCTGTCCCGAGGACCATGATGGACGAAGCTGATCAATGAAGGGCTGGATGAACTACACTGTTGCTGGAAGGGCCTTTCCAGGGCCACTGTGATCTGGCATCCATCAAGGGCAGGGATGATGGAAAGCGCATACTGATTTAGGCAGAGTTGTTAGCACTTTGAAAGATAGTGATGAGAATCCAAAGTGACCTTGACAAATGGGAAGAGCGGACCCTCCAAAACCTGATGAAGCTCTGGAGATAGAAATGAATGACCTTGATCAAAAAAATGGGCAGGTGGGGGAGGAGACATGAAGGCTGAGGATCTAGGTCTATCTACAGCAGCCACTGTGGGAAGGACACAATGAGAATGATTTCCCTTCCATTTGAGCAATGTTTCAGTACTGTCCAGTTGCAGAACCCTGTGATATAGGTCTTCTTTTTATCCCTACTTTACAATGGGAGAACAGTTAAGACTGCACTCAGAAATTGGAAGCACATAGTGATAATGACACTGCCATAATCGGAATATATTTTATCCCCTGAAAATTCTCATGTTGAAATTCTCTTCTCAGTGTCATGATGTTGGGAGAGGAGAGGGGCTTTTATAAGTAACTGTGACATCAGCAGGAATTAATGCCTTTATCCTGTGGGTGGGTTCATTCATCCTAAAGTTGGGTTCTATCTCTTCCATTGTGACCACTGCCTTTTTGTTGTTCTGCTAAGTGATGGTGCAATGTGAGGTCTAACCTATGCCAGGTGTTTGAACTACCTGACCTTCATAGCCATGGGTCCTAATTCGGTCTTCTATATAAGTTACCTCATCAAGTATTCTGTCATAGAACCAGAAAACAGACCAAGACAAATAGCAACTTCATAGTACAAAAATAGATAACACTTCTGAATTTTCTCCATATGTCAGGCTCTGGGATAGGCACTCACATAGATTTGTTTCATATTTAAAACAAATCTATGATGTGTGTCCTGCCACTGTGTCATTTGGCAGAAAGGGATAACAGGTACAAAGCCATTAACTAATTTGTTTGTGGGTCACATGGCTGATAAGTGGTGGAGACACATATGACCCTGCAGTCTAATTCAGAATGAACTCTGGTTGGGGAGTTGATGGTCTAAGGGTTGGTAGAACTACCTTCCAGAATGGACTTCAACAATTAAAAGTTCCTGTGTGCTTGCTAGTAGTCTGGGCACCACACCAAATGCTCTCTGCAAATAAGTTCACTTATTTCTCTTAACAACAGGATTATATCCAGCTTTCAAGTGAAATTAGATTTCAGATGATTAAGTAATCTACCCAGAATTGTGCAATTAATAAGTAACTAGTCCTATGATTTAAACTGTTCAATTAAATAATTGTATTAATACAGTGCAGTAAAGGGGAAAACATCTGTTGAATGTTTACTGTGCTAACATGTACATGAAATCATTCTTAAATAAAACTTTGCCATCATCATCTTTTAGGATTTGAAGCTAAGGTGCAAAGAAATCTAAGACTTTGGTCAGGGTCATCTGGAATCAAGACCCAACCTGGATGTTCAACTTTAATGTTTAGACTCTTTGCTACCACAACAGCCTGTTTCTTAATTCAGATGTATTTAGTACCTGACTGAGCCCACTTGAAATTACAACCCACAACACTGACTACTGTTTGAATGGCCCTGTACTTCTCTCAGTATCTTTATAACCTTTACGTTGGTTAATTCTCCCACTGACCACCTTCTCTTCCTTATTCCTGGGCTAGAATCTTCATGGATCCTAAACCCAGAAAATGTCTTGCTTCGGTATCTCAAGTGCCTGTACCACACACTCAATTACACAATAGCCTCTTAAAGTTATGATAACATTAATATAACATTTCAGCAAACTGAGGTTCAGAGAAGTGGCATTGCTTTTTCTAAGCAGCAGACTGTGGGTGAGAAGCAATGATGCCCTAAGGACAAGAATTCTGTGTTACCACGCAGCATGCTGGCTTTGATGGGGCCACAGGAGGCTTCTGCCTATGCCTTTATTCTCAACAAAACATCAACAACAATCAATTTTTTAAAGATCCTTGCAAAGCATTCTATTTATTTATTTTTTAAGATTTATTTATTCATTATGTATATGCCTGCATGCCAGAAGAGAGTACCAGATTGCTCAGTTGTGAGGTCTCTTAATCCGAGGTCCTGGGTTTGTGTCCCATATGTAGGTGGAGTTTTCCTGTACCAGTAGCCAGTTTCCAAATAATCACTTTGAAATGTAATATTAATTGTAAATGCTTGGTGAATAGCTCAGTCTTGTTACTAGCCAACTCTTAAATTTACATTAACCTATATTTCTTATCCATGATTTGCCATGTGTCTCGGTACATTCTTTCAGTACAGCATCTCCATGATGCTTCTCCCTGCTTTGGCTCCTGCCTCTTCTGACTCCACCCTCTTCCTTTTCATCCCTTAGTTTGGTTGTCCTATCTATATTTCTTGCCTTGCTACTGGCCAGTCAGCTTTTTATTCACAATGAGAGCAATACATTTTCACAGTGCACAAAGACTGCTCCACAACACAGATCTCATTATAGATGGTTGTGAGCCATCATGTGGTTGCTGGGAATTGAACTTGGGACTTCTGGAGGAATAGCCAGTGCTCTTAACCTCTAAACCATCTCTCCAGTACCTTGCAAAGCATTCTTTATATATCCCAAACCTACAGAACAGTTAGTTTTGGAGGCCTTTGGTGTATTAGTTTAACTTCCTATTACATATAGGGTTTCCCTTACAAATCTTAAACTTTTTAATTAATCATAAAAACTCTACTTCAAGATGTATTTTAGAGACCAAAGCCACCAAAGCTAAAACCACAAGCCCTCTCTATATTAGCTTTAAAAAAAGGTGAGGGGTCTAAAGTGAACTACTGCCACCTCATTCTCCAAGTCATTTTTTAGATATCTACCCACCATTGATCCTACATCATCTAAGTGTCTGCTTCAATGGAGAGATTGATAGAATAGTGAACAGCCGGGGGAGGTGGAGATAAACTGAATGTGGGACTGGTAACCAATGATATATGGGGAGACAGAGAAAGGAAGCCAAAGATTCCCAAGCTGAGAGTCCTAACAAAGGCAACTGGCATGAAAGGGGAAATGTGAACTTCAGAATACCTTGAGTCTTTTTCAGTAGCTAGAAGTAAGGAAACGCTCCCTTTCCCAGGACCACTGATGAATAAGAAAGCTCATAGGAAGTAACATGAAATGGTAACATATGAATGTCAGTTCTGGGAAGTTGGGGAGTTGGTGGGCATCCCTGAATTCAGAAGAGGATCACACAAGTGAGATGACAGCTGTGGTTGCATCTGGCAGCACCACCAAACTCTAATGCCCAAGCATGTCTTAGTGCAATCAACATTTGCCATCACTTGCCCCAAATCTGTCATGTTCTTCCTCCTTAGACATCAGCAAGAGCCTCTAAGTGCTCTCCCTGATCTACCCTCGCTCTTCTTATCTGTGATTACAGAGTAGCCATTCTATAGCCACATGGGAATAGAAAGCAGCCTAATAAATGGAACCATAATGCACCCCCTTGGCCATCCATGTTGTTGCAGATAGGCTCTATCCTTCTTACTATGTTGGGTCTTTGAGAGTTTTTCTGTACTTCTTGTTAAGGTTTGCTTATTGTTTTTTAATTCTGTGTATGTGTATCTGTCTGTATAGAATGCCTGAGTACAGGTACTCACAGAAGACACAGGTGTCAGTTACCACCCTTGGGCAGAATTTACAGAAGTTTTGAGCTGCCCAACAGGGATGCTGGGAAATGAACTGAGGTCTTCTGCAAAAGCAGTGTACACTCTGCTCCTTAGCAATCTCTCCAGCCTCCACCTCTACAACCGTAGTCCTTTCCTGGTATTCTTCCCTTTGCCCAAAGACTTCAAGAGCACATGCCTCCTTTCATTCTCAAGACCCTTATACTCCTTCCTCTTGCAGGGTCTTTCTCAAAGCTGTTCATTCCGCCCAGAACACTCAGATGTCTTCATTACCTTCTTAGCATTATTTGGATTTTTACCTCCTCAGAGAGGCTATCTCAGAACACCCAAAGCTAAGTGAGCATCTTCCAATGTGTGCCAACATTCTGTATTTCTACAACCTGTTAATGTTATTTTACACATGGTCTTTATCATAATTTGCAATTTTGTCAGTATCTTATCTTTGAGTTCTATTAATTGAACTTATATTCTATTAAGTGCAGTTTTTATTAGACATCCTAGATAGAGCACATTCATGTCTCACATAGATGACCTTGATATGGGAAGATTTCAGCAAACATAGAAGTCTGTACTGGGAGGATTAGGTAGGTAGGTAGGTAGATAGATAGATAGATAGATAGATAGATAGATAGATAGATAGATAGATAGATGGGTGGGTGGGTGGGTGGGTGGATGGATGGATGGATGGATGGATGGGTTCAATGCCACTTATTATTAAATTCTTGCTACGGTCCAGGCACTTTTCTGGGAAATACATCTGCAGAAAAGAACAAAATAGAAATGCTATCCCTGAACAGATGGGTCTGAGCTCCATAAGAAAGATAAAAAAGCTAGGAGGGGAAAGCCAGTCAGCAGTGGTCCTCCTTGGCTTCCCCCAGTGATGGGCTGTGATGTGTTCTTTCTTCCCAAGTTACTTTTTGTCATGGTATTTATCACAGCACCAAAGAAGCTGATTAGGACAAGTCAACTGGAGAGTGAATAGTGATTTCCTAAATTTAAATATGGCCATTTAAAAAGGGGGATTTGCCTCCCTGGTCAAGATAGGCAGAAATGTTAGCTTTGAAACTGAGTTCTGAATGATAGAAACACTGCTATGAAAAATCTGAGAGAGAGAGAGAGAGAGAGAAATGGATTCCAGGACCTTCTTATTAACTGTCCCCTCTGTCTCAATTCTCTCTCTCTCTCTCTTTCTCTCTCTCTCTCTCTCTCTCTCTCTCTCTCTCTCTCTCTCTCTCTCTCTCTCTCAGAGTGATAATGACAAGAGATGAAGAGAATAAATGGGAGAGAAACATAAAGCCCATCACACTCCTGCAAGAGGCATGTAAAGGATGCCAGTGGTTTGCACAAGATGAGTGATAATACAGGCAGGAAGTGAGATGGCCACTTGGACTTTGGAAGAAAGCCAACAGGCCTCACTAGTAAAAAGAAAGATTTGGGATTTACACAAATGAGGATAATATTGATCTCTTCCACCTGATACATAACACAAACACAGAAAATATGGCTGTGTGAGCGAATATAGAAACAAACAAAAACTGTGAAAATTGCAGAGGCAGGCCAGAGTGAGAGGGAGCCCATCCAAGGCCTACAGAAGTGGTGTTTGTCCAGTAAGAAAGCACTGGAGGGATTTGTCTTACAGAACAAGAGAGAACTATTCCAGCGGAGAGAGAAAGCACACAGGTACCATCAAAACTGGGTCACTGAAGAATGTCATCATCCCAGGGAAACTACAACCTGATGACATTCCAGACAGGACAAAATGGAGAGCATGGTCCTCACTCCCTGTCAAAACCAGGCCAAAGACGAATGGTGAGTGCCAAAGAAGGAATAAAAGAAACAAAAAATATGTCCAGATACATAAATTTTAGGCCACAGCCATAGTGATTCCTGCAGAGCAGAGAGAGCTGTCAGGTGAGGTACTTGAGGAAGGCTTAAGATCTCACTGGAGTCTTACACTGCTTCTTCCACATACAGTCTCCTCTTGATTTTTTTTCAGTGCGTGGTGCCATGCTGTCTTTGGAGGAAAGCATTTGATCTAAAAGATGTTTTAGAAGAAAAACAGCCTTGTGCATCCTTTGAGGCAAACCCAGAGATGATCTGAAGCAAACCCAAGGACAAAGGAGTCCCTAGTGCAAACCAGTATATTTACTAAAATCTTCCCATACTGAGGTCAGCCATGTGAGACCTGAGTGTGGACCCACCTAGGATGTTGAATAGAAACCGCACTTAATAGAGCATAATTTAGGTTGTAGAGATCAGGAAGGTGGGAAGGGCAGGGACAAAGGGAAGCAAAGATAGACAAAAGACATATACCTAGAAAATGAGGAGATGGGGGAGTAACAACAAGGTAATCAGCCAGACATCAGATAGAGGAAAGGGCCTGAATGATGCTGTTTGTCAAAGAGAAAGATCGGAGAGATGTTTTTGTTCTTTGTAGGTTAATATGTAAATGGCATTCTGATTTATTAATGGTCTCCAGCAGATGAGGTGATGATTAGCACATTTCCATATTTATAGAAAAGCAACACTAACTTTTCAGATTTATAGAAAATCAGCCCTTCACAAATAGCAAATTGTGCTATTATCAACATATGGTTTTCTATAAACAGAGCTGAGGTAATTATCCTGGGACAATTTGTCGGTGGGCTCCTTTTGAATATTAACCACTTTGGAAGCCCGATTCTGCCCTACATTATTTTAAAGAGGAGGGGGCGCCAGATACTCCAGGCATCTCATTAGTAATCCAACACCAAAGATAGGAGCCTAAACCACAAGAGAAACACCACAGGTCCAAGACTCTAAGGTCAGATTTCCTGCAGTCTTGAGCAAAATAATTCGCCTCCCAGATGATCCTCAGTGTTCCTGTGTCTCATATGTGTACCACATCATCCTCCAACTGTAGCCACAACATTCAATGAGAAGATAAGCATTTATGATAGGAATTTATTCAGTGCTCAATAATGTTCTTTCCCCCCTTCCTCAATTTTTTGAATGACTTGATAAAGAACTCACTTGAGTAGATTTTGAAACTCTTTTTGCAATGATCTTACGTTGTTTATTTTGTATTTTAATGTGACAGTGCACATATATGCATCTTCACCTAACGGAAAAAGGTTTCCCAAAGCAATGACTTACCTTTGGTACTTAAAATGTGCTATGCTGTTTTATGATTATTGATGTTTTTCAAAAGTGTCATTGTAACCCACATATTGATTTTGAGACTCATTACTGCATTGCAACCCACATCTTGCAAAATAAGTAGGGGGCACCATTATATCTCATGCTCCAGCATAGAAGCATAGCTTGCATTATCACCAAAAAACCCAAAAGAGTATATGCATAGATGAACAAATTTCAAAATGAGCAAACCAAGAGTCTAACTTAATACATCCTGTCATGCTTGGCACATTCATTTTGTCTTGGGCTTGTGCTGAGGCAGAAAAAAAAGACATTTCAATGATGATACTATCTAATGGGGATGAAATAATAATAGTTGAAAAGTTATTTCAATACTACAGTGTGCATCATTTATATGATTCTTTTGAGGAAGAGGAGTAGACAGCCTGACATCTTAAAACTGAACATTTGAACTTGGTTTTGCAATAGAGATGGATCTTTCTATCTATGATCATTATGGGTTAGGTAAATGGTTCTCTCTAGAAAGTATCAGAATCATGTGGGGAGCATGTGAAAATGTGTGTATGCTGCAGTAAAGTTTCCTTCAGTTAGGTATGACGTAAGAACTCAAGAATACACTTTTCTGATGAGTGTGATGTAGCTGTTTTGAGCTCACACTGAAAACTGCTGTTGTATGGCTTAAATGAGATTATGAAGACTCTTGATGGGTTTAAACATCATTCTTCATCTTTTAGAGTGTTAAATAAGGAACTAAAACCATCGGCTCTGCGAAGTATGTATCTGTCTGTCAGGGGGTAAGTGCTGAGAAGAATTTAGATGGGTTGAGCCTGACACTGGAGACCATCTAGAAATGACATCATAAGTAAAAGGTGAAAGTCCAGCCCCCCACAGAAAGGTGGGGGTGAAGGGAGAAGGTAGAAGAGAGAGATTAATGAAGAGGAATTGGGATGAATTTAGATTTTCACTGACTAATTGCAAAGAGGTTCCTTTACCAAAAACTCTACCATCAAAACAAGTTTTTTATATGTTAAATAATGAAGCTCTCAAACTTTGTTATTTATAAAAAGGTAACTGTGAGGCTATAGGAAGACATATAGTCTAGGGGACTAAGTCAGTCTTGCATTCAAACTCTCCCTGTGGTACTCAATAGGAAGTCTTTCTAAGGAATCTCACCTCCCTGGAAATGAGAACACACCACTTCAGTCAGAATCAGTCGAAACACTGTAAAGCATGCTGTGATGGCTAGTTTACTGCCAACTTGAAACAGTCAAGTCTCATTAAGAGTCTGTCTAAGCCAGGCATGGTGATGCATGCCTTTAATCCTAGCACTTGGGAAACAAAGGCAGACAGTTCTCTGTGAGTTCAAGGTCAGCCTGGTCTATAAACAGTCAAAGCTGTTACACTGAGAAATCCTGTGTATAAAAACCAAAAATGTTTTTTAAAAGGATTGTCAATATAAAGTTAGCCTGTATTTATAACTATAAAAAATTATCTTGATTATAATAATTGAGGAGGGAAGCTCTAACCACTGTGGTGGACTATCCCTGGGCAGGATCTGGGAGTGTATCTGAGTTGTGTATATGCATAAGCATGCACACATTCATTTTTCTCTGCTTCTTGACTCTAGATACAATTTGACCAGTTGTCTTAATTTTCAGCCACAGTCATCCTTTACAATAATAGACTGTAACCTGGAACTGTGAGATAAGTCCTTTCTCACCCAAGTTGGTGTTGGTGGGGTATTGCATCCCAGCAACAACAAACGAAACCAAGACACGTCCCACTGTGCGTACTACCCATTGTGCACATAGCTCTGGATCTACTTACCACTCACTTCCATTTTCTCTTTGTCAAACACCAGAATGTATTCATAAATGCCACCCATGGTTCCAGAGGTGATGTAGTGGGTGCCATAGTCATTGATGAACTTGGCATACATTCCATAGTTGAACTGCTCTGGGAGCTCCATTAATGATTGCAGCATCCCTTCATCCAGAACAATATTGTGCCTCCTCATCTTAAAATGTGCAGTCTGTACCTTCGTTGACACTCTCAGGAAGCCGAATCTCTTTCAGCAGCATCCAAATGAGGCAATAGAACAACAAAAGCATGTGAGATGAATACACAAGGTCAGCATTTATTAATGGAAAGCACAGTCATCAGCACACGTAATAAAATATTGTTTGATCTGACAAGCACATATTGGATACCAATGTACAAAAGCCTTCTCACTTGCATTCCTCTCTACTTTTTGCCCCACCTAGGTTATGGTCACAGTAACTCTCACATGGCTTAGCTGCTGAGAGGCAAATGTCTCATAAATAGATGACCATACAAACCTTCTTATCTATTTGAAAAAATAAGTCTTGTTTTAGAAAGTTTGTATGTCAAATTTAGAGGGCTAGGATGGTTTTTCTGTATGTTCTAGGTAACCATACACAGACTGGGGGAAGGGGGCCAGAATGATAGGCATTCTAGTCTTAGAGTGCAGCTCTGTTCCATTTGGGATGATGAGTCTGTGTGCAAAGCATAATAAAAAACAAACATGATCACCACTGATCAGACATTTCCAATTACACGAGCAAATTAAGGTTCAATTACTACTGTACTTTTTAATGCAATTAACATAATACGTGTTCAGTGTAGATTATAGAATATTGCAAGACACAGACTTTATGTTTCAATACCTTCTCATTATACTTGCTTAATTCCTTCAGGAATAAAGATTTGTCGGACCAGGATACACCCACTGTCAGTTTTACAGGAGTTTTTGCTAGGCCTATGCCAAAGGTTATGCCATTTGACCGTGACTTCTCATTTTTTATTTTAGAAAATAGCTCATTTGCATCATCATAAAACTCTGAGGAGATTAAAGTATCTGCCAGGGCCTGAAAACAGACAACTAGATGTTAGATTTGTGCATGATTCTCAGTTTTTATGTGCCATCAGAATCTTTGCCTTGTAAACTATCTAAAGTACCAGATGGGTGTGACTCCTTCAGGAAACTAATCCATGCGTCAGATTGATGCTTGCTGAAATAGAGAAAAACCAGCCAGGTTTCTTGGTGTCAAGTGGGATTTCTAGGATACTTATTTACACACTACATACATACTTGCTTGTTTCTGAATTCAGATAATTATGTTAAAATGTTAATTATATTCAAGGCATAGATTTTCTTGAGGGTGGAGGGCTGCTCGCTTGGACTGTGGAGCATTGCAGAAAGCCATGTCTGGCCCCTGTCCTGGGTGGGAAGGGGTCAGAAGAATGTTAGTAGGATTTAGTGCAACCTACAAATGTTCAGCTATTTTTCCCCCTGCAGTTGACAAGGTTTCATTTACCAGCTGACTTAAGCCAGGCCAGTGCCTTATCCTGTATTTGAGCAAAAGAAGTACACCTTTCAGGGTAGCATAAATTCTGATTGTAATGAAAGAAACTCAGAACCAGATATCAGGGAAAGGTTGAAATATCAGAGAAAGGAAACACCACAGTCAAATCTCACCCATCTATCTTCCAACTTCTTCACCTTCGCTCCTGGTCCTCCTGGTCACTTCGAATGCTGCTGTTTTCCTACACCTGCCTTAAATACCCCTCTCACCAGCTGTATTCCATCCAGGTTAAAATTAAAGGTGTGAGCTACTCATTTGGTAGTCAGCCTTGAACTTACAGAAACACTGAAAGATCTCTGTCTCTGGAGTTATGGGATGAAACACGTAGGTCACCATTCCCAGATTTCCCTGTGCTGGGATTAAAGGTGTGTACCATCGAAGCCCTGCTATTTGGCCTTGTACTTGAGGAGATCCAGAACTCCTGGAGCTATTTGAAATACTACTGCTCTTTATCCCTGGAAATCCTGGAACTCCCTCTGCCTAGTTTTGACTGTGGGTTGATCTCTTGATATTCCAGGTTTTATTAAATATGTAACATATCACCACATTTCAGAGCTTGTGATCCTGGAAGCAACATGCTGCAATAGTGCCTTCATCAGACTGAGTCTGTGATGTTCAGACAGATACATTAGCCATAAAGACTTCAGAACCCTGTGATTATATCTGGACTATCTCACTTTGCCTGGCACGCAGACCCTAGATCTTCCCTGCAATTATTAGCATTCTGGCGTCTTTCAGCTTGTCTTTCAGACGCCTGAGAGCCAATAGAAGTGACCACAGAACTGGAGAAGTAAATGTCTTAAAAACAGGCCCCACATGGTTGCCAGTACTTTTTATCAATACTTTTCTCTTCAGGGGGGTTGGGAGTAAAAAGGATGTGTCTAGATAATTGCCCATTCCATCTGCTTCTGTAGATGTGTGCAGATCTAATGCACATGAGTCTCTATATACAGTCTGTATGTCCACTCTCTTGAGTGATGGATAACCTGGTTTTAGTTTGGACAGATTTAGTGAGAATGCTATCTCTGCCAACTATTGCAGTATACAGCTTTGGGACTGACACTGTATTCCTTGTGTTTTCTTTCTGAAAGACACTGACAAATGTATCTCATGTTACTGCTATGAAGATTAAGTGACAGAGTTTACATGGAAGATCTGGACACACACAGCAAGCTTTAGGTGAGGTTGGCAATATGGGCACATATCCTCCAGGCTGAGGGAAGGAAATGAGTGGCCTTCACCTGAATCTGAATCTTACTATGAGCCTTGTGATGAGAAACCATAGGGATTTCAAAATGGAGAGTCACATAGACCACCAGCAGTTTGCAAGTCCTTTTGAATAGAATATTTTTTAAAAAGAAAAATCATATTAAGAAAAAATTATAAAAACAACAACCATAAGTCCCTCTTGGTGAAGCGTGGGGAGTAGGGGTCAGAACTCCAGCCTGTGCCTTACACCTGCCTTACAGATTGGGAGAGTGTGTCCCAGGGAGAAGTGGCAGATTAGTTGTTCACAGACTTTTGTAGTTAAAGTTTAACCACATCACACCATAGAATAGGGGTGGAGAAGAAGACCCAGATCTGTTTCACTGGTTTGGAAATGGAGTCAAGATTGAGCAGGTCAGTGGCTATGTTCATGCCCTGACTCCCCTACACTCACCTCTCATCACCCTCAACACTGAGCATATGTGTGCAGCAGATGTGAAGGAACATCAGTCACCAGAAAGCCCTATGGAAAAGTAAAGCCTCCACAGCAAGCAATCTTCTCCCCTGACACATTGATCCCTCCTTCTCACCCGACATCATCTCCATAAGACTTACTTCAAATTGGTACTTGAGGAAGTTGTAGGGTTTGCGAAAGTATTTCTCATCATCTCCATAGTAGAGGCGCTCACAGGTGGGGTCATATTGGAGCTTCCTCCAGTCGCCATTGTACACAGTCTCACACTGGCCACCATAATACTTGGCATCGTACACACTCTGGGCTTCTTCCTGAGTCAGGATATTGTACCTAAGTCGGAAAAAAAAAAAAAGCCCAGCATCTTTATACAATCTTTGCAATGGCAAAGAAAATGTAACATGTCATCTTCATGTTGTGGCTGGGAGGTTAAGAGCTGATTTCACCGAGTGTGAAACCTGCCTGCCTGCTGCCACACTTCCTGCCATGAACGATAGTGAATCTAACCCTCGAACTGTGAGCCCCAAATAAACACTTTGGTTTTGAAGTTGCTTTGGCCACAGTGCATTAATCACTGTAACAGAAAAACAATTTTGTTAGATACCTCTGCTTCTATTGTTAGTATTATTTTAGAAATAGGCTCTGATACTAAAAAGTGAATTTGAACAATCATATGTGTGTAAGGCTCTAATCCTCAGAAAATCCATTGTCTTTGAGGCAGCCTGGGATGAAGAATGTGACAATGTGAATATCAGGAAGACCCTGGGTAATTTCCAGCTCTGCTATTTCCTGTAACTGTGACTTTGTCACCATAGCATAGACATTAGAGATGATTAAAAATTCTAAGACTGGTCATAAAAATCTCTAATGCAACAAATAATAAAAATAGTGCTTCGATACACCTCCCAACTCTTATGTCATCTTTGAGATTCGACGCAAAGGTTGCCTCCTCTATACAGCCTTCTTTGAGTGCTCTAGACAATCAGCCCTGCCCGCGCAACAACCCCTGGGTTCCTAGCAGTCAGTACTTACTTTGGCATGGGTCTCCCATGACTATTTTATTGCTTTGCGACAAATGCAGAAAAGGAACAAAAGATAAATGGTGACCCTAACCTACCTCAAGGAATAAGTGGGTAATTACAGAGTACCTGACACAGCTTAGGGGTTGAATGTATGTGCATGTCCATCTCCTCTTTCTTTCCTCACCTGTTCCTTAACAGTAGAAGTGATGTAAAAGTAGCCATGATGAAGTGAATATATACTAAACGCAGACATTTAACACACATTAGCTTTAGACCTCAAGATGTAACAAATACAGAACTCGAAGCTCAAATAAATGAAATAATTTGCCTACAGTCACAATAGATTTTTTTTTCTCTCCAAGCTGTGTTTGACACTGAAGTCTAGGTTCCAGGCCTTTATCTCAACCCTCCAACTTCTGTCTACCCACTGAGCATGTTTCTGTCTGAAGTTTGAAAAAGCAGTCCCAGAAACACACCAAACAGGAACTCAGAGCAACAGTGGATTTCAAAAATAACCATTAAGCCTACTATGTTTGGCAAAGCCCCAGTGCAAGTGAAAAGGCACAGTTAGAATTCTTCTCTATTAGAAATCTATGCATGTGTACAAAAACATGCAGGTAAGGATAACCATGGCAGCACTGTTTGTAAGAGGGAGGATGGGAGTTAGGATTTGGATGGGAAATGGTCCCCATGGACTCATGTTTGAACACTTGGTCCTCAGCTAAAGGTGCTGTTTTGAGAGGTTGGGAAAGCTTTTATGTGGGCCCTCAATAGGGAAATGTGTCTTGGGGTATAAACTTTGTATGTTAGTCCTAAGAGCCATGCCGTCCCCTCGGCTCTGACATCAAGCCCTTTTAAAAGCAAGGTTCCACACACATCTGCCTCATTTTTCACTCTGCCTTTGTCCTCTCTTGGGAACTTGTAGTGGGATTATGGTATGTTGTAAATAGTTGTCCCTCCTACTAGTTTAATTAAAGGCTAATTGGCCAGAAGCAGACAGGAAGTGTTGGCAGGGCTACCAGACTAAGAAAACTCTGGGAATATCTCAGAGCAGAGCAGAGCTGCTGTAGAGATGCCAGAAGATGCAGAGGAAAGAAGTTGAAATGCTGCTGAGAAAAGGTACCGAACCTCATGGCTGAACAGGACAAGAATCATGGGTTAGTTTAAGAGTAAAGAGTTAGCAAGTTAAATGCCTGGGCCCTAGGCTAATCAGCATGAGATGAATATAAGATTTTGTGTTTCTTTGGGGCAAAGTGGCAGAGGGGCTGCAAGGGAGTCTGAACCTCGAGGCTAGGCCTGGAAGTCCAGACCCAAAACCTAACTACTACAGGAGCTCTCTTTTATCTCTCTTCCTCTTCCTTCTTTCTTGCTCTCTTCTTCCCTTTCATTTCCATATCTTCTTGTTTTCTCTGCCACTATAACCATAACCCCTCTGTTAATCATAATCACATACAATAAAGCTCTTTTCTACATAGAAACAGCCATTAAGAATCTCCTGCTGTCTGTCACTGTCTTCTGCCCCATTTCCTGCATTCTCCATCCATAGAGACCTGCACCAGATAACTGGGCATATGCAAACCATGCCAAAATATGCTCAAAACCCTAACAATGTAGCCCCCTTCTCCTTTTTTAATCAAGAAGTGAGCAAGCAGCCTCACTGCTTTGCCATCGTGTCTGTAAGACACTCCCATTGCTGTGCTTCCCCCCATGATGGACTGCCCCTGCAAACCATGACTCACAATTAATGGTTCCTCCCCTGAGTTGCTTCTTGAAGATGATTTGGTTGCAGATATGATAAAAGTAGCTAATAAAATGTGTAGGGATCTAATTGTCTTTCAGTGTGAGTTTGCCAAATAAAATTTTCTATAATTATATTACAAAAGAGTCAGCAAACGTATTTTATAAGGGTTCAGATAGTAAATATGTTGGACTGTACAGGATATAGGCTTTAACTATTGCTACTTAACTCTGCCATTTTAAGGTGAAAGCTGTGTTCTAATAATGTCTTTGTTTATAAAGACAATAGAGTTTTGCCTTCAGAATATTATTAACCCTTGTTAAAGAATACCATGTTTCTTTAAAAAAAAAAAAAAGATAGAGAATATGTGTTTGAAGAGGAAAACATCAAATAGTATTCAGTTTTAAAAACTGTAACAACAACAAAAACATCAAAATTTTATTTTTGTTTTTGAAAGAGAAAAAAACATAAAGTTGGATGGGTACAAAGTTATTGGCATCTTGGATGAGTTGAGAGAGGAGACAGAAACCTGATCAAAGTATGTTGTTTGAAAAATGTTTTAAACTAAAAAACAAAAGTGTGTAACAAGCATATGTTGTGATCATATTTATGTAAGTACTACCTTCATTTTTAAGACAATTATAGTTGTTTGTTTCCCAGATTGTATATGGTGTTAATCTATTTTTAAACCTAATCTAGAAGTGCCTGAACTGTATTTTAACAAGGTCAGCTTTAGGGAGGCAGAGGACTATTAGGTGAGGTGCCAGCATGTAAGAAGAACACATGAAGACTCAGTTTTTGCCAAAAGTATATACTGTATATTTAACAATAAAAAAATTTAAAGCTGGAAAATTCTTGAGTTAGGATTAAAATATTTAAAAAGTTTTCAAAATCTTGAAACACAGAATTATGTCAAAAAATAAAATGCTTGGTGGAGATAGCACCATTTCACTGCTTTCTGTATTCAGTGTGAGAAAAACACACTATGCAGGAAGTGTGTCAGAACTACTCCTGATTCAATAACAGGAGAGCAGGGTGGTTGTCTGCAATGTTTTTGTCATTGGAGAGGATTCTTTTTCATCTCCACACTTTAGAATTCCACATTTTTGCTCTGTTCACCACAGCCACTTTTTAAATCAGTAAGAATCTCTTTTAGTTGTATTGTGGCCAAATTTGTCTCCAAATATTCACAGGCTGGCATTCTAAGTGCAAGAATCTCAAAATGTGATTGGAGACACACACCTTAAGGAAGTAATTAAGTGTGTCTGAAGAGATGGCTCGACAGGTAAGGTCTCTCCCAGAGGACCCGGTCCAGTTCCCAGCACTCACATGGCAATTCACAACTGTCTGTAACTCAAGTTCCAGGGGGACCCAATACACTCACACAGACATATATGCAGGCAAAACACTAATGGTTAATGCACTTGAGGTTAAAATAAATAAAGTTAAAAAGCTTTAAATAAAAAGAAAGTAATTAAGTTAAAATAAATGCATTAGAGTTAAGCCTTATCCCAGAGAATAAGGATGAAATTAGGACAGAGGCATGTATGAGACTCTGAAAAGCCAAGATGCTAGCCACCTGTGAGTTCAGAGGAAAGCCTTCAGAAGGAACCAGCCCTATTGACATCCTATCCTCAGTGTCCAGTTTTCAGAGCCATGACAACATACATTTATTGTTTCAGCTACCTGGGATAGGGCATTTCGTTATGGCCATCCTAATGAAAAGGTACAATTGGTGTGAAGAAAAACACGTTGTTTGGTGCTACTGCATGTGTAGGCCGTGATTTCAGAACAACTGAGCATTATGAATGAGAGCTGCCTGAGAGAGGGCAGTATTCGTGAATGGGCTGTAACCTGACTGGGTCACTTGTGACAATAGCTCACTTCCTTCCCTGAAAAGAGACAGCAGCTCATATTGATGTGCTTTATTGGAGCTGGAGTCAGTGAAAAGTGAGTGCAGGACATACTCTGACAGGACACGTGCTATGGGGAGCATGAGTCATAAGCCATTTCTGCCCTCAAGGAGCTGATATTTCAGATAGAAAACAAGGAAGCTGGCAACTTCAGATGATTTCCATGAGCTAGCCATTGTACTGGAACATGGAGAGGCTGAGATGACTAGAAATTCTGTGCCTCAACAAGGAGACACCCTAATAGTTGTTTTCATCCCTGATGGTTTCATATTGGAATAACCCCATAGGATGCTCTGTGCACTGTAGGAAGGAATAAGGCAATCTAGGCATAGTCAGGGGCAGGTGAGGGACACTGTCTAGATTTCTTAGAAGTCACACTGAGCAGTCCTGTTAATAGTATACTTGAGTGCCTTAAAAATATCAGATTGGTGCTTTAAATATAAGAACTCACTTTTTCCTTTGGTTCCATGTAGTGGGACTATGTTCTGTTACATTGTAAATAATTGTGTTGACTACTGGTTTAATAAAAATACTGATTGGCTGAAGGCAGATAGGAATTGTGGGTGGGGCTACCAGACTAAGAAAACTCTGGGAACAGGAAGAACAGAGCAGAGACACCAGAGAGAAACCAGAGAGGCACCATGATGAGACGCCAGCAGACACAGAGGAAAGAAGTTCAAATGCTGCTCTGAGAAAAGGTACCAAGCCACTTGGCTGAACAAGATAAGAATTATGGGTTAGTTTAAGAATTAAGAGCTAGATAGCAATATGCCAGAGCCATAGCCTGATCAGCATAAAATTAATACAAGCATCTGTGTGTTTCTGTGGAACAGTGGGTCAGAGCCTCAGGGCTAGGCTGGAAAGGTGAGGCCAGGAACATATTACTATAGTTCTATATTCAAAATCAAGGTTTTCTGAAGGTTGATTTCCAGTGAGAGCTTCTTTAACATACAGACAGCTTCCCTTTCCATGTCCTCACATAGATTTTTGTCTTACAATTGTGGAAATAGATTGCACTATCTCTTCATCTTCTATAGATGCCAGTCCTTTCGGATTAGGGCTCCTCCCCTCTGACCTCATCCAACCTTAATTACTCCCGCAAATCCCTGCCTACAAATACAATCACTTTGGGTACTTGGGATTCTGACATAATTGCAGAGGGCCACTATTCAATCTATAACACTAGACAAGATGCCAACCAGGTCAGGATATAGAAAAAGATACTACAGAAAGAAGAAATGAGATTGATTAATGCTCAGAGGGACTGAGTGTGAGACATTCAGGGAATTGAGTCTGGACATAGGTGTGCAGTGAAGAGAAATAGAATTGAAGATGATGTCAGTTCAACAGGAAAGCTCTTGTCTGAGAAGTGAGTCAAATGATGACAAAATGGAGGTTCAAGCTTTAGTCTCACCATGAAGCCTATGTTCTTTGCACTGTATCACATGGTTAGTTTATCCAGTGTGCAGTGAGCAAGGCTGCTGGAAAGGTCAGGTTCATCTAGGGAAATTTGGGACATCTAGGAAAGTTTCATGGAAGATAATAGCCTTGGAAATGAAAGGAGAGAGGCAGTAGACAGGGAAGAAGGATGCTCAGGCTGAAAAAGAGAGACAGTATGGGTGATGCCACATTACCAGGACCATGCAAGCTACCCCAGGAGACAAGAGCTATTTGAAGCTATAGAATAATCCTTCTGTACATGGTAAAAATGTGTTTCTCTCATTGTTAATAAAAGCTGATTGGCCAAGAGTTGGCAGAATTTACAGGGCAGAGAGAATTCTGGGAGGAGAAAGAGTAGAGTCTGAGGGGTCTCAAGCCAGTCTGAGGGGTCTCATATGTTGCTATGGAAAAAGCAACATAAAAAGTTTATAGATGAGGCAAATGAGCCTTGGAGCAGCGTATAGCTGAATAGTAATGAGTTAGTTTAAGTGTAAGAGCTGGGTGGAGACTAGCTATCAGCTGAGCATTTATAATTAATAGTTTCTGTGTAGTTTGGGGAGTGGCTGGAGGGACTATAGGCTGGCTATAGTACCCTTCAGAGAAACCTTCAAAAACAGATTTATTTTGCCTCCAAACCAATGTCCATATGAGAGAGGAATCATTTGCCATTCTTGATCAGCCACAAAGTGGCCACTTACCCCAAGGCTGCCCTTTCTGATCCTGGGATTGGTTCATACTGATGGCAATCATCCTCAGTGACCATGGCATCCTCACAATTGTCCTCATCAGAGCCATCGAGGCAATCATTGTCTCCATTACACACCAGGTGGCGTTTCAGGCAGCGACCTAAGGGAGAGAAGGCTAAGGGGGCTTCCTAGACCATACTCCCCAACATCTGTCATCATAGGCTTTCCTGATTCTGCCCTCCAATGTGTCCTATTTTCTGTTTGCACCACCTTGTCCATCCTTGCTAGCTCTGAGTTCTGTATTAAGCCTACCCATCTCTCCCTCTCAAATCCAGCCTCCACATCAAGTTCAACAATCATTCTCTAAAATGCCAGCCTGCTCTGCTTCTTGCTTTGTATCTACCAAGGGTTCTGTGGTAGTCTGAAATAAAATGGTCCACATAGGCTTACAAGGAGTGGTAGTATTAAGGGGTGTGGCTTTGTTGAAGGAAGTGTGTCACTGAGGGATGGTCTTTGAGGTCTCAGAAGCTCAAGTCAGGCTTAGTATGGCTGACAGTCTCTTCCCACAGATACAGATGTAGAACTTATCCAACACCATGTCTACCTGTGTGCTCTCACACTTCCCACCATGATGATAATGGACTAAACCTCTGAACTCTGAGCCAGCCCCAGTTAAATGTTGCTGTGGTCACAGTGTCTCTTCATAACAATAAAAACCATTACTAAAACAGTCCCTATCCTTCCAAATGGCACAATCTGAGTCCTGGTTTCTTCCCTTGTTCTGAGTTGCCTTGGGAGTCTATCACCCAACCTGTCTTTTTCTAAAGCCCTCATGCTACAAAGCTTCTGGGAAGAGTGCAAGTCCCTGATTTCTTGTGGTTTTTTACATGCTTTCTTATGGAAGTTTCAACTTTTTTTCCCAAATATCAACTCAAATGCTATTTTAAGGACTGTTCTGGACTTCTGCTTCCTGAGCCCAGGCCCTGAGACAGGAACACAGATTAGGCACAAAACACAGTCCACCCAGACCATGGTTGGCATGACAGCAGCAGAGGAATAGTCAAGTAACTGGGTGCACAGCTGAGAGGTAAAAGGCCAAGAGGTGATGACTAGCATCATAGTACTAAGAGCTCATGAAAACAGCTGACCCTCTGAACACTTAGCAGAATAAGAGCCCTCAGACCAACAACCCAGTAAGAGCCGACCAAGAATTAACCAAGAGTGAATTGAGGAAACAATGGGCAGACTCCAGTGCAAGAATACACACAACAATAAAAAGATCAACAAGACACCACCAGAAGAAGCAAGTGGTTCTATAGCTTCAAGAACTGAATATAACAATGAAGAGAAAACAGAAGGAAACAACTTTAAATACAGCTTTATGGAACTAATTGAAGTCTTAAAAGAGGATATAAAAAAACTCCCCGAAAGAAATAGAAGAAAATATAAACAGAGAATTGGAAGAGATGAACAAATCCCTGAAAGAAAATAAAGAAAACAAGAAAATAAAAGAAATTTACCAGGAATTAAAAATTAAAATAGAAGCAATAAAGAAGGCACAAACTGAGACAAAGCTGGAAATAGAAAATCTGAAGAAAAAAAGACCTAGAACCACAGATTCAAGCATAACCAACAGAATCCAAGAGATGGAAGAGAGAATCTCTGATGTAGAAGACTCAATAGTGGTAATAGATGCATCAGTTAAAGAAAACACTAAAACCAAAAAAGTCATAACACAAAATGTCCAGGAAATTTGGGACACCATGAAAAGGCCAAACTTGAGAATAATTGGAATCAAAGAAGGATAAAAATACCAGTTCAAAGGCACAGAAAATAAATTCAACAAAATCATAGAAGAAAACTTTCCCAACCTAAAAATGGAAATGCCTGTAAAGATACAGGAAGCCTACAGAATACCAAATAGACAAGACCACAAAAAAAAGTCTGCTCACCATATAATAACCAAGCCACTAAACCTATAGAACAACAAGAAAAAAAAAATACTAAGAGCTACAAAGGAAAAAGGTCAAATGACTTATAAAGGCAGACCCATCAGAATAACACCTGACTATTCAAGGAAAACGATAAAAGCAAGAAGGTCCTGGTCAGATATTATACAGACACTAAAAGTACATTGATGCCAACCTAGACTACTGTACTCAGCAAAACTATCAATCAACGTAGATGATGTAAACAAGATATTTCATGACATAACCAGATGTAAACAATAACCAGCCACTAATCAGCCTCTACAAAAAGCCCCAGAGGGAAATCTCTAATCTAAGGGAACCAGAAACACCCATGTATCCATAAACAGTTTATAGGCCCACAGAAGAATCCCCCCAATAAAGAAAATACAAGTCACTACCAAAAATAACAGGAACTATTTACCATTAGTCATTAATATCCCTTAATATCAATGGACTCAATTCTCCTATGAAAAGACACACCCTAGCACGATGGATACAAAAACAGAAACCATCATCCTTCTGCTACATACAAGAAACACATCTCAACTTTAAAGATAGACACAAGCTCCAAGTAAAGGGTTGGGAAAAGACTTTCCAATCAAATGGCCCTAGGAAACAAGCTGGTATAGCCATTCTAATATCTAACAAAATAGACTTTAAACTAAAATCAATAAAAAGAAAGACCAGGACACACACTACTTATTCATCTCAGGAAAAATCCACCAAGACAAAATTTCAATCTTGAATATCTATGGCCCTAACACAAGGGAACCTACATATGTAAAAGAAACATTACTAAAATTTAAACCCCATATCAAACCTGACACACTAATAGTGGGAGACCTCAATACCCCACTTTCACCCTTGGATAGATCAACCAAATGGAAACTCAACAGAATAAGATCTAGCAGAAGTTATGACCCAAATGAATTTAGTAGATATATACTGAACCCTCCACCCAAACAAGAAGAAATATACATATTTCTCAGCACCCCATGGAACTTTCTCTGAAATTGACCACATACTAGATCACTAAGCAACTATTAACACGTACAAAAACTGAGTATAACTCCTTGTACCATATCAGATCACCATGGTCTAAAGTTAGAGTTCAACAATATCAAGAATCACAGAAAGCCTACCAACTCATGAAAACTAAACATCACTCAGCTGAACCACCCCTGAGTCAAAAAGAAATTAAGAAAGAAATCAAAGACTTCCTAAAATTTAATGAAAATTAATCCACAACATACCCAAACATATGGGACACAATGAAAGCAGTCTTAAGGAGAAAATTCTTAGCACTAGATGCCTACATGAAAAGACTAGAGAAATCCCACACAAGAGAGCTAACAGTACAACTGAAAGCCCTAGAACAATTAGAAGCAAACTCACCTAGAAGGAGTAGATGGCAGGAAATAATCAAACTTAGAGCTGAAATGAACACAATTGAAACAAAAAGAACAATACAAAGAATAAATGAATCAAAAAATTGGTTCTTTGAGAAAGTCAACAAGATAGATAAACCCTTGTCCAAAAAGCAGAAGAGAGAGTATCCAAATTATCAAAATCAGAAAAGAAAAGGGGGATATAACAACAGACCCCCAGGAAATCCAGAGACTTATCAGGTCATACTTTGAAAATCTATACTTCACAAAACTGGAAAACCTAGAAGAAATGGACAGCTTTCTGAAGAGGTAACAGTTACCAAAATTAAATCAAAATCAGATTAAAGACACAAATAGGTCTAGAACACCAAAAGAAATTGAAGCTGTCATTAAAAGTCTTCCAAATAAAAAAGCCCAGGCCCAGATGGTTTAAGTGCAGAGTTTTACCAGACATTCAAAGAAGAGCTAATACTCAAACTGTTCCATACAATAAAAACTGAAGGAATATTGCCAAACTCATTTTATGAGGCCACAATAACCCTGATACCCAAGCCACTCAAAGATGCAGCAAAGAAAGAATTACAGAGCAATTTCTCTCATGAACATTGATGCAAAAATTCTCAACAAGATTCTGGCAAACCAAATCCAACAACACACAAAAAAAGTCATTCACCATGATCAAGTAGGCTTTATCCCAGAAATGGTTCAACATATGGAAAACTGTAAATGTCATCCATCATATAAACAAATTGAAGGAAAATAAAACACATGATCACTTCCTTAGATGCTGAAAAAGCCTTTGACAAAATCCAACAGTCCATTATAGTAAAAGAGTAAAAGTCCTGGAGAGATCAGGAATACAGGAAAAATACTTAAATAAAATAAATGCAATTTACAAATAGTCAATGGCCAACATCAAACTAAATGGAGAAAAACTCAAAGCAATCCCACTAAAATCAGGAACTAGACAAGGCTGTCCCCTCTCCCCTTATCTATTTAACATAGTTCTCGAAGTTTTAGCTAAAGCAATAAGAGAACAAAAGGAGATCAAAGGGGATACAAATTGGGAAAGAAGAAGTAAAACTATCTCTATTTGCAGATGATATGATTGTATACATAAGTGACCACCAAAATTCTACCAGGGAACTTCTACAGCTGATAAACACCTTCAGCAATGTAGCAAGATACAAGATTAACTCAAAGAAATCAGTAGCCCTTCTATATACTAACGATAAAAGGGCTGAAAAAGAAATAAGGTGAACACCACCTTTTGTAATAGCTGAAAATTGCATTAAATACCTCGGTGTAACTGTAACCAAAGAAATATCAGATCTGTTTGACAAAAAACTTAAATCTCTGAAGAAAGAAATTAAAGAGGATATCAGAAAATGGAAAGATCTCCCATCCTCCTGAATAGGTAGGATCAACATAATAAAAATGGCAATCTTACCAAAAGCAATCTACAGATTCAATGCACTTCCCATCAAAATCCCAACACAATTTTTTACAGACCTTAAAAGAGTAATACTCAATTTCATTTGGAATAAAAGGAAAGCCAGGATTGCCAAAACAATTTGCTCAACAAAAGAGCCTCATGAGGCATCACCCATCCTCAACTTCAAATTATACTACAGAGCTACAGAAATAAAAACAGCCTAGTACTGGCATAAAAACAGACTTGTGGATTAATGGAATAGAATTGAAGACCCCAACATTAATCCACACACCTATGAACACCTGATTTTGTCAGAGAGGCCAAAAATATTCTATGGAAAAAAGATAGTATCTTCAACAAATGGTGTTGGCATAGCTGGATGGCAGTGTGTAGCAAAATGCAAATAGATGCAAACATATCATCTTGCACAAAACTCAGATCCAAGTGGATCAAATACCTCAACATAAATCCAGCTACACTGAACTTGATAGAAAAGAAAGTGGGAAATACCCTTCAGTGCATTGGCACAAGTGACCACTTCCTAGATGTAACACCAGTAGCACAGACACTAAGAACAACAGTCAATAAGTGGGACCTCCTAAACTGAGAAGCTTTTGTAAGGCCAAGGACACAGTCAATAAGACAAAATGACACCCTACAGAAAGGGAAAAGATTTTCACCAACCCTACAAGTGACAGAAGATTGATCTCTAAAATATATAGAGAACTCAAGAAACTAGAGCCCAAAGCCCTTAATAACTCAACTAAAAATGAGGTTCAGAACTAAAAAAGGAATTCTTAGCAGAAGAATTTCAAATGACTGAAAGGCACATGAAAAAGTGCTCGACATCTTTAGCCATCAGAGAAATGCAAATCAAAACAACTTTGAGCTACCACCTAACACCTGTCAGATTGGCTAAGATAAAAGACACAGATGACAGCCTATGCTGGAGAGTTTGCAGAGTAAGGGTAACACTCCTCCATCTTCAGTAAGAGTGTAAGCTTGTTCAGCCACTCTGGAATGCAGTATGGCAGTTTCTCAGAAAACTGGAAATCAATCTCCCCAAGGAACCAGCAATACCACTCTTAGGCATATATCCTAAAGACTCGCATTCGCACCCCAAAAGCATTTGCTCAACTGTGTTCATAGCAGTATTATTCGTAATAGCAAGAACCTGGAAACAACCTAGATGCCTTTCAGCTGAAGAATGAATTAACAAACTGTGGTCCATCTACATAATGGAGTACTACTCAGCAGTAAGAAAAAATGATATCCTAAAATTCGCAGGCAAATGGATGGATTTGGAGAATATCCTCCTGAGTGAGGTATCACAAACCCAGAAAGAGAAGCAAGGGATGTACTCACTCATTAGTGGACTTAAAAAAAAAAAGATGTCATTGTATACAGGAGCTTAAGGCTAGAACATAGCTAAATAACACAGTGCTTCATTTCTGCATTGATGGTCTCTGGCAGGGGTGTAGGTGAGGAAGGACTTGTTTTCCTTAAGGGGCTGGCCCAGGGAGTATAATTATGCTCCGGTAAGTAAATGAGCAGCATGAATGGGCTTTGTTGTAGATGAGGAGATGATAAGTATGGGTATGAATCTGAGAGGACTGATAACTGAGTTTGATGGGGTGCATGGTGTAAAATCACCAAATAATAAATGTTTAAAAAGGACTGTTTTGAGTCCCCAAAGCTTATTTAGGTATCACCTGCTAGAAAACTGCACACGGCCCAAGGCTATCTCATAAAACTACAATTGACCTCTTGTAGGTCTCTCTCCCATATAGATTAGGACAACCTAAAAGTCTAGCACATTGTCTTTATTTACATATTAACAGCAGGTGATACACTGCCTGGGAGTTAATATGTACCTAGTGTTTGTTTAATGTTGTCCATTAACTATGAATTGCACTTTCTCTAAATTAATAAAAAAATATTTGTACAGACAAAGCAGAATCATATGGACTGGCTCAGCAGTTCAGAATATGTGCTGTTCTTGCATAAGACCCGAATTCCCTTCTGAGTACCCCTACCATGTGGTGGCTCATCTCAGCTTGGCTATGACTCTAACTCCAGGGAATGTGGTGCCCTCTTCTGTCCTATACGAGTCCCTGCACTCACAAATGCACATACCACCCTTCTCACATAGATTTACATAATTTAAAAAAAATAAGTATTTTGTTTAATTACACAAGTTACTATCTAGACTTAAAATGCAGACTTCTGGACCCTTTTCCAAACCTCCAACTGTTAGGAGTCTTCGATTCAACCAACTTCCAAGCACTTACTTTGCACACCGTTTGACAAGTGCAGCTGTTGTTGTATTGGCAAGCTACTCACCTGTCTCTCTACACTGGAAATCCTGTCCACACTGTGCGTGCCTCAGACAAGGTGAGGGGCTGTTACAGCTGGCCTCATCCCACATATCACCACTGCAGATGGTTCCCCCAAACTTGCTTGGCTGCAAGAGGCTCCGGTGTCTGTACTAAATTAGATTGTGAACCAGACATAGTCTTGTCAATCAATCATCCAAGATCTACGCAGGCAGGTCTCAGCTCAACATAAGGAATAACTACTTCATGATTGAAAGCTGCCTTCAGGGCTGTCTCATAAGGGGACACTTGAGCATGCACTGTGGTGTTCAGACAGGTGGTACAGTCATCAGCTGGAATTCTGAATACAGATGTGAAGTATCAAATGAAAGGCAGGCATATATGGGTTCTGAAGGTCTTCTTACTTCCTGGGTAAGATCTTTGTTCCCATATTCAACCAGCTACAAGTGTTTATCTCCCAAAGTCCTTGGCTTCCCTTCCATTAAGCTTTCCTGACTCAGTCATGTACTCTGCAAATTCTCCTCCCCCTTAGCACTTGTCAAATAAGGTGGTGACAACGTGCCTACCCATTTGTGTCTTGTCCACCATCCTTGTGAGAAAATCACAGGTTGTAATGGAGCAGTGAAGGAAGATGAAGAAACACAGCCTTGGGTGGCTTCACATATTCAGACTGGATCCCTAGTCAGGGACACTCTTAGAGGCCACTGCCACTTTGCCTTTGCAGTTTGTGGTTGTTTGTTTCTGGTCTTGCCATCTCCTGTTTACTTGGCATACAGTACATCTCATATGGTTCTAAAAGGGATGCTCTCCCTCTTCTCCTAGTCATGGAGGAAGGCGAACACAAGCCAGGCCCTGATGGCCAGAGCATCCAATCTGCCCGTTTGCAATAACTGCTTCGGAGATTAGTCTCAGCTCAATCTGAGCTGTCCCTTGTGAGTCTGTACTTAGAAAAGTGACATTTCTGGAAATTATGGGCATCAAGTAGCTACACGCCTATTATGTAGAAATAAGAAGATATAAGATAAGACATCATCTCAATCCCCAAGTCCAGCCTTGACTACAGATGAGTAAATATTCATTGATAAAAGGACAAGAAGAATCAAAACACATGTCAATCTTGGACTTTCTTAAAGGACTTTCTTAAAAAAACATAGGATAAGGGTCAGGTACTGGTGTAGAAACAGGAGGCCAAAAACTAGGATATCAGGGAAATGTGAGGTCTCATTACTACCTTCTAGAAGTTTAGAGTCCAGTTGAGATACAGTATATAATAACACAAAACACACTGCCTAGGAAGCATCCATGCAGTGATTGGCAAAGAAACGTTTAGCCCTGTATCTATTCTGTCTTTGACTTTGGCTCAGCCGAAAGTCCTTCCCCTAAGGATGTTAACAAGTCAAGAAGCAGTGATTTAAGCATCTTGAATTTCTGAGTCCTTCGCACTTTTACCCAAATTTAAGTCTCAGTTCTGCCTTTCTCAATGGGCAACCTCCAGACAGTGGGTGATGCCACCCAGCCCCTCTACCTGTCTGGGAAAGCCAAACCAGGCAATGTGTTTGTGTAAAACATTACTGCAGTGCCTGGGACACAGAAAGCTTTGATAAATGGTGAGGATTAGTGACATCATGGCCTTCCTGTAGCTTCTGTACTTGGAACAATTCGGTAAGCCTTCGGTTCATTTCTATTTGCCCCTGCTTACTAGGTTTCTATCAAATCATGGAGACAGTGGGTTGCAGGGAAGTGAGTGTCATACTCCCTGAGGGACCTATCTGTGCTGTTGCCTGTGGCTTGTATCGTTAAAGCATAATTTTCTTTTCCTATGAGATAGATAATGTTTTTTTTCACAAAAATATAGATCTTTGGGTGACTTTGAGAAGAAGAAATATTAATAAGTAAAACAAAGGTGGTCTTTTTCTTAAATAATTGACAGGATTTAATGTCTTAAGGACTTCTTTATAGACACATATATCTTTTCAAATATTTAAGGAAGTAATTCAATTCTGACATAAACTGTAAGAGGTTCCCTGTGCAACCTGGTCCCTAGACAAAAACACCTGAGAAAAAGACAGGTTTAAGATATTCAATAGGCTGAGCAATGGCCACCAAAAGTATTACTCCAAATCTATAAAAGGTTTTAATTTGCCCTTATTTACAAAATAGTTTGCTGAAAATATTGGCAGTTTTGAGATGTGATTATACGGGGTTTTCTGAGTATCCCAATGTATTTTCATACTTTCTAGAAGAAGGGGGTACAGAGAGATTGCATGCAGACACACGGGGAGGAGAGAGAAGACACAAAAGAAAAGGAAGCAATGTGTCTGTAGAGAGAGATGGAGAGATGCAGCCATAATCCAAGGACCATTCCACCCACCAGCAGTGGATAAGGCAGAGAACTCATTCTCCCCGGGAGTCCCCAATAGGAGGCAGGCACAACTCAGAACTCTATTGCTTTCCTCTGGACTCTAGGACCCTGAGGGGACAAATGTCTGTTGTGTAAAGCTACCATAGAAATAGGCTACCGTGTTCATAGAAATGTATTATTGTTGATTTGGGAGATTAATATATATCAAGATGAAGTGAGAACGCAGAAGCCAACTTTAAATAGGTGAGGTCTGACGGTGCTTTGCTATTTCTTTGAGCTAGGAAAAGCAGAAAGAATGCTGAATGTTAGAGCTCAGAGTACAACAATTTAGGTCCCAATTTAGGTTTCTATTCCATCTTAGCACTGATTTTTTTTTAAATGTTCATAGTGCATCTGAGCATGTCAGGTGAGTCTAGAGATAGAGTGACAACCAATAGGTCCCACAGGAGCTCTTCTGAGAGAAGTTGAGGGCTCAGTTTAAAGTCATGGAGGCAACAGAGACGGGACACAGACCAGGATTATAAAAATCCAGGATGTTGTCAGAAACCTGCTATGTGGCATGTGCCTTTCGTCAATGACACTCATTCGGTGCTCAGTAACTCCACACTATAGGCATCGTTCCACTACCACGGGGAGGGGCAGAAAAGATAGAGGAAAAGAAACCCAAAGTAACAGCAGCTAAGAGGAAGCGTCAGACCTAAACAGTGAACACTTGAACTTGACAGTATTACCCTGACATGGTGGATTCATCCAGAGGTGTTTGAGGATAAAAAGGCTGAAGATGTTGTAGCCCACCAGGATATATCCCATACAAGGCAGGCATTGCCTGAAGGCACTCATAAACAATATACAGCACAGTACACGTTACACTTGAGCTTTTGCCAACTTGAGCCAGTGTTTCTGAGTAAATGTGATTCTGTGCTTATCCTTTAGTATGAGACTGGATTTAGTATTTAGTTTTGAATCATTCAAAACTGTCTAAACAGTCATCATGGACATACCTATGTGTTGGGTGTGCCTCGATTTCAACCAGGGGAATGTTTTGTGGCATGCCAAACTTCAATCAGGCCTAAGGAATAGCTCAAAGTTTTGTTGCTCAGATGCTTGTGGTCACCTTGTCTCTTTATTATAGTGCCATCTACCAGTTCTTCCAGACTACCCTCGTCAGAGGGCAAAACATTGGCTAGGATCCAGGGAATCCATGGAACTACAATGAGTCTGTGTCCTGGTGGCTATTTTCCTGTGTCATAACACAGACACTTTCAGCAGCTTTGCCCCATGATGTCTTACAAACAAGGTCAGGAGAGCAGACACAAGCCTCAGCATCCAGGTACCAGAGTTTCCAAATGCCTATGTCAGATCCGGTTTCTCTCTAGAGCCCTAGAGTCATAGTCCTGGCTGTTTATTTTCACTGGTATCTAATGCACAAATCAGATGTGCAATACCCTGAGATGGCTTACCTTTTTGTCCTGACATGGAAAACAGTCTGTCCATTCTGACCAGCTGCTCAACTGACAGGCAACTGCTTCAGGGGCCGCAGCTTGACTAACTTGCCTAAAAGGAGAAAAGACCCCTGCATCAATTTTAAGATTTTAAACTAAAGCAAAAGAGAATTGTGTGTACACTTTCTTGATGGTGAAAGTGTGCTTTGTAAGAAATGAAGAAAGTACTTGTCACACTCTTATTAAAAGCTCATATGGTACTGGAGGGTTTAAATGAACTACCAAGGCAGGCAGTTTTCCAGCATGGCTGGAGCTGAACACACCTCTTTCTGGTGCAGACACTCACAGGCTCCGTGGTTGCTGCTTCAGTCTCTGTGAGCCCCTATGAAACCTGCTTAGTTGATGCCCTGGAC
Source organism: Sigmodon hispidus (assembly GCA_004025045.1). Classification (NCBI taxonomy): domain Eukaryota; kingdom Metazoa; phylum Chordata; class Mammalia; order Rodentia; family Cricetidae; genus Sigmodon; species Sigmodon hispidus. The sequence goes on from PVIH01000632.1 coordinate 164,982, forward strand.
CTTTTTCTCCTCCTGCCCTTGACCCCTCTGGCTCCTACAATCTCACACCTCTCAGCAGAATCCCCAAGCCCCACCTAATTTTAACTGTGAGTCTCTGTACCTACTCCCATTGGCTGCTGGAGGAAGCCTCTCTGATGATGATTGGCATCAATCTATGAATATAGCAATATAGTAGACTATCATTAGGGATCATTTCATTGACTTTTTTTTGCCATCAGTCATGTTTGGTTTTAACATGTGCTATCCTGCCTCTGGATTCTGGTCATTTAGGCAGTGTCAGGTATATTTTCTCTCTTATGGTGTAGCCTCAGATTAGACCAGTTACTGCTTGGCCACTCCCACAAGCTCTGAGCCACCAATGCCCCAGCACATCCTGCTGGCAGGGCAGTTTGTAAGCCATCTGTTGTGTGGATGTATTGGTGCCCCAGTCCCACCACTGGGCTTGGGCTGGAGAGATTGCTTAGCCACCAAGGCTACCCTCACAACCAAAAAGATTTCCATTGAATTCATACAAACAATTCTTCTTTTTCAAGGGATGCTTGCCAACTTTAGGCTTTGCTGGTTATTGAACCTAGCTCATAGCAGCGAATACTATTCTGAACTAGGGAATAGGTTGGAGGTGTGTAGGCATTTCTGAGCTCCTCCTCCAGCCGTCAGCTCTCTAATATCCTCAAAGTCCATTCTCAATGTTGAATTAGCATGCTTACAATATAGGTAGAATTCCTGTCTCCACCAGATTCCAAACCCTTGGGATTCAGGCTCTGCCTCTATTGCTATTGAATCCCACCATCTGTCATGAGTAGACCTGTGGAAGATATTCACAAAACACTGAAATAGGAGAAAGAGAAGAAGGAAAAAGAGGGAGGGAAGGAGGGAGGCAAGAAGAGAGGAGGAGGAGGCAGGGAAGAAAACAAGGAAAAAGATAAAGCCAATTTCTGGGAAACAGTGACATTTTTTAAGAGATTCATTTGAACATGACTCCTAGTTAGAACTGAATTAAATAATCTTCATGTCTAGAAATGCTGAGAGCTTAATGTCTAAGGCACAAGTCTTTTCTCTGATATGCTATCCCCAAATAAAAGAATGTTTTGGAGAAACATAAAGAGAATTTACAAGCCAAAGATTAGGGGACTGAAGAGGGCTTGCATTCGCCTTCTCGTACCTCACTGTAGAACTACCGAGATAATGTCTTTGTAAGTCCACAGACTGTGCTGTGATGTCACCATAGAGGAAAACAAACTGCAAAGCCAGTCAGCCGAAAGCAGAAACCCAGACAGCAGTGCTACACGGCTGCTGCTTCCCAAGCTCATGACATGATGTCTAGACAGAGGCACACAGCGATGCTATCACAGACACAGGAGGATCGGCAGGACTGCCATTAAATCACCTCCAGCCAACATGACCAATATTCCCTCACCATTTTAATGATTTTTTTAAATGCAGTTCATTTTTGGTGATTACACAAGCAATGCATTCACATTAAAAAGTATAGCAATGATTATAAAAAAATTATCTCAAATCTTATCACCATTAATATTTTATTATATTTCTTTTCATTCTGTTTTCATAATATAGTTGAGAGTATACTGAATGTCATGTTGTATATCTTGATTTTCCCCCACTTTATGCAGAAGAAGTATAAACTATTCATGATGGTTGTGTATTGCTTCACTATCCTATAATAGATAGTTGAGCCCCAAGATTTTTTAAATTCTAGATTATTCTGGTGATATGTCCTGTAGAATGGAGCAGATGATTTTAAAGCTTGTGATACATATTGCCAAATAGCTTTCGCAGGGATTTGTATCCATTCTTAAGTGATGTAATGCTTATGGTTTGATGTGGTTTCCCTTCAAAGGTTTCCTATAGTGGAGGCTGAGTCTCCAGCAATGCAGTGTTGAGATGATGGAATCCATACGAGGTAGGAACCACTATAAAGTATTACATCATGGAACACCATCCTTAGGAAGGAACTGATGTTGGTCTCTCAGTGTCTGGTCCTGTGAATGTGGGTTGCTATACAAGGAGCAGCCTACCCATCCATTCTCCAGCCTCTTCCTTTACGCTTCACTACCTGTTTCATCTACAATATGTTTCTACCATGGTGCCATCTGCCATGTTGTGACTGAGCCAGAGGCTATCACCGGAGCCAAGAAATGCCAGCAGTATACTCTTAAACCTCCAGAACTACTAGTGAAATAAAGCTCTTCATTAATGGCCCAGCCACAAGTATTTAACTAGAGCCATGCAAAATGAATCAGCTACACTTAAGGAGGTACTAATAATTCTGTGGCTTATGAAATCATGGCAAGTAATCTTAAAGTATCTCCCAGCTAGCAACAACCTATTTAGTAATCATTTAGTAAGAAATTTAATCTGGAGTATCAGAACCCAGGAGTATGTGAGTCTACTCAGGCCTTTGCTTCTAACTTGCTTGATATTATTAGCAAGCTACTCTGTATGACTTCATTTTTTTTCATCTATTGGAATGGTACAAGTCCTAGAGTATTGCTACATGTTTCTTCAAAGTTTGATCTCTACTGTGTCGGTTTTTAATCTATGTATCCAGGTGGGGGCCAGGGAGACAACAAGTTCCACGGTCAAATTCATTTGAATAGACTGCTGACAATGTGCCATCCATGTACATTTAAAATGCCTGATAGTGTTAGGGACTCAGCATCTGACTTTGCTTATTCCATTACTTCTCCACTTATTTTAAACTCAAAGTATTTTTTTTCACACAACATCTGCAAGACTATTGAACACAACTGAAGAGACAGTGAGATAACAGGAGTTCAGAGTCTACCAGCTGCACATCTGAACCAGGGTTCTGCCACTCACAACTGAAAACAGAGATAACAGCTTGAGAAACTCTTTGGAATGTAGGCTGAGATGACATATGAGACCCTGAGCAGCAGCCGAGGGCACATGCCAGTTTCTTCTCCTAATACGTTTGATTTAGCCATGTACAAACCTCTTATCTTCATCAGAAACATGCCCCATACAGGGCTGAGGACCACTGAGATACTTTCTCTTTCTTCCCCTTTCTCTGTGCTATGTATGAGTGAGCATGTAGGCCAGAGGTCAATATTAGATGTCTTTCTGAATTGCTCTATACTTCACTTATTCATTCAAGATCCACTGAAGCTGGATGTCCTTGATTGGCTAGACCTGCTGCCCATCAAGCCCCAGGAAGCCCCTTGTTTCTACCTTGGAGGCACTGTAATTAGTGCCACATTCTGACATACTGGTTTTTCCACCCGAGTACTGGAAATCCAAACTCAGATCATCCTGCCTCATGGCAGACCCTTTGCTGACTGCAACATCTCCTCAGCCCTCACTGACTTTTTAACTCAGGTTGACATGTTAGACAAAAAGTTTAAAATCCAGTTGAGTATCCAACCTAAGAGTCAAATGCTTGAGCCCAGAATGTGGCTACCTCAGCAATTTAGAAAACAAAATAATTAATTAGCTAATTACTGACCCTAAGTCAGTAGGTCAGAAAGCCTATCTGGTTATTACAATGGGGGGCATCCTAATACACAGGCTCAGCTTATAGTCAAAGCTGATTGACACTAATGATATAATCTTGAGCTAATCCATTTAATTACATAGAAATTATATCATGAGATGAAAGTATTTTGAACTTGGCTTTGAAAGTGTTCTATCTTTAGCACCTTACTCATTACCTAGCCCACTGGAGAGTTTTTCAACTTCATCTGATTCACTCTGTGTTGACCACGTCTTCCTCTGGAAGCTCCCCGCTCCAACTTCAATACAACCTCCATTTGTTCTCTTACTCAATGGCCAGTACCTTGGGCTTCTCTAAGAACTGAAATGCTTCAGGGCACTTCTTTGTCTTTCCTTTCTCTTCTTGCCTCTCCTATTCTCAAGGAGCATCATATAACATCAATGCCAACATTTTTTCAGCTCTACACCCTGCGTTGCACTTCTGGCCTGCTGGCACTCCCCCCTCCCCAGCACAGAAAACTTCATGGTTCTAAGTTAAACCCCTTAGTTTTGACTTTCAAGCAACTTTTTTCTCAATTTAACCCTAGCACTAGTGGGACCACCAACATACACAAATTCTCAGGCTGGATTCCTGCCAGTGGTCCTTAATTTCCTTCCTTCTCTCACACTCATAGTTTATCTCATGGAAATTTCTACCAATTTACTATTAAAACCTGTCTCTGCTTCCTTTTCCTCCTCCCACCTCAAAACCCACCATGCTAATTTAAGACCCCATTACGTCACCACATTCTTTGATGGCCTCTTGCGGGAAAGGTTTTCTATTTCCTTCTTTCTTTTTTTCTTATTTATGTACAACAAACACAATGTTGTTTTAAATGAGAAAACATGCAATATTTCTCTTTTATGAGTCCCTCTTGAGTTTTTTTGTTTTTTTTTAATAGACACGAACTAAAATCCAGCTTCACTTTTCCATGGTGTCCGTGACTCTCTGAGACACAGCCCCATCTCACAATTTTGACACACATCCATGCACAATTGTTTGTATTCCTGCCAACCTCCCTCACTTGCTTGCGTCACAGACTTCTTCTTATGGCAGGAGCACATCACCTGCTCATCTCTCTACATTAACCTCTTCACACAGCTTCTGCCAACCTTCCTATCTCAGCATAGATGCTTCCTCTACAGAGAATATCACCCAACCAATCTCTCTCTCTCTGTCTCTCTCTCTCTCCACACTCTGTTTGATTCCTTCATAGTATTCTTAACACTTTTAAATGAAAATTTGTATTTATATGTTTGTTGTCTAAGCTTGTGTCTTAGTTATTTTTTTTTAAACTTATTTATTTATTTATTTGCCTTGGTGTTTTGCCTGGAACTGGAACTACAGACAGTTGTTAGCTGCCATGTGGGTGCTGGGAATTGAACCCGGGTCCTCTGGAAGAGCAGACGGTGCTCTTAATCGCTGAGCCATCTCTCCAGCCCCCTTAGTTATTTTTTTAATGCTAGCCTAAGGCACCATGATCCAGACAACTTATAGAATAAAGAGTTTAGTTGGCTTTTAGTAGGTGAGCCATGACCATAAATGGCATGGGCATGGAGCATAGCAGGAGACAGGCAGGCACAGTGCTGGAGCAGTAGCTTGGTGCTTACATCCTGATTCACAGGCATGAAGCAGAGATAAAGAAAGCTAAATGAGAATGGTGTGGACTTTCAAAATTTCAAAGCCTGCCTCCATTGACTCACCTTCTCCAACGAGGTGTGGCCTCCTAATACTTCCCAAACAGTTCCACCAATGGGGCCAAGTATTCAAATACATGAACCTATGGAAACCATTCTCATCCAAACCACCACAGCCTGTAAATTACAGGAGGGTCAGAATATCATTTGCTTATTTTACTACCTAGTAACTATGCTGTCTAGAAAATGTACTTATTAAATAAACAACAAATGAATGATACCAAAAAACTACCTGCAAGCCACATAGCATTCCACAACACTTTTAGCTCCAACAGTGTACTAGGCTTTCCTGCATAATTCACAGCCAATGCCATTTGATGCATAGCTTCTAGTTAGTTACTCTGAATATCAATCTCTATACTATGACTCACTTTTGAGTCACAGCCATCCAATTGTATATGTTAATTAGAAGACTATGTTGCCTATGTGCATATTAATTACAGTCATCTTGACTACTGCTGAGAACATTCACATGGCTCTGGCCCACACACTTGGGCAAACACACTTTGATGCCTATAAAGGCAATAAAACAAAAACAGAAGGATCATGATTGACACTTCCTTGGCATCTAATATATATGTGGGATATTAAAGAGGTGACAATTCCACTGGATGCATAGTTGGTGTTTATGTTTCCTCTAGGATTGAGGTCATTTACATTTCTTCAGTCTCTCTAATAAATCTGTTTTTTTTTAATCAGTAGAAATGATAACATCTTTGAGTTATCTTAAATCCAAATTAAGCCCAGAACTTGTTAATCAAAGCAGGAGCTCATTTTGTTTTCTTGGTATGAGGAACTGGAGATGGGTCTGGTAATGTTGTTCCAGAGGCTGGAAGACTGCCTATGCCACCACATTGCACCAGATCACTCCATCCTTCCCTGGTCTTCAATTCAAATAATTATTTTTTAAAAAGCAACTTAAGAAGGATGAAGTGATGGTTGAATTCATTGTTCATGAAATGCCAGGTGAAAAATCTTGTTACCAAAATTTCTCCCTTTTTTTTTTTTTCCTCTCTCTCTGGCAGTTTCTCTCTGTAATGTAAGGTGATTAAACTGGCTGTCAAGTGTTGTGTAATGACACCATTTTCAAAACAAGAATAAAAGAATTCATTGACAAAAAGTACTCTATAATAAATGACAAAGAAAATTTGTACAAGTAAAATAAAAATATTAGTAGTAATATAATATCATTTGAACATAGCCTGTGGTAAGTTAATGTTATATATTATAAATCTTACAGAATAGCAACAAAAATAAAGTAGAATAGCTACTCTACCCATTTAAAATTATGAGATAAAAATTTAAAAGATGATCTCAGAAACAGAAAAATATAGAAATATAATTTAGAACAAAAAAGAAATAGAAAGATGATGAACTCAAATATACCCTTCACCAATGATTATGTTCAATGTAAATGGTCTAATTACTATGACTAAAAGGCAGAGACTGGGTCTGGAGTGGTAGCTCAGTTGATAAATGCCTGTCTTGTAAATAAAATGCCCCGAGTTTAATACCCAGGACCACCAAAATAGAAAGGTGATGATGATGATGATACTAATAATAGATAATCAACTAGGTAAGTCTTTATAAAGACAGAGATCATAGATTATATGTACATGATAATACATTTTAAAAATATGGTCAGATATATTAAAACAAAATACTAGATAATCATTTTTATGAAAACACAATAAGCAAACAAAAATGACTACATTGCTATCAAATTGCAAATTAAAAATAATCATCTAAAATAATGAAAGCATTTTTCAATGATGGAAAGACTTATCATCAAAAAGACAGTCCTTCATGATGGCTTATCTTTATTGTCTGTTTTCCTGGGTTCAGGATCACTGAGGAGATCCCTCTGGTGCATCTATGAAGACCTTTCCAGGAAAACATAACTGAAGAAGAAAGGCCCCCCTGAATGTGTGTAGAACCATCCTATGGGCCGAGAGTCCTGACAGAATTAATGGTGTAAACAAAAGAAGCCAGCCATAAGCAGACATCCCCTTGTCCCTGCTGCATCCTTCTACTGTGGAATGAATCTCCTCCTCCATCATACTGCCCCTGCTGGGATGTGCTGAATCCTCTGAAATTGTTGAGCAAAATGACATTTATTGTCCCCTCAGCCATTTTACTGCAGTGATGCTAAAATCCAGTAAGTAATCCAGACATCAAAACACAGCTTCAAAAGATACAGGGTATCTGACAGAACTGAAACAGAGATAGGGTAACCCACAAGAATAGTTGTATATTATTGTCCCCTCTCTTAGTAAGTGATAGAACAAAGATGTGAAAAATGTAAACCACAAGTTGCTCAATTTAACTTGATTTATTTGCAAGTATGTATACTTAACAACATGGGATTTCCATAAATGCTACATTCTTAGCCATTAAAGAAATCTCAATAAATTGAAAGAATTTTAATTTTTAAATAAATTTCATAACTAACACATCCCCAAAAAATCTTACTTGTATAAAATAGGTACTAGAGAAACACTGATTTTGCTGCTAATTGTAATTTTTTAAAATGGCTTTAAGATTTTATACTTCTACAACCCCTATTTCTTTCAAGGTAGTATAATAAGCAAATGTTAAACATGAGCTTACAAACCAAATATGCACCATTTTGCATGTACACACAAACACACACACACACACACACACACACACACACACACACACTTGCCATGTTAGGGCTTTCCTTGAATTTTATTTGGTGGGAAAAGCAAGTGCTGCTGCTAAAATCCAACAAAAAGTTGAAGTCTCTAATTGATCTGGATAAATCTAGAAGACCCACGCTAATTGGCACATTATAAATTTCTTCTTTCTGATTGCTGTGCATCATCCAAACAAATGGAAAAACCAACAGTAACAACTCTTGCTGGCTTGCTATCACTGCTCCAGCCCTTAGTAAATACTCGCTAAGTGGGAAGTATTGTTCCATTAAACTCTTGGGAATTTAATCCTGCTCTTATTTTCCTCCATTTTACAAGGGAGTAAAAGGAAGCCCTGAACAGTTATGTAATTTGCTCAAGATCAAGCAACTATTAATAGTAAATGCCAGCACCTGGATTTGAACCCAGAGGGATGATTCTGTCATGTAACTTTCTATTTTCGAAACCGACGTCAGAAGCACAGGCAATGAACATAGAGTGCCATGGTGTCTCCCTCAGCACTTTGTAAAGCGTTGAATTGGATCTCTTCTGCCTTGAAATTTGCCTCTTCACTGATCTGTCTTGTCTGATAAGTTCATCAAACATCAAGACTCTGTTCGTTTTCAGAAAGGATTACAGTGATAAGCTTTTATAATTGAGAGGATCTCAGCTGAGATTTCCTTCACCGCCAACCTCTTGCCTGTGTCTTCTAATTATTAGCGATGAATTTTATGATGTTTCAAGAGTATATTTGTTTTAAATACAAGTTACAGATTATCTGATTGTAAAACATGTTTCTCCTTCTGAACTGTTACTTAAAGGGAATCTCTCTTACTCTTGAATTTAAACAATAGTGATTCAAAATTGAGTCAGCTAATAAGAACTTGAATAAAATAACTCTATTTAAAATAGCCAACATTTGGGAGACAGAGAATACTTAAATTTATCCCAGATGTGAGATTTGGTGCTGTTTAAGGACTACAAAATATTCATTGGTGATATATAAACCAATGAAGCCAGGTTGGAAATCTCAGGAAAATGGAATAAGCAAAATGCAACAGATGTGTCAAAATATTTCCTCTGCTATCACCCCAGAGCAAAAGTTTAGAATGACATGGCTGAGTCTTTCTATAGTTTTTTATTTCCCCCTGCAAAAAATATTTACATATATTACTTAAATATAACCTCCCAACCAGTGTAAGGTGGGATGGATTTTTACCACTTTCTCTTATAGATAATGAAGTAGAGGTTAACTGTCTCATATTTATTAAATGCCTACTGTATGTGGAGAAAACTTCAAATACAGGATTTTATTACATCTGCATTAACTATGATAGAAGATGTCTAATGGGTCTCAGTCTTCAGATAGGAAAACTAAGAATCAAAGAGATTGAATGATTTAGTATGGATTACCCCACTGCTGAGTATTAGAGTGGTAATTCATAGCTGGACTGATTAGATTACCACTAACTGGCTTTTTCCCTGTCTCAACTTCTTTACTTGTTTAGTAACAATATGAAAGGAGATTATATTTCATGCCAACAAAGTCAACTGTCAACATCACAGTGTTACTATGCCCCAGTGAGGATCCCAGTTTTGCAAAGACCTGAAGCCTACTTACTGATTCACCTTCTCTTGTGCAGTTACCCCAGGGTGCCATGCCATCAAAAACAAGCCGAAGAAAGCAACTGCAAACATCTCATCCAGAAGTCACCACCTAGCATCTATGTAAAAGAAGAAGATAGCCAACTTTAGAAGTTGTAGGTATTTTCAAGCTGGAACCCAAACACCTTTTAAATGTTTCAAATGGTCATAAGCTCCTCAGTTCTCATTCAATGTGATTAACTAGTAACCAAGGTATTGATTAGTTAAAGACCTTCAAAATGACTCCAAGCCTTTTTTGCTCTTTGGGAAAAATACCCACGTGACTAAGGAAAGGTGATATTTAACTAAAATTGCTTCAGGAAAGAGTTTTCTTTCCAGAGAAAGACAAAATGCAAAACTGAGATGCTGTTTCGAGAGTCCCAGTGTTTTCAGACTTTTGGAGCTTCTGAGGTCAGATGAGTCTGTTGTTCACGACAGCAGCAAGGTTCAAGACTCAGGTCCAACTCAGATGCAAGCATCCAGGAGGGTGCAGGAATGTTATCAATTTCATGGAGGTTCTGCTTATACATTAGTAAACATCTGGATCCTGAGAATGCATGTGATTCACTGGACTTTCTAATTTTGAAACAGACACTAAGTATCATTAAGATCCATCCTATTTATGTCTCAAGGGGACCAGGTGTCATAAATATATATATTTAGAAATTCTCTCTGGAATTTTAATGCCAATCATAACTAACACATCTGCACTGAAGATGCCATACCTGGATATAATCTCCCACTCTTCCAGACATAAATTAAATCATGTAAATAGAGGTAGGCAAAGATAAATGAGCAAATAGTCAAAAGCCATTAAATACTAGTACATGATAGGCACTTCATATGTCTTCTTGTATGTAATCTTTTATCACATGAAAAGTTTGAAATCCATTCTTCCACTGAAGAAGAGGGAGCTCAGGTCAGTTAACAACTGGCTCAAGGATGATGTGGGATGTCTTTCTGTATGCTGTGAATATCATTCATTAATAAAAGAACTGTCTTGGCCTATATCAGGCATCTTAAAAGTAGGCGGGGAAATCAGAGCATAGACAGGAGAAGGAGAATGAAGTCAAAAGGGCCACCATCCAGCCACCCCACAATCAACATGTAAAGTAACACAGGTAAGCCACAGGCCACATGGCAGGACAGATGAACGGAAATGGGTTAAATTAAGATGCAAGAGCTGGCTAGCAATATGCCTAAGCCATAGGCCAAGCAGAATAAAATTTATATAAGTCCTTGTGTGATTATTTGGGGCTAGTCGGTCTGGGGCTGCAGGTCTGTGGGTCTGGACCACCAGCTGAATAGGCCAGAAACTTTATATTACACAAGGATGTCTAGTTGTCTTTATGCTTGGAAAGGTATACATTCACCTTAGTAAGATTAGCCCATCTTATTATTGCTGACCTCCAAGGGGAAACACAAGGACTAGCTTGGATTCCAAGAAATGCATATCTCATTCATATGTGGAAACTTCAGAAAGTCACTAAGTGGGAAACTTTAGAGGCATAGGCAAAACTTGGCAGGTGTGAGCCCAGGTTCTGAATTCCTGAAAGACCCTGAGATTGTGTCTGTCTGCTTCCCATTTCTCTTTGGTTTGGATTCCTATGTCTTCTTAGCCTCAGTTTTCCTGTGTATATACATCATTTGAAAACTTTCTTTTCTTCTTTTCTCCACAAGAAATCAAGTTGACATTTTCTGTGCTATGTCTGCAAATGTGGAGATGGGGGTGTTATATCTGGACACTTGGGCAGCTCAGGGTGGTGTATCTGCACTCCACCTTTCTCCTAAACCCCAACATCCAATGCATGACAAAATTTCTGTCTCAGACACTCAAAGTTCCCTGGGACTAAAATTCAGGGTCCCAAACCACTTTCATAGATTTCTTCATGGAGAACATACCTCCCCTAGCACTGTCTTCTCAAGTAGGGGTGACATTGCCTTCCAGAGGCCACTTGGCAATGCTCAAGGATGCTTGTGATTGCTCCCATGGGAGGGGGTACTACTGGCATTCAGTGGATAGAGGCAAGGGATGAGGCTAAACATCCCACAATTCACAGAGGTCCTCATTACAGAGAAAGATATCTGACCCCAAGTGTCAACAGAACCTACGTGGGAACACTGTCTATAAGAGTATAGCTGGTCCTCATCTTCCCTGGACCCCTACGTCCCTCTTCTTTTCACATGTATAATAATAATGGCCTATTCTGTTTGGACCACCTCCCTCTTGAAGTTAACCTGGTGACTATTCTCCTTAGCCCAAACCTCAGTGACCTTCAGGATTCCTGACTGGCCTTTAGTCACCTCTCCCCCACAACCCCCAATATTGGCATTTAAATCATATCAATTTCCTTTGTAAATGTTTCTTCCTTCTGTACCATAAACCAGTTCATGCCCTTCTACCCCCTCTCGGAAACTCTAAACTGATTCTTGGTAGGCCTCATTTTCTCTTCCTTTCATTTCACATTAGGGCTGAACTCATCCTCAAGAAAATGGAATCTATCATCATTCTCCTGCTCCAGTGTCTTTTGTGGCTTCCCACTGCCTATGAATCAAGTCTAAACTCCTCCATAGACAGGATACCACCCAGCAAGGCCAGGAACACAACTGTAATTTTGGAGATGAAGACATCAAGGTTTAGAGTGGTTAAGCAGATGGGCGACAGTCCCTCATGGATGAGTCTGAATCACGGTTGTATAATCTTTCCATCTCTGAGCCTGAAATTGTTTGAATCTAGTTATCTAACTACAAAGTGCTATGCCAGGCTAAGGCTAGACCTTCCAGCACCAGTCTGAACCTCCATTTATCATGCATTAGCAGAAATGAATATTTCCAGAAACAAAGGAGTGAAAATAAAATGAATCGCAGATGAAATTAAAAGAGAGATTCTGGCACACTTCTATAATCCCAGAAAGCTGAGGCCGTGAGACAAAAGTCCAAAGCAAGCCTTGGATACATAAAGAGCTCATATCTCAAAGAAGAGAGGTGGGCGGGTCAATGGAATTGTGCTATGTCTCTATGAGAGAATGTGTGTAGAACACTGGGATGGAAGCACCCATCTGCTTCAGTCAAAATTTTCTAAGATGAATGGAAAACACCAAAAAAAATTGTTGGGTTTGCATATTTGAATTTCACCTTAATTGTAGCATCCTGCTGTCAACGACAGTTGTAAACTACCATGCAGACTCAACAGTAAGATGGTAATTCATTTTGAAAATGCATTGCCTGTCTTGTAAAAATACTCTTCACTATTGAAATCAGCCTGTGAGTTATGGCCCCAGAACAGAGCATATCCATGCTTCAGTCATGACATCTGGGCTTGTGTTCTCTCTGGTACGCTTTCAAAAGTTCTCCACAGTCCCCATGTTGGGCCACCAGTTTCACAATCACATAGGAAATCTGAATCTGCAAACCTAATTCAAAAAGAAGCAATTCCCTGGGGTAGAAAGCACACAGCACTAGGTCAGAAAGTGCTGCTAACCGTCACTATATCCTAGCCTTGGCTTCATCATCCGTAAAACAGATAAAATAATGTTTTCCTAATGGGACAAGATTAAACACCAAATGAGGGAATCTGTTCACAGCCGAGCACTTTGAACAGCTGTTTCTGCCTTGTTGACATTCTCCATGTCTATTTTTCTTCATTTATATGCATGGGAGAGTTTCTTTAAGTACAGAGGGCAGGGAGGGGGCCAGCAAGCACAGAGTTGCCAAGGAAATGGTCAGAGGCGGGTAGAATGTGGGAAGTCCACACCTAGGCACCTTGGACTGAGTCTGAAACCTTCTGGAGGGCAGATGCTACCAGGAAGAACTTGCATAATAATTCCAAATACAAAGAGGCCAGGGAGAGTGGGTCCCATCCCTATCTCTGCATAGGTTCAAATAGCAACCTCAATGGTTTCCAAGTGGGAAGGACTCTGAATGACAACTTCAATCTTACAGGACCACAGCAAATATGCTTTTCCCAGGAGCTTACTACTTGGTGTCAATATGGATCATCAATCACACAGATTTATGTGGGCGCTCACTGGTGCTGCTAGTGAGGGGTGTGTGTGTGTGTGTGTGTGTGTGTGCGTGTGTGTGTACCACAATATTCTAATTTCTCAGTGTATAAGCTATAGACTACTCAACCCAGTGCAAGGCACAGTCTGCAGTCAGTAAATGAACGTGTCCCACCCACTGCCCTCCCTACTTCCTCTCTCCACGCTTTGTAGATCCCCTGTCTATCACATGTGTTTTCTTCCTGATTGCCTCACCAGTGCCTGGCTTCAGCCAAAAGACATTAGTGGTAGGTTTTTCACTGGAAATAAAGTGGGCCTGGGCTAAGTAATTGGTCTCAATCAAACGCTGTCCACTGGCTGGGCTAATCCATGCCTGTTGCTATCTACCTACAAGCAAGCATTGTATTTGCACTAAGGACATGGAATGAGGAGTCAATGGCTGGTTCATTACAGTAGAATTACAGTCCTATTCTCTAGGAAGAGATTCGGCATTCTAAGTGGCCCTGGCCAAATCTGGGCAGCCCTTGGGAAATCCTCATTGCAAATAGGCAACAATAAAAAGCAAAGTCAATTTTGAACCAGATCAAATTCTCTATCCATTGGTCAGTTGTCTCCTGCATGAGGTTTTCACTCACAGGTTGGTGCAGGGTAGCCTGCCCTCTGTTTACACAGAGCCTGGATAAACTTCCTCATTTAAAGATCATCAAGGTGGCTGCTTTTCACTTATCCTACAGTGGTACCTGTGTCTTCCTAGGATGCAGAACTGTTCCTGACCCAGTATGTGAGATGTAATGCATAAACTATAGCTCCAAAGCCAGACAAGCTTCATTTGCCTCTGGTAAAGGCATGGTGTGTGCAGCGGAATTAAAACCCATACAAACTAGAAAGGCATGGGTTGTGTGCCACCAGCTGCAGGGAATTCTAAGTAAAGTCCATAGCTCCCTGTCCACTGTTCCCGTCTGCCTGCTGCCTTTTGCCCCCATGGAACATGGAATGTGAAGGTGTAGGACTTGATTAAAATCACCTATGTGTTTCTCATGCTGACCAGCACATAGTAGGTATATTGTTTGGACTTTTAAGTCTAACATATCTGGTGTCAATACCACTATTACTCAGCTGCAAAACTTTGGGCAATATGGTTATTCATTTGTAGATATGATAAACACATACTTATAGGCAAAATTATGGTGGAAGAACTTCCACTTTGAATTTCTTCTGCTTCTCCTTCTGTTAAGTTGTGCTGCTTCAGAAAGCCCATGTGGGGTCATTCATTCAGATGGGGCCATGCTCTCAGTCAGTACCCAAGGTGATGGGGACAATGTGAGGGTTTCTGAGAACCTGACAGATTGAACCAAAGTGTGTGTACCATTTCTGTATTTATTTCCAGCATCTATATGCTGTCAACATATAGATAATCATGCTCTTAAAAATATCCGAGGCTGGAGTAGATGCTGAGCTAATCCACTTTAGGACCTCTTGCCCTCTCTGGGGAGGGGATGGGGGTGGGGAGAAGGAAGGCTGAAGACTGACCGGGAGGGGTCGGGAGGGGGAGGAAGTAGAAACAAGGGGATACATGAATAAAAAATGAGACTTTATTCTATAAAAATAAAAAAATACAAAAAAGATTCTAGGCTTAGAGCTGTAGAAATGGCTCACTGTACTAGTGTGAGGACCATAGTTCATATCCCAAGCACCCATGTAAATGCTGAGTTTCATGGTAGCCTCACTATAATCCTAGTCCTCAGGAGACCAAGATAGGGGATGCCTGATACAAGCCAGCTCATTGGATGAGCCAAATCAGTGATCTCGAGGATTAAGAGAGAGACGTTACCTCAGTAAGGTAGAGAGCAATTGAAGAAGACATTTCATGTCAAGCTCTGACCCCTACGTATACATAGACATGTGCACATGCTCCAGCAGTCACATACATGTGGCCCACACATAAGCAAATATGCATATGTATACCCATGCACAGTGCACATATTTTGCATGTGCAGAAACATGTATCATAAGCTTTAAGTCCAGGCCAATAATGACCAAGTGGACTGATCACTCAGAATATAAGTTCTGAGGGGCCTGGGCAAGCCAGTTCCCTTCACTACCCTACAACATTCAGTGATTCACACATGGCAATGTGTCAGCTACTGCACTAACTCCATGCAGGGCTGGAGGTAAACACTAGGGGGCACTAGAGATGAAAAGCACAGGACAGGGTCCCATGGCTGGGATTGAGAGTGAGTGCCAAGCCTGGGGTTTCTATGATCTAGGAACTATGGTGAGTGGGTTTTAGGGGTGACATGGTAAGAGGACTAGGATATTATCTGATTTAGCTTTGTTTTTTAGACAAAGAAAAAAAGTAGAACATTATAGACAAAGGAAGCCACATTGGTGAGTCCAGGAGCCCATACAAGGCTGGACTCTGAACTGCATGGCTAGAAACAGACCATATCTAAGCAGAGATGGCAGGACAGGCAGGATTCACATCAAAGGGACTGTGGTTTGGTACATTTGTCTTTGTGTTAAAACAGAGATGAATGCATTCCTGAGGACATGAGGACAGCCTTAAGACACTGGAGCTGGAGACCTGTGTGGTCAGACTTAACACCTTGCCTTCCAAGGGCCACAAGTGGATGGACTGGGAGGGCCTAAGACTGGGGGCAGGGAGACCAGCTTAGAGGCCCAAAGGTCATCACCCGCCACACAATGAGAAGTCCCTCAAGGGAGAGGCCTGGAAGGATTCAGATGCTCTGGAGTCTGGTGTCTCATTCTTACACCAACCTGACCCAGGAGTGATTTGACTTCTCTGAACTTCAGCATTCATACCTGAAGGCTGGCTCATCTCTACCCTTTCTTTCCCTAAATTTTCAGAATTTTATGTCCTGATCTAGGAAATCATTTTTAGAAGTATAAAACTGACAGAAGGAATATACATATGTATATGTCTCATCACACATAGTATACATACACAATATATCCATCCATACATACACACATATATATACATTTCTAAGCCATTCAAGTCTCTCTGAGTACTTTTATTCAACATTTGTCTTCCCATGAGGCACTCTGGGGCTGTCAGTCTTTAATTAGACCTTCTCCCTCCCTCACAAGCCAGGCTGTGTGGGGTGAAAGACAGCACTGGATTAGCCCACTGTAAACAAATTTGGTCAGTTCCTTCTGACCAGTCATGGTTCTGGTTGAATGGATTTCAGCAGCTCCTGGGTGAGTGTTAATTCCATCTATGAACACAATTGCAAGAAAAAACAATGCTCCAGCTCCCTTTTTTTGGGAACATCCTGGTTTTTATGTCAGCAGCTTCTTTGTAAGACAGTATGGTACTGGTATGGAGACCGGAGTGGGATGGGGGCGGGTGTGTGGATACAGTAGGAAGGCAGGGCACAGAACCTACAAGGAGCTAAAGGCAGCAGGTGTACTACCAAGATTGAAAAGCAAAGCATACTAGGCTAATTTTTTTTGGTAACCTTGCTAACCTTTCATAAGTTCCTCTTTGATTCTTGGGTATCTTGACTATAAAATGAGACTAAGGCCACCTGTTTCACAGGCCAGCTGGGAAGTGTCACTGAGGCAATACACATGACAACCTTTGGCAAAGTTCTGTGGTTGAAGGTCATGGCTCAGTCTTCCAAAACAAAGAATCAAGAAATTGGGACATGTGCAGAGGATTCAGTGTAAGCAGATCCATATCTGGGTCCTGGAAAGGTGGAAAAGGATTAGGCTAGATGCCCATAGTTAGCTCTGTTAACTTGATATAACCTAAGAAATGAGTTGAGGGATTGTCCAGATTGTGCTGGCCTGCAGCATGTTTGTGAAGATTGTCTTGATTATTAATTGATGCAAAAAGTCCCAGACCACTATGGGAAGCACCATCCCCTAGGCAGATAGCCCAGTGTTGTATAAGAAAGCTATCTGAGATTAAAGCAGAGCCAGAAAGCAGTATTTCATTGTTTCTGTTTTACATTCCTGCCCTGATTTCCCACAGTGACAGACTGTGATGTAGAAGTGTAAGCTAAACACCTCTGTCCTTTCCAAAGTTGCTTTTGGTCAGTGCTTTATCACAGCAACATAAAAATACTTGACCACTCATGACATACTCTCTGATGAAAATTGTCATGAATTGGTTGTGAATATCCAGTGCATGGTGGCAGAAAGAAAGACACAGGCATTATCAAGCACTGGCAGTCTTCCTGAAACTTTTGTGGTCGCTGTAGATGGGAAACCCAATCCAAACACAAAGAAACCAAAGTCCTTAGAAGAACGGAGAAGAAAGAGTGAATTTGAGACCAGGTTAGTCTGACTTCAAAGTCTACCTATGGTCCTTGTTTGGAGTATTGCAAAAGAAGTCATAGCAGACTTAGATGAGAAAAATATATAGTAAGTTATAAAATAATAAATGATACACTTAGGGGTCACTACTGTTCTTGTCAGTGCAGCATCAGGGAAAATGAACTTTGGTCATAAACTAGAAATCATTAGGTTTCCTCTTTGCAGTGTCACAGTACCAAGAACACAACCTGGAACAAAGTGGGCAGTCAATATTCTAGCTGCTGAACAAATCTTGAAGAAAACTCATAGGTCCACCACCATCATCTCAAGCTTTTCTCACTGAGCACAAACCTTAAAGTCTCTCACAAAAACTGCCCAAGGAATTTGCACACATTTTCTGAAATGACTATTTCTGTTTCACTGCTGTGTAACAAACCACCCTAGAGTCCAGTGGCTGGGATGCTGATTTATTATCAAGATATGACAAAGGCTGTTAACAGTCTTTATTTAGCAGGAAGCTCAACTGAGACTGAAACATCCCCACCTGCTGTGGGATTATGTTCTGCTACATTGTAAATATTTGTCCTTCCTACTGCTTTAATGAAATGCTGGCCAGAAGGCAGACAGGAAGAGTTTTTCGGGGGCTTTCAAACTAAGAAAACCTTAGGAAGAGGAAGAGTCAAAGCAGAGTCACAAGCAGACACAGAGGAAAGAAGTTGAAATACTGCTCTGAGAAAAGGTATCAAGACGCATGGCTAAACAAGGTAAGAATCATGGGTTAGTTTAAAAGCAAGAGCTAGCTAGCAACATGTCTAAGCCATAGGCTGATCAGCATAAAATTAATCTAAGCATTTGTATGATTATTTGGGGCTAAACAGCAGCTGGGCTGTGAGTGGGTTCATACCTTAGGGCTAGGCTGGAAAGGCCTGGCCCGAAACTTCATAGTATACCTGCCCCCTGCCTTCCTTGATCTCTCTTTATGTATATGGACTCTCTTTACTCAGGTGTTTATCCAGGGCTTCTTACCTGCATAACAGCTTACCTCCATAGATAATTCTTTCTGTTGTCACAGTGGCCAAGCCCAGGATCAGTGTGGAGACACAATAGGATGGCATGAATATAATGGTGTTGCAAAGGTGGCACAGCAGGACAAGAGTACTGACTGCTTTTTCAAAGTCCTGGGGTTTGAACTCCAGCACCCATCTGAGGGCTCACAGCTATCTGTACCTCCAGTTCCAGGGAACTCCGGCATCTGAGGGAAGTGTGGTACAGAGACATACAGGCAGACAAAATAGACATACACATAAAATAAAAATAAATCAATCTTTACAAAGGCATGACTATCAAAAAGTTGTCTGCATCTGTCTTCTTGAATAGCAGATGATGATGATTTAATGTGTTTAAGGTGCTCAGAAAGGTGCCTGGCACTTAGTGGGCCCTGCCTAAGTATTAGTAATAGCTAATTACCAACAGTAATTATAGCATGCTGTTAGTAACATTGTGAAATTCCATACTGCAAATGCTTTTAATTTACTGAGTACAGTTCTGATGCAGCCTTCAAGGCCTGCACACACTGTATTATGGAGAATGTGCAATTGTGTTTGAGGAGCTGAGTTAGGCAGAAAATGAAAAGATGGGTCCTTTTTTCCCCTCTTCCCCTACTCATTTGTTTTTGTTAGATTACCCTTAACCTGAGCATAGTTATTGCTCATTCCTAAAAGTGATATTCAAACCTAAAGAAGGATTATACGTTTATAAGATTTATAAGAAATATTGTTGAACAAGATTTTTTTTCCAAGCCCACTACCTCATCTTTCCCCTCCCCCACCCCCTCTCCCCAGGGACTCGTTAGGTAAGGGACACAAGACCCAGCCCTGGCTGGTAAAAAGCAAAGAAAATTTTGCTACCAGTACTGCTGAGAAAGATCACTTTGATGAAAGAGAAGAAACATTGAAGGAGATTCTGCATTTCCTTTCGTGCTTCTGGACAGTTGGATGAGAGCATGACGCACAGAAGTGTTATCACTCTTACCTGGACAGTTCGCTAGTCCCAGATAAGGGACAGAACAATGTAGCCCAGCAAGTCCATTATACATTCAGTTAGAAATAGAGTTGCTGGTGGAAATCTGCATCTCACCAGCTAGCTCATCTGCTGCCTTGGCTTGAAGCTGGGATGCCTAGTGGATCACTGCTCAATGGGAAAGAATGTGGTTCAGAATTCAGGCTATTACACAGCACTACTGTGACAATAGCTTGCCAGTACATTGCCTGACATCCTGAGCTACTGTCAAATGGTGAGCTTCCAAATTTGAGATAGCCACACAGCGCCACCCATTAATGGAGAGCAATACAGTGAGGACATTCTTAAGGGAGTGCCATAGTGTTTAGGAACTTATGGAAAACGAAAGGCTGGTATCTCCTGTTTCCTCAAGGCAGGAGTCTTGCTGAAATAGCCAAGCAAGTAACATTAGGTGGGGACCATGGAGTCATGGGGCTAAGACAAAGAGCTAAAATACAAGATTGAATCTACCCTCACTATTCAGAGTGACCAAAGAACTGTGCCATTACTAATCAGATATAGGAAAGTTGACTTAACAGCATAGCTGGAAGCATTATTCCAGAAAGAAATGAAACCATGGTGTGGTTTGTAGCCGAAGTTTGGGGTGTGCAATAAACCTGCAGCAGTTCATACTTCTCGCTGCCTAAAAAATGCTGCTGCTGTTCTCATTGTTGAGGCTTCACCTGGATCAATGACAGAATCATGACCAGCAGCGCAGACCTCTGTACGGCTCCCTTTCTGTTTAGGTTCAACCTCGGCACTTGGTGCCAATATATTGTGTGTGTACCTGGTTCCTGAAGCAGACAAGCTCCCAGCAGCATCAGTATACATAATTTAAGACCATGAGTCTCTGAGCTTACATAAACGTCCAAAGATTGGTAGTCAAGTGGAATCAGCAGTATTATTGCTGGAATTAAAATTGTTGATTGCAGCAGCAGCAACTGGGATTTTCTGAACACTTTCTACAAGCCGACCTCTGTAGAGGTGCTCTAAATGCAGCTCACCCAATGCTCACACAGAGCTGATGAGAGCATTGCACTTCCATGTTCCCAATGACAGTAGGCAATGTCTGTCTGACTCTGTCTCTCACTCTGTGGCACCTGGGTGGCTATTTGCCCCATTTTTCAGGTGAGAGGCTGTTCTCACATCACAGAGCCAAGAAAGGACAACATCTGGATTGGAGTTCTGGTCTACCTACCCCTGAGCACCTTCATTCTGCTCCATCCATTCTCAGCAGGGAAAGTGACACACTGCTCTGTTTCTCTGACCTCTCTTCTGCTTTGACAATCTTCTCAGAAATCTTGCCTAGATGGGAAAAGACTCAGGAGGAAAAACAAATGCTTGTCTTACAAGTATGAGGACATGAGTTGGAATCACCAGAACTGACATGAGAGCTGGACATGTTAGCAGCAACATCCATAACCCCAGTTATCCTGCAGGAAGATAGGAATATCCCAGAATCCAATAGGCTAGCTACCTTGGTGTATTCAGCAGAAAAATGGCACAAGACCCTGTCGCAAACAACCTGGAGAAATGAACAGTGGTGGCACACACCTTTAATTCCAGTACTGGGGAGGCAGAAGTAGGCTGGTCTCTGTGAGTTCAAAGCCAGCCTGGTCTACAAAGTAGTTCTAGGATGGGTAGGACTATACAGAGAAACTCTTTCTTGAAAAAAATATGGAGAGATCTAAGATTGTCTCTGACCCCCACATACATGGTATGATACCTGTAAGCCTGCATTCACACACACACACACACATACACACACACAAGGTTCGCCACCACATCTGAGTATGCTCTCCTGTGGTGAAATCTGGTGGAATAACAAAGGTGTAGCCTGGGGACCCCTAGTTGGAGTCCTGTTAGTGGTTCTCTTCCATAGGATATGCCGCAGATACAACTGTTCTCAGCTCCAGGGCAGGCTGTCCCAACCTTGCTGGTGCCAAGGCATGATCAGGAGGCAGCCAGTGCTAACAAAAGATACAAACATATCCATTATTATTTCTCCAAACTTTACAGCTCACAGATGGTTTATGTATTTTGAGTCTTACATTCACCCCACAAAATAGACATCATTATACTCAATTTTTTCATAAACTAGATAGGTCATTTGTACCCAAACTTCGTTGACAGTTTCAAATATAATACTTCATTTAACTAGCTCAAATCCTACAAAGTAAACATTATTATTTTGTTTTAAGGAGAAGTCCTAGTGACATATGTACTGTCCCCTACATTCAAGGAGCGAATTGAGGTTTGAATGAG
The DNA here is from genome assembly GCA_004025045.1 of Sigmodon hispidus. Taxonomy (NCBI): domain Eukaryota; kingdom Metazoa; phylum Chordata; class Mammalia; order Rodentia; family Cricetidae; genus Sigmodon; species Sigmodon hispidus. The sequence continues at coordinate 187,099 of PVIH01000632.1, forward strand.
AGCCATTTTTACTCAATCCACAGTCGCTGCTGCTAGGATCCTATTAGACAGCCTTGTTTACCTGTGCCTCAGACTCTCACAGACAAGCCGGACTCCATTGCTGTTCTGCCTCGTGTGAATGCAAATGACCTGTCTTTCTAGCTCACAGGACTGCTGATCCAGAAAGAGCTTTTGCCTCAGACACTGCTCTCAAGGATCCTTATTGACAGCCTGGCCTGATTGATGGCAAGACTCTGCACCTTGAACCTGAAGCCTACCTTCACACTGGGATGAGGCTTGGTGGTTCCTGGGAAGTGCTAAGTATGGCAGGACTGTGGGAGAAATGAAAATGAACTGTGGTTAGAGGGCAGACCGCCATGGTACTCTTAGAACATGATTGCTGAACCCATTCATATTCCTCTCTGAAGTGCCCTCCCCTCAGTCTAGGAGGCTCAAGGCTTAATAAACTGACTTCTTGTCTCTTCTGGTGTTGAGAATGCTTGGTCTTCCATCCCAGCCATGGTTATTCTGTGGGAGCCACAATAGTCCCAGAAGACAAGAAGCCGACCAGCTGCTTTTGTTAGCCATCTGAGTGGATCCCTAGTGAGGCCACCAGCTAGTGCTGCCTAGAGTAGGAAGGAGACAATACTACTGATCCTGATCAGACTGAAGCTTTGTGAGCAAAATAAATGGTGGATTGTGTCTTAAGCCACAACATTGTGGCTTGGCTAGCTACACTCTAATAATGAAAGCAGTGGCCATTTTGTGATTTCTAGAGCCTGTTCTGCATGGCAGGGTCATTATACTGGCAACCAGTGCTTCCTACGTTTTTATAACGATCTCTTGAGCACATGAAGAAACTGAGGCTCAGAAAGGATCAATTCTGCACCTAGCAGAGATCTGAATTCACTCTGTCTAAGAACATCGACTCCTGGCTCTGTCCTCGACATTATAGGCATTGGAGTGGACTCGATTTCTCTGCAGCCCTCAGCTCCAGACGAGCTGCATCTAGTGAGGTGCCATAGAGACCTTGAATGCAAAGCAAATGTACCAGCTCACTTTCTTCTTAGATTCAGGGATGGGTGTTAAGAAATAAACACATCTGGTATAAATCCCAGACTCCTCCAGGGGAGGAATGGTACTATCTGAGTCCTCAGAGTGACCCTCCCCCAACTCTGCATCCTTAGACTCACCACTCCCCTGAGTCTCAGTTTCCTCCTCCACACGTGAGGGTAGCAGGACTTACTTCTTAGAGGCCTTATAGTGATCTGGGGAGAAATTGTTAGGAAAATGAGAACATAGGGCACAGCCCATAATTTATCTTCAGTAAATTGAGTATTCTTTTCATGGTGGGTTTAGACAGAGTTTTCTTTACACATCTGACTGACCCCAATGGGGAGAGAGTTCCAAGGGTCACAACGAAGCAGCTGCACCCCACCGTGGAGCACCATCCCTCCCCAAAGGCTCAGCCTTTTGGCCTCTGCTCAGCCAGCCCCTCCCCATGAGAATGAGGCTCCACACTGCTGCTGAGCCTTGCTCACACATTTCCCCTTCACGACTGACTGAACCCTGACACAGGAAAGAAACATTCTGTTGAATCATGTAAATCCCCACTCATCTCCAAATTGGGTGCTGGAGTGCCTCAGGGAAGTGATTTTACAACCTCACTGACTCCAGCCAAGGTAGGCTTCAATTGCTCTTGCGAGATAACTCAGCCTCAGCCTTGCCTGGCAGGAAAAATGAAGCAGAGGCCCCCTCCTTTCTGTCAGAGAGAAGGCCCCTTCCACTGAAGGGGAACAGTGTCTTCCCCCAGAAGACAAAAAAAGGTCAGGCAGCCTTCTGTAGCCTTCCCCGACAGGACAGGTAAAATTCCATCCTCACCTGAACAAAAGAGCTCAGAGAAGCATGGGAGGGGTGTTGGAAGAGCCAGTGAGGAGGTCAAGTTGCCTGGGCTTCCCCTCACCCCTCCAGGATTTTAGAGGCAGGGTTATGCTATGATGGACTGAGCCACTTTCCTAACTTCATGCAAGAAAACACTTTCCAGCCTGCTGTGCCCTTAGGGAGAGCTGTTATCTGTTCTTGTATGGCTGCCTTTTTAAAAAATTTATTTTCAAATCTGGGCCTTGCAATAGATTATTCAACCCGTAGCCAGCTGAGCACAGAAACACAAGCACATAGATAGCCCTGGCCTCTGCTGGCCTCACACAGCCCGGTCTTCCTGAGATATCCTGGCTGCCTCATCGCTGGTGATGTGGGTTTCCAGGATTGCTTTCAAAGAAGACGTTTTTCTCAAGTTGTTGGAAGCCCATGTCCTAGCACAGATGTTAGAAAACAGGTCAGAACTCCTCCCCCTTCCCATTGTCATTATAAAACTGTGTCAATTCATCAGTGCTGGGACTTAAGAACCACCCAATCATGATTTTGTGCCATGGTTCCTTAAGGCAGATCTTACTGTCCACAATTTCATATCTGCAGAAACAAGTTCAGTTATCAGATTTGTTTGAGGGTGTGTGGCAAAATCAGAACTTCAGTTCAGCCAGAGGACTTCACTCTCCAGACTGCCAACTGCATTCAGCAAGCATCCTTTCAGACTCCATCCATAGCTCACCTCATCTAGGTCCTGAGTCGGTGGCCCTTGCTTATTACCAGGTACTGTGCTCAATCATAGAGCTAACATTTCCCCCCCCCGCCACCCCCCCTCCCCCGGCCCAGCGTTTGCTCTGCAGACCCCGGTGCCACTTCTTCTTTGTGCTTTGGAATGAACAGCTTCTCCAAACTCAAACTTCTATCCCTTTGGCCTGTGCCGTATTTCCCCACTGTCTGGATCCTGTTATCGAGACAGGAGTAAGCCAGCCTTTACAGAGAACTGGGCCATGAAGAGACAGATGTCTAGGGAACCCTAGGCAAGCAAAAACTCAGCTTTTAGTCATGAATTCATCTTTTTGTTTTGCTTTCAAGACGGAGTTTCTCTGTGTAACAACTCTAGCTCTTCTGGAACTCATTCTGTAGACCAGGCTGGCCTCGAACTCACAGAGATCCATCTGCCTCTGATCCCAAGTGCTGGGATTCAAGGTGTGCACTACCACCACAGGGCCATACAGACATCTTTATGGAAAGAATAACACCATGTTTCTGGAGTCCATATGGACAGTGCACCAGAGGAAAGTCCCTGGCTATACCACAACCTCTGGGCCACTGTGAGTATTGGGTAGCTTCTGTCACATGATGATAGACAACCCTATCAAAGACTATTATCCTGTAGCCACACATTGGTCAGTTCTACCTAAACAGGAAGCTAACCATAGTGCATTCAGAGGACACAAGGAGAATCCAGCTATTACTTGCAAGAGGGAGGTTGGCTATTCAGAAAATGGCTCTTAGGCAGAACAGAAATTCTCAATAACTTGGTGTTATATGCAAACAAAATCATGATAGAGTGCAAACCTGAGCACTAGAGCACTATGGAGGACTAACAGCATTGGGGATGCTGATTGTTGGCAGAAAGAGAAGCATAGAGATGCCAATAATAAGCCGCTGGTGGGCTATGCCAATCACGGCTATGGGATGCAGCTCCAGCAAGTGTTGTGGCTGATACCACTGGACTCGCTGCATGCAACTGCCTTGATGGGAGATCTAGCTACATGGGATTCTATTCTAGGATTCCCAGAAGCACCTTCTGTCCCTTTTGCCAAGAGCATCTGTACACCATCCCCTCCAGTGTGACTCTTCTTCCTGGTGCTATCTATGTAAGACCCTTCATTATAACAGACTCTGCCAAAGCTCCCGGCTCCACACGGGTGAATGTGCGCATGGTAATTGGGTTAGTTGTATTTTATAGACTCCGAGCTGAATTGATGCTATGCTTTGTCTGGGCACTGTGGAAACAAGGGCTCTGTTTGTGTCTTGCTGCTGGTCAGTGGAGAGGCTGTGAAGCCAGGCAACTGTCTTAGTTTTGCCATTACTTCTGGGTTGTTCCTTTCTGTGTGTTTTCTCATTACAACTCACAAGGTTTTCACTTCTTATATCATTAACAAATTGCAAGCTCCTTCTTAAAATAATGCAATAAATATCTACAACAAAGAAATAGACAAGTTGGGCCTTGGTGGAAAATAGTTCACCCACAAGATTCAAAAGGAGAATGGTTAAGAACAGGACCTTTCAGGGAGGTGTGGACAGGGTTGAGGAAACCAGTGAAATGAGGTCATGACCAGGGAGAGCAGGGGCCTGCTGGTACACCCCAAATCCATGGCATGAGGAGCTGCAACAAGACAAAGGACTGTCTATGAGACACAGCACAATAGGAGGAGGGCAGGAGAGATGCTGTGACCATATTAGCTCACCTTGGAACCACACACTAGAGCTTCCCACCTGGAACCTGACAGCAGCATCCAGGCCAAGGCTAGCCATGACTCGACCTTCCTGAGTATACAGAAAGGCTGGGGGAGATGGAGAGGTATGGGAGGAAGCTGAGAATGAGCTTCCGAGGTGAATATGAGACCTGAGGGTTGAACGTGGTCAGATGAACATGCTGTGATCACATACACAGAACTAAGGGCAGGCAGGGCTGAATGGCCAAACCCATTCTATGAGACCAGCGCTGTGCCATCCCGAAAATTGACAGAAAATCTTGTGTCAGGTCCTTTATTGTAGAACCATCTAGTTTTCCTAATTCTGGACCCCTACCTTGATCCCCCAGGGTTCCAGAAGTTTGCAATCTGTCTGCAACTGCCTGATGCCGCTCACCCGCAAGTACTTTAGGTTCCAGCTTGTTTAGTACGTTTGCATTGCTGTGGTCTCAGAATGCCACAGTCTGGGTTTTGTTCCTATGTGTCCCATACACCGATCTCTACTTAGCAAGAGCATGGTTTGTCCAAGTGGCTGGGAAGTAAAGAGGGGAACTGTGAAGACAATGGTCCCTTCTATTAGAGAAGGCACTCTCCCAAGCATCTAGCTTCACAGAGAACAGGCATCTTTTGGGTTGCAGTTGCCTTCAGTTTTCTGTCATTTAAATCATAGCCAGGGAATAAATTGAATCTTTTTCTAACATAGAATATATTACTCTTGAAATAGTAGAAAATGTTGATAATTGCCTCTTATTGGACTCACAAATAATTTATAACTTGGTCCGATTAAAAAAAAGAAAGTATTATAGTCTTATTTCTTTGGTTTTTTTTCCTTCAGGCAAGTATGTCTCTAAAAATAGAACCAGTGTAGAGATGTGCCTAGCTCTCCCCCTGGTGGTCAAGATGTAAGATTGCCTGTTCTGTAGACAGACCAGAAGCTGGAGGTTCCATTTAAATAATTCCTTTTCCCCTAAGTACACAGAAAGATTTGATTTATTCTTTCCAGCCGTGTCTGCATTACAGAGTACTTCTCCTTATAAAGTCCATCTGCTTTGAGCATAAGTAAATGATCTATTCCTCATATACATTATCAGGCAGTGAACATCTCTCTGAGGTAGGAACAGCTTCCCTGGTTTTGTCAAATGTCAGGGAAGCTGTAAGTTTCTTCATTGCTGTAGAAGATACAGAGGAAAGGAATGCAAATCGGCTGTCAGAGAAGCAGAGTGAAAGGTGTAGAGGGGATGACCCATTGTAAATGTGTGTGCAGGAACGGCGCAGTGGAGAGTGACCAGATGGAGGGTTAGAGAAGGCAGAAATGGGATGCTCAGCTCAGAATCCTGGATCCACTTAGAACCAGCAGGAGGCAGGATTCCAGCATGGCTCACCTCAGGTGTAGCAGAAAGGTACTCTTCCTGGAGAGACTATTTCCTTGCAGCCTGGGACCGAAGTGACAATTCCAGACAGTGGGCAGAAGAGTCATAGCACTTCCTGACCTAACCCTCAAGCCCTGCTGATGGCTCTCACTCTGTCTGTATCCACACAGGCAATGGAAAATTCCAAGATGTCAGGACCACAGGAGGAAAGTGGGTTCACCTCTTTTAAAGGCATTTATTTTGTTTGAGACTGCGATATCCATCATTCCCCGCTTCTCTTGCTTTCCTCCAAGCTCTCCCATATATCTTTCCTTGTTCTCTCAAATTCATGGTCTCTTTTTTACAAATATACATATATAAGCAAGTATAAGATCCTCTCTCTCTCTCTCTCTCTCTCTCTCTCTCTCTCTCTCTCTCTCTCTCTCTCTCTCTCCTAACACATAAATGCAACCCACTCAGTCTGTATAATGTTACTTGTGTGTTTTCAGAGTTGACCATTTGGTATTGGATAAGCAGTTGGTTACTCCTCCCTGGAGAAGACTGTCTCCTGCTGTCAGCATCCCTTGGTTGCCTTGCTTCTTTCTTTGGTTGAGGCCTCCTGGTCTTTCTCCTGCCCACATCAGCTTGTCTACTGCTGTCCTCATTCAGCTCATGGGTAGGCAGTCATGTTGGTGAGACTCATGGTTGTAGCTTCTGACATTCCTAGAAGACGCAATCTCACAGCAAACTCCCTGTTCCTCTGGCAATTTTTGGTCTCTTCTTCCTCAGTGATCTCTGAGCATTACGTGTGGGTGTTATATTGTAGATGTATCTCATAGGACTAGGCTCCATAACTGTGCATTTTTTGATTAGTTGTGATTTTTCATAAGGTTTTCTATTTGTTGTGAAGGAAAGTTTCCTTGTTGAGGAATGAAAACTACACTTATCTGTATATATAAGGTCTAATATTTATAATATGGTTTTATAAATTATGCTGGCTTAGAAAAGGAGCAGTTACAGGTTTTCCTCCATGATCCATGACTTCACTAGCCCTGGACAGTTGCCTAGGTTTCCAGTACCAGACACAATTTTCATCTTAGATCCAATTAGAGTGCTGTTGGTTACCGCCTAGATGTGTGTACCACTATTGCACCCTAGGGATATCATGTCATAGTATTTTTTGTGGTTCACAGGTGTCATAGCAAGGTAGGACCCTTGGTTCCTTTCGTCTTTGGGAAGCTTGCATGGCAGCTTCTGGTACCAAAAGCCAGTCCTCAGGGAGAATGCTTTCGGGTCAGTTCCGGCTCCAGACTCTCTTAGCACAAGGTCTGAAAGCATGGGTTTTAGCAATGGAGACTTACCTTCCACCTCTGATGGTGCAACCAAGGGCAATAGCAATGGCCTATAACCTTTGAAAGTCTGTTGGGCAAACTGAGTAAGAACAGAGAAGAAGGCTTCTCATGCCTGGTGTTGGGGTTTTGTTAGATGGTCTTAGGCTCTCGGAAGAAGAATTGTCAGCAGAGCTGAGAAAATTTTCCTTTAAACTTTGTATTATATTTATACACAGATTTACACATGTCGTAGATATTTTATGTAGTTCATAATATGATTCCTTATGACTTTTCAGACATCCTTGCCTCCATTTTACCCTCCTTTTTAAATATGCATCTTCCCCTCTTCCCTAGTTAGAATCCTCATTCCCTATTTTCCTCATCAGCTCACTTGTACCCTGATAGTCCCCTCTGTTTTGCTCCTCCATCTCAGCATTAGCCCTTTGTATTTTACTGGTTCCTGCAAGAACTCCAGGATAGTGAGTTCATCTCTTAAAGAGCTTTTACCTAGAAGAGCCACCTGATTCTTGGAGACTGACCTAAGGGAGAACACATGCAATGTTGCTGGAGCACCAATGAGGACAGTGGAAAGAGTCAACTATCCCCACTGTGAAAGCCAGCCAAGCTGCTGAGAGCCCCAGCTTTCTCGTCTAAAACTTGCATTACTGTAGGACACTCAATGAAACAGTATATGAAACATTTCAGGAAATGCAAGTGTGTAAATTCCTCTGTGTCTCATGTTGGTAATACTGAATTCTGAAATTTTGGTTTTGTTTTCCAGCAGGGTTTTATTTGCAATAAAGAAATGCCTTGCCTCAGTAAGTAAACGAAACTTGCTTCTCAAAGCCTGATAGTCCAAGTGCAGATTAAGTCTTGGAGCAGTTTAATCCACACCAAAATTGAAGGACCACCCTGTCTTTAAAGGGGGTAAGCATCTTTCTAATATGATGCCCTAGAAGCTATCAACAGTAGGTGTTACATAGTCCTAACCTGTTTTGAGAGCAAGAGAAGCCCCTCCCAGATGCCTTGAATCCTGTGATTCCTCCAATTAAACTGTTTTAGACGACATGCTCACCCCTGAACCAATCAAGACTCAAATCTCAAGCCAAGGATGAGGTTAAGTTTACTTACGTTATACAGTTCAAGGAAAACGAGATCACACATTTTAGAAAGATTTTTTAAAAGATGTCTTTTTTACAGGAACCAGCAATGTGTTATTCATTGTTCTATTGTTGACCTCTGTCCAAGATGTTGTTATTGCTCAGATATTGACTCTGTCTCTCTTCACAGTGAAAGGCTTTGTGGGGGAGAAATTCTTGACTCTTCCATTCAGCTTTCCTTCCCCTCAATTTGTGTGTCTTTTAATTTTTGTGTTTTAGAAAGTACAAGGTTCTATGTAGACATGACAGGCTGATGTCTTCTTCACAACTAGGATAAGGGACATGGTGCTCAATCATAATGTTACCAGATCAATTTTTAAGCAGATGGTTTAGATACTCACAGGAGTTGTCCTCTTGAGCAGGCACCTAAAGAGGCAATCTTCATATGCCACCCATGAGTCTTTGAGCCACAGCTCAGATTTTATCACCTTAGTTCCAACTCCAAAGTACAGTCCCTTGATAGACCACACTATGCATCTGTTGGGGTACTCCTATATCCTGTAAAGGTTTCCAAAGATAATCTAATTCCAAACAAAAGTATGTTCCCTTAGACAGTGTAACTTAGGCAATTGTCTGTGGAGGGGTACAAGAATATCTTGGATCCTAGTATTCAGAGTAAATATTAAAGTGTGAATACTCAGGATGAAGTGTTCATTTTCTTTGTTTAATAAAATAGAAGGATACAGGCTGGTATGAGGGGGCCTTATATCAGCCCTTCCCAACCCTTGCAGCAGAATTCCCCCAACTTCAGGCTTTATCTGGACCCTGACTACCATTTGAAACCCTACACATATATTCATTGTCACACATATACACACCACATGTGTCTACACACGCACATACACACACACACAGACCCCTCCCTGCTCCTACCAGACTGAAGTTCTCTCTCTCCTGAGACCAAGCTCTTACCAGAAAGCTAGGGTCCAGTCTTCCTCTGTTTTCTCTGCTTTTGCTGGCTTCATTCAAACGGTCTTGCTGTTGTGCCCAAAGTCGTGATCCTGGAGAGACCACCGGAGACAAGGAGGTAGTGGAATGCAAAAGCAAGGTTTATTGATAGAGACGAGGTAGCTCCAGATGTCTGTTACACCAGAATCATGCAGGAGGGTTGATTAGGGCCGCAGGGGGGCTCCTTTTATAGCCCTAGGCTGTGAATTGGGTTCAGGTGAGGATAATGGTACGGAGTCATTAACTAATTGGCTCATGCTAGGGGCTTTCCAGAAACTAGGGTGGGGATGCCTGGTAACAACAGGTCAGGCTTTTGATTGGTTAGTACCAAGGGGAAAATCATTTTCATTATTATTATTTCTTCCTGTCATGTTTGGGCTAGTTTTGTGCAGGGTCCCGTAGCTCATCCTTGGGGTATGGTCAAGCTGTCCTGGTTGTGTGCCCTGGAATGTCTCCTATAGAGGGGGGGGGGGAAGCCCACCATCAACCCTGGAACTTGCAGCTGGCCCAGAAATGATGGTGGTGTATTTTGACTAGAGCATTTGGTGGTAAGTTAACAGGGCCAGGGTGCTATGGATTCTGCAGTTGGAACTTAGGTCAGGCTGCCCCTCTGTAAACAGCAGTTTCTAGCTATGGTCTCTGGGAACTGGGTGAGAGACTCTTTCTCAGGGCTCTGTCTGCTTTCGTTTAGCATAGTTCTCTAAAATGGAAGACTCCTTTTAGTCCTGAACCCTGCCTGGATCATCCAGGTGTCCAGCTCATTCTCTCCTTGAACTGGACAAGCCCCTGCCAGGAATGTGGAACTGAACTCTATTTTATCTCTATGGCTACTAGGATACAAAATGGCATTTCTTGAGCTAAGCTTACTCTCTTCATTGCCTCCCTCAGATTCACATTGAGTTCCTCTCCAGCCCTCTGGGTCTAACCCTCCTCCATCACAGAAAGACCTTGCTGCTCTTTCTTGACTATAGTTTGTTTTTGTTTTAGTCTTGTGAAAGGCTTTTCTCTTGCAAGGCTTTTGTCACTTATGTCTACACTCCAATCCACCCCCTCTGAACAGTTCTTCACCCTGCCCTGCTCCCAGTCCAGCAGAATTACCTGCCTGGTCACATCAGTCTGCCAGTCCCAGGCCCCTTCGTCAGGTGAGCCTGGCCTCCGTTTGGTGAGTAGAAGGAACTTCCAGGAAACTGAAGGAGGAGAAAGGGAGAGGCTGGCCTGTATCTTCTTCCCTAAGAAGCCTAGGGCTGTATGCATGCTAACAGGCACATTGTTCTGGATTCCCCTGGGCATTTCCAGATCTCAGGCTGATGACATGCCATCCTGTGTTGACACCTCCAGGCTGGTGGCATTCAGCTTTTACTTAGCTTCTAGTTTTCTTGTAGGGCCAGTTCTCTGTATGAAATTCCCTCTGTCCAATATTGAGGGAAATCACTGTTCTTGTAATTGCACACTGACAGATAGACAGATATAGCCACTGCCTGCTCCATCCAGCAGTATCCTGGGAAGGCTGGCTCAATCGTAAAACCAACGAAAGGATAAATCACCATCATGTTTACCTATAACAGATGAATTTTATATTTGCACTCTCCAAGACCTTTATGGACCCATCAAAAAATAGCTTTTCTTACTCACTTTTAGAAAAAGTCAGTTCCCTATTCCCAAATTCCTTGTTCTCGTTAACCAGCATTGCGTGGCATTTGCATCCCTGACAGATGGTCAAGACACTGAGTACAGAGAGAGATCATCAGATCAGAAACGCTTCAGATCCACGCTTCAGCCGAGGCTGCTGGCTGGGTCTGCAGCACAGTGGTAGAGGGCTGAATACCCTTCCTCTCTCCAGGTCTGATATGTGACTTTAGCCAGAATGAGGCCAATTTACTGTTATTCCCAGAGCCCAGTGCCATTTGCACATGAAGGGAAGATGCACATTTGTGGCCAAATAGACAGATTTGGACATTGGACTGGATACTAAAACGTCCCCCTGTGCTTGAGGCAGGCACATAGCCGGATGGTTGCCTTGAAGTTGCCCAAAATGTTATTATATTTCCATGGTCTGGACTGAGTAGAAGCCAAGCATTTGAAAGGCTCTGGAAATAGCTAGCAGTTTGCATTCCAGCTACTTGAAAAGAATTGCACAACCCACCTTTCTGCAGCCCTCAACTTATACTGCCTCTCCTGGGCTTGGCTATCAAGGATGCTGACTGGGTAATGAGAAGACTTGTAGCCAGAAGAAGGAGGAGGTGAAGAAGAAGAAGAAAAAGAAGAAGAAGAAGAAGAAGAAGAAGAAGAAGAAGAAGAAGAAGAGAAGAAAGACAGAAAGAAGAAAGAAAGGAAAGAAAGAAAAAAAGAAAAGATAACTAATACATCTCAATGAAGTCTCACATGAGAGACGTGTAAGCATTTGTAAGACTTAGCCCCAAAGCTGGGCATGGGAAGGGAGTTAATGAGGTCCTGTCATGTGGTGGTGGCACAAGCCTTTAATCTTAGCACTCTGGAGGCAGAAGCAAGCAGATCTCTGGGATTTCAAGGCCAGTCTGGTCTACAAAGCCATCTCTAGGACAGCCAAGGCTACACAGAGAAACCCTGACTCAAAACCTCTCCCTGCTGGAAAAAGAAGCAGATCTGTGCTGTTTTTGAAGGCCTCATTGGCTTTGCATGTGTGTGTGTGTGTGTGTGTGTGTGTGTGTGTGTGTGTGTGTGTGTGTATGTGTGTGTGGCTAAGAGCTAAAAGGGAAGATAGACAGGAGCAAAGGAACAATGGCAGGTTGGGAGTCAGAGTGTCATCCAGATATTCCTACATATCCTATCACAACAGTGACAAATAGGTGCTCTTTGTGAGAAGGGCTGGGATAATTCTGGGCAGACAACCCCTCAGGGAAGCTTTTACATTCCTTCTCATCTGTAGTGGGAGTTAGTGCCTGCCTCCTATCTGTCCAAGCACACAGTAAATTATTTTTTTAAAAAAAGTTTATTTATTAATTATGTATACAGTGTTCTGCCTGCATGCATGTCTGAACACTAGAAGAGGGCACCAAATCTCCTTGCACATGGTTGTGAGCCACCATGTGGTTTTGCTGGGAATTGAACTCAGGACCTCTAGAAGAACAGTCAGTGCTCTTAACCTCTGAGACATCTCTCCAGCCCAACACACAGTAAATTCATGTGTGGAAAGTTCTTTGTACTTTGTGCAGGAACATGGCTGTGGTCACCACAGCCCTCTCAATAGCGGCAGTATTGAAGTTCATTCCATGACCCTGTGGACTTTGGTCATTGCAGAGGAGCTATGCCAGACATGCAAGACTGTGACAGTAATACATGACAAGAAATACATGACAGCCTACATTGGGGACTCTTGAGAAGCCACCTCAGAAGTGCTAGCACAGAGGGATGACTGTCTCAAGGCTACTAACAGACCCAGGTCCGAAGGGCAGCTAGATTATGAGATGGTGAGGAGAGACCTATGGGAGCAGAGGCCTCATCATGTGACTAGTCAATGCAGAGACAGCATTTCACTAGCTCATAGGAAAACAGGGAGGGCATAGGTGGGTGGTGTGCACATCACGAATAGCATTCTAGGTAGGGAAAAGAAAAACAGGCAAATATTGGGAGATGTGATGAATCATTGCAAACCCAAGAATAAAGAAATCAACTGTGGGGACATCAGTAGCCAAGGCTGGAACAGCTCCAGGGTCCAATTCTGAAGAACATTTTGTATGTGGAAAAATTTTCAACTTCATCCCTTGTGTGTGGAGTCGGGGTACTTTTCAGTACACACTGGCACTGTCAGAATTACCTATGGGAAGATCAATCTGGAAAGCCCCAGATGATTTATCTGATGAAGCATGGGAAACTACAGGTAGGGCATCTTGGATCTAAACACATCTCCACAGAGGAGATTCACTGAAGAGATTGGCTATTGAGATAATTTAAAAGCCTAGTCATCTTCTGAGATGAAACTAAACTGTAATTCTCTTGATGGCAAGGACTTTTCTGACTTTGGGTGGGTAAATACCAAGTACTAGATACAGGAGTGGACATGGAAAAAGTGCCTTTGCTGATCACTGCCAAATGGGGCATAGAGAATGGGGAAGGTCCAAAGTATCTTCAAGAAAGGTGAAAAAACTTAGTGCTACCTGGAGTAGGGTCAAGGGGCCAGATCTTGGGTTAACTATGGCCTTGTTGGGTTTGAAATGTCTGTGGGAGACCCAAATGAGATCTCTTATGGGCAGCTGGATATGTGTCACTGTGTCCTCAGACATGGAGCGGTGCCTACCTAATTCAACCTCATGAGAAGGTACTCAAAAATATGTGTTGAAAGACAAATGGGTCTGGAATTTAGGAATGTCCTAGAATTCTTGACCACCTTATGTGTCTTTTATAGAACTTAAGGATGTCAGCATCCATGTAAAGATTCACCTGTGACCTAACATTGGCTCTTTGGAGTGAAAACATTGTAGTTTTGTTCCATTCTGTGTGTCTTCGCCTACGGTAACCCACAGATTAAATTAGGCAAATATTTGAATGAATGAGAGCCTAGGGCCATGAATGTGGGCATAAACAGGATGCATGTAGGAGCCAAGAGCTGGGAGGTATTCAGCAAAGCTAGGCAATCATTTCCATCATGAAATTTTCAAATTCAAAGTTTGCCACATTTTTCTAGCGCTCCCAACTTCCTCCTCCTCCACATGCCACGCCTCCAAATGAGGCCTTCATCAAGTTCCACTGCCCTTTCATCTGGAAAATGGGGAGTTAGTACATATCCTGCCTAGGTGTTTGCAAGCATTAGATGAGTTAATTCAATTCAACAAATGTTTGCATAGGTGATTAAATGCCACAGTGATAAAATGCCTTTGAATAAATCGCTGACCTCCACACTCAGTTCCACCTGGCTAATGTTCACACAGATTGTGCCACTGTGACTAGCAGTAATATCTAACATCCTCTGCTCCAGAGACAGTGGGAAACATCTCATTGACAGAAGCATATCCCCCTTCCCAGGGAGGCCCTTCATTTCAATGACAAAGGACTTTCATCCTGCAATGGCCAGCCAATCTGTCTCCTCCAGCCTTTCCATTCAGACTGAGCTCTCTCACACAGGCCTGGCTGCTCCCCACCTTCCTGCAAGCTGTTGCAATGACTTTTGGCAGCTTGGGTCTGAGCTGATGACCGTGCAGGTAACACAACTATGAAGCTGGGGATGTGGACATTACAAGTCAGGGTGACAGGTGGCCAGACCACAATTCCTGGATGCAGATACCATGTCTTCCATCCCGTTAACCCTCATAAGGTCCATGAGGAGAAGTGCTTATCAAACTTAAGTCTTTGTCCAAACTCTCCTCTCTCTACACTGTCTCATCCTCAGTCATGGTAGGACCAAGAGTCAAGCATTGTTGGCTTTGTGAAACCTGTCTTGCCTCTCTGGGCAGAGATATATGGTCTCCCTCCATGAAGCTAGAGGAAGGAGAAATACTGAGTTCCTATTAGCCATCACCTACTATGCAAGCTTCTCTTTATGCCTTCTACAATGTCATAGTTACAGCCATATGGGAATAGAAACAGACCCCATTTTACGGATCGGAAAGCTGAGGAACAGATATGATCACCTGGTCAAAGACAGAGCTGCTAAGCAGTTGAATCAGGATTGGCCAAAAATCAAATCTATAATATTCATACTTTCTCCCTGGTACCCACAGAACCTGTATAGCTTTTACTCTGTCTTGTCTAGAGCAAGGTTCTCTCTTACTTTATCTTGGTGCCTTTCTTAGCCACACCCTGGGCAGATCTAGAGACTTTGGTCACAAGGCCAGATCTTTTAAAGTCCAGAAACCATTAACCAAATGGATGGGATAGTGGGGACATTCCACTGTCAGGGAGACCTGGTGTCACGGTTCCTCTAGTGTGGTGTACATTAAACTTAGTCTTTTGTCACTAGAACGTCTTTGTGTCTTGGCTGGTCCCCAGCCTCCATGGTATGGTCCTGATCCTTCCAGCTGGGCATCTGCTTTTCACATGCCTTCTTCGATGGGCCTTAATACTTCTCTGCTTGAATGATGCCATGGCACTTCTCCTGGGTACAGCAGGCTCTCTCCCTGGATGTTGATTGAAATCCATCTCTAAATGCCAGGGATTCTCTAAGCATTTGACACCATCTCTCCCTTAAATCACAGCTATGTCTGGGCTGTGAGCTTCTGAAGAATCATCAGCTGTGCTATGGCTGCCAGCATTTGATGTCACCTCAGCAACCAGGTTTGAGTTCAAAACCTGGCTCTGCTTCTTTGGGGTTGTGTGACCTAGACATTGTTTTTTCCCCTCATTTATTTATTTGCTTGTTTATTTATTTATTTATTTATCCATCCATCCATCCTAGACATTGCTTTGTATTTCAGTTCATTTATCTATATAAGATTAATAACACTGACACAGTAAGACTATTGAGGAACTGAATACCATGATGCATGTATTAACTCAACACGTTAACACGATACATATAATAACCACTGTTATTCCCAGTCACCTAGATCATGTCACTTAGCATTACAATCTGATCGTCAGTCAATTTATGCCTCACAGAGTTGGCTAACCCCACCCATATCAGCACAGTTTTCCATACCTCCTGTCCCAATATTTCCCATTGCTTTTTGTTTTTTCTGACAACCCATTTCCAAGTTACTGTGATTCCATAATAAATGTAAGACAACAGTAGCAGTCAGGATAAGAGAGACTGTGCCACAGTAACAGATTACTCCAAATTCTTAGAAACTTAAAGCAACAAAATGTGATTTATAGTCGAGGCTGGTGCATCATTATGAGATTCTGTATCACAGTTCTCTCTAGTGCTTAGAGAAGCCGATGGGATGCTCAGACCCCTGATTCTGTGACACTTCCACCTTAAGCAGATGTGTTACAGGACGATTGCAAAAAGAAAGGAAGGTGGACAATTTAATAGTCCCGCAAATCATATTCATTTCTTTTCACCACATGCTATTCCCAGAACCTGGTTACATTCTCAAATCTGCTTGTAAAGATGGTTAGAAATACACTCTCCTTGTGTCCTTAAGGCCAAGAGATAAACATAAGATATGGTGAGAACCAAGTGTTTGGTCTCTCCCCACTTTACCTCTATTCATAGAATGACCCCCATAGTCCTGATGTGTGGGGAAGGCTGGCTGTATCTCAGTACCCCTCATCCAGACTCTTCAGCCCTGGAAATGGCTCACCAATCCGTGTTGAAAGCTCTGCCGACCTCAAAGGACATGACTCTCTTTTATTTAGCACTCCATCTCAAACATGGACTGAAGAAAGCATTTGATTTCCCACTATTGTAAAGTTGAAGTTAAAATAAAATATCTAACAATAACAGGTTTTATAACATGGCTGCAGGTGAGGCATGAAGAACAAATAAAGAATACTCCATTTTATTTTTCAAAATAAATTTTATAGATCTTTAACTTAAACACAGTTTGGAGGCCGTCTTGTTCCTGATGTCTAACAATCCTTCTACCTATAAAATATAAGCATGGCATTAAAAGGGAATAACCAGAGGAAAGGGGTTATTTTCATGTGTACATGAGTGCTAAAGAAAATCCATGTCTGCTGTGTCCTCAAAGGGAAAAGCAATTTTACCTCATAGACTTCAACAGAACTTTCTAGTGCATTTAAAACTATGATTCTAATTGTTTCCATTTGAATGTTTGTGTCCTTCCCAAATTCATGTTGAATCTTCATATCCTATGTGGAGATTTTCAGAGGGCCTTATAAAAAGGTCTGGCATGGATGTGCCTAGGCCTTTGTACCCTTCTGTCTTACACCATCTAAGGATTCAGTGGCATTCATCCTATGCAGAACATGCAGTGCTCAAAGAATCCTCTTGAAGGTGAAGACTGGGCTCTGAGCAGACCTGCTAGGGTCTTGATTTCAGAGCTCCAGCATCCATGGCTGTGATCACTAAAGTTTCAATATTCATAAATCGGCCAGTCTAAGAATTTTAACAACCCAAATGGATGGACATCTCAATTGACCTCAGGATTTTATAGCAAGACCTACCATGCCTACATCCTAATAACTCCTAGGCTTTATTCATTGCAGTTATGTGGTATGACTATGCCTTGAAGTCTCAATCCAAGTAAAAAAGCCCCAAAGAGAGATGGGAATTCCCTGCTTGAGTTTTCTAACTAAGGACCCACTTTTCTGGGTGGCGGAACATTGGATCGATTGATATCAGTAATGATTTCCTACTTGCCTAGAAGTCGAGCATCCTCCCTCTCCTTGCCACGGGGGAATACTCTTCCTTTGATCTCAACAAGACAAGCATATCAGAAAACATCTTAATAATTCATCTGAGTGGTGCATACATAATGTAACTGGCATTAGTTGAGGAAGGCACTTTCTGTACAAGAACCCAAAGGGTTACTACATCCCTAGCTCCAAGCAGGACACCTGGTACAAAACAGCTGCTAAAATTCTCCTTAAATGGTCATTTAAAGGAAAGCAGGGTCTGGAGAGGTATTGTAGCAGCATTGGCTGCTCTTGCCGAGGACCTAGGTTTGGGTTCCACCATCTGTAACTCCAGTTCCTGGGGATCAGACACCCTCTTCTTATTTCTAAAGGTACCACGAATGCTGGCATGTGGTGCATATCCACACATGCAGGCAAAATCCTCAGACACATAACATACAAATAAACAAATAAATCTTTTAAAAAACAATTATGAAAAGGAAAGCAACTTGACTTGCTCGTGTTTGTTAACATTCTTCAAAATGAACATTTAAAAGGCTTAAAAAGTTGGGTGGAGGATGTTGGAAGGACCATGAGAGGAGTTTGAGAGGGAAATGGAACAGTAGTTATGATTATATTTTATTGTGTATTATATGTGTAGCAGTTTGATTAAAAATGCCCCCTCCCCTGGCCTCATAGGAAGTGGTGCTGTTAGGAGGTGGGACCTTGCTGGAGGAAGTCAGTTACTGAGGGGTGAGTTTTGAGATTTCAGATGCTCAAGCCAGATCCAATGTGTCCCTCACTTCTTGTGGCCTCTCCATGCAGATGTAGATCTCCCAGCTCCTTCTCCAGCATCATGTCTGCCTAAATGCCTCCATGCTTCCCACCATGACAATAATGGACTGACCTCTGAACTGTAAGCCAGCCCCAGTTAAATTTTTTTTTTTTTATAAAAGTTGCCATGGTCATAGTATCTCTTCACAAGAATAGAAACTTTAAGACAGTATGGAATTCTCAAGACTAATGGAAAAATTACTCTTTGTATTGATTCTTTGAAAACTCCGTACAATGCACTTTAATCATATTCACTGTCCTGCTTCCAACTCCTCCAAGGTCTCTTCCCACCACCCTACACACCCAACCTTACATCCTCCAAAGAAAACAAAGCCCATTGAGTCCTCTCTTAGTGTTACCATTGCTGTAATGAAGCATCATTACCGAAAGCAACTTGAAGAACAAAGATTTGGCTTATGCTTCCACATCATAGTCTATCTGTGAAGAAAGTCAGGACAGGAATTTAAACAGGATAGAAACTCAAACAAAGCAGGAACCTGGAAGCAGAAACTGATGCAGAGGCCATGGAGGAGGGCTACTTACTGGCTTGCTCCTCATGGCTGGCTCAGTCTACATTCTTAGAGAACCCAGGACTTCAAGCCTAGAGCTGGCATCTGAGACCTCCCCCATTAATCACTAATTAAGAAAATGCCTTACAGCCAGATCATTCTTTTCAACTGAGGTTCCTTTTTTTGGATGACTCTATCCTATGTCAAGTAGACATATAACTGAGCAATACAGGTCTAATTTGATTTCTCATATACTCTGGGGTATGGCAAAAGAAAATAGACTTCTTTTCCCAGTAACTATCAAATCCCAATAGCTCCTCATCTATGGATGGGACTTAGTGCCCCTTACCTCATGCTGGGATTTTGTCTGACTTGAGCATTCTGTCATGATCACTGTGAGTTCATATATGTAACTGTCCTATTGTATCAAGAAAACAGTTTCCTAAAAGTCATTCACCATCTCTGGTGCTTACAGTCTTTCTGTTTCTTCCTTAAAGATCCCTCCCTGAGCCTTGGGAGGAGGGTCATGATTCAGATGTCCCATAGTGTTTTCACTCCATTGTGTCTTCTTGTTCTCTGCTCACTGACCAGTCCAATTGTGTTCTCTGCCATTTACTTCAAGAAGACATTTCTCTTAGGAGAATTTGAGAGTTGCACTCATCTATAACAATACATCATTAGAAGTTATCTTAATGGAGGACTATATATACAGTATGAAATTCTCAACACTAAAGAAAAAATTTATTTTGCTAAAGCACATGTTAGTAAGATGATGACTAACGGAAGTAGACAATGAACACATGAGCTTCCTTCTAGACAAAAGAGAAGTCAAATGTTAGATGATACACCTTTCTCAAACAGAGAAGGAACAAGCAAGACCTTTACATGTCCACGGATCTCCACAATAGTTGTAGGCATTCCATCCTTTTATATAATCTACAAATAGTGTATACCATGTAGTAATCCATTCCAAACTTCTGACTGCTTGTCCATCCCTTCCTCCCTGCACCCTGTTTCTCTTTTACATCTTTAACCATCTTAGGTTACTTGGACATCTAATCTCTCAAGTCTTCTGAATCCATCATGGAGAGAAGGAAAAGGCAACTCAAAGGGAGAACTGATGCCTGGGAGGAGCTGGCTACATGGAGCACGAGGACTTGAGTTTGCATTCTTCTTGCCCATGCAAAAGCCAATTGGTCAAGTGCATGTCTGTAATCTGCTTCTGGGAGGCAGAGACAGGAGCGTGCCAGGGTCTGGCAGGCCAGACAGTCTAGCCAGTTCATGTGCTTTAAGTTCAGTGTAAGCCCTTGTCTCAAAAATAAGGTGGAGAGAGGGTGGAGAGATGGCTCAGAGGGTCACAGCAGAGGTCCTGAGTTCAATTCCCAGCAACTACATAATGGCTCACAACCATCTATAGGGGGTCTGATGCCTTCTTCTGGCATAAGGTACACAAGCAGATAGAGCACTCAGACACATGAAATAAAGAAATAAATCTATAAAAAAAAAGATGAAGAATGATAAAGACACTCAATGTCAACCTTTGGTCTCCACATGCACCTACACACGCATACAAATATAAAAATAAATCTATAAAAAAAAGATGAAGAATGATAAAGACACTCAATGTCAACCTTTGGTCTCCACATGCACCTACACATGCATACAAATATAAAAAGACAACATAACCTCACACACACACACACACACACACACACATCACGTTGTGGGAGTCAAAGAAAATAAAAAGAGAGGAGCTAACCTGTGTGTTTGCACAGCCAGGGCATGCAGTGATCTTTCTGAGCCTGACTGTCTTCAGAGGGAAGAATGAAAATAATACTGCAAACACTATCATGAAAAATAGAATAAAATAGATGTTGTGTCACTTGTGTCACAATAGACTTCCAATAACTTTAACTTCCTTTCCTCCTTCCTTCTCTCCCTGTAGAAAGTCCTCTGGATATAAATTATACATAAACAAATTACATGTTCTGCTGAAAGTCCTCAGACATGATTAATGTACCCAATAATACCGTTAATATTAATAGCAGGTTACTCCAGCCGCAGCATCCTGACTCCGACAATCAATCTGCAAACCCCAGACTTGTCTCCACATGACAGATAGCACTCAAGGTTTACCCAGGGAACTGGGGAATGCACAGGCTTTCCCATTTTCCCATTTTTAAAGAAAAAAGATCCTTTTTTACATTAGGATATTGAGGATAAGCCATTACTTACAACACAATATGTAAGTAATATATTTACGAAGAAATGAAAAGCAATGATGTGGTAGGAAAACACTAAGAAGTTTCAAGTTATATCTGAGGCTGAAAGGTTGGAGCAATCAAGAATGTGCTGGAATACTGATGACTGCTGCTCACAGCCTGTTGCATTATCTTTTCCTGGGAATTCATGAATGAATGTTCGTTCACTCCAGATTGGCCACAGCCTGGGACCAAAGTAATGATTGTGCCCAAGTCTAGCTCGGGGAAAACAATGAGTTTGCTGAGCTTATTCACAGACACAAAAATAAGAGGTGTTTGAAGGCATGTGGGTGCCCCACCCCCACTGGAAAGCCTCGCCCCAGCAGGAGTGATGACCTCCTCCAAACTGCAAAAATGGAGTTCCCCAAATGGCAAAGGCAGAGTCCCCGCTTCAGTTAACTTTCCACCTCTTATAGACCTCCCTAAACCACAGGCAGTTGGGGCAACATGATGAGTACGAGGTAGGGAGGGAATAGCTAGGATCTTAGGTGAGGATCTGATGATTCTCCCCAACCTCTTCTATGGGGGAAGGTCAACAAGACAGATCTTGTCTTTTGTAAATAGTCATAGGCTCTTAAATAAGTTGATGCTGTTACTATTGAAGAGTGGTGGCCCAAAGAATAAATGTGACCTTAATGGGGACACATATTATTTCCCCTATAGAAAAAGCAAACCAAAGCAAAGGCCTTAAAAGAAATATTTAGAAGATTCTGAGCCTAACTTCAGCCTGTCTGTTAAGATCTCTAACAGCCCACTTTCAGAACCTAATTGGGAGAAACTACTTTAGGCTTTCGAGGGTTAGATCCTGTGAGTTTAATGTTTGGCAGTTTTTGAAAATTGAAAGAAAAGCTAACAGCCTGGCTGTGAAGGTGGGGTCTGGAGCCAGGCAGTCTGGATTGGACTTTCTGTTCATCCATTTGCTAAATGTTGCCCAGAGGAGGCTGTTTAACTTGAATGTGCTTCTGTTCTCAGCTGGAAAGTAGAGCTCATAATAAAGATAAGCAGGGAAAGGTCTGCAAGGTCTGCTGGCCTGTTCTTGGCCTGCAACAGACAGACATGCAGCAGGCTGTTTCCTTGCCCCTGATTAACTGGAGCTCATGGGGAAATTCCTCCTGGCCTGGGGCTAAAGCAGATCTTCTGAGTACCAAGCACTTGAACAGATCTCATCTCCAACTAAATTGTGTTCATTCCAAAGGTCTGGTGATATCTAGTTTGACTCAGGTCAAAATTCAAATTTCACTGTTCCATTTCCTCATAATGTCTGTACTTGCTACCGTCACCCTCCATGTCAGCATGGGCCAGTTGCCTTCTGACCATGCTGGGTGCAAGGATGTGCCCACTCCCAGGATGGAGGCTGAGGAGAACAATTTGAGATCGCTGTGGGTAGGGATCTCAAAGGAGATGAAACAGTAGTACCTCATTCCCACAGCTAGGTGTGGCCCGTGCATTTCGACAGTGATACGGTGGTTTAAGGGAAAAGAAGAGGAAGTGAGGAATGGCAGCATGATCTTGGGAAGTGTTAAGCACCATACCAGGATTTCAAATGGCCATTAGTCCTGAAGGCCATTAACCCTGCCAGCCTTCATCTTAAAGACAAAGAACACTTCAGAGAGACTCATGACTCTCTCAAGGCCAAGTCTTAATGGGCAAACTGTGTCTAGTAACTGCAGCATATGATAATTAACAAGATGATATATGGTTCCAATCATAATTCTCTTTTTATCTGTTTACTTTGCAATTTTTTATTATTGGGACTATCTAACGCAATATAAATGATAGACAAATGCAGTTCTGAAGTGATGCCAAGAAAAATGTTTGTACACATTTAGTTTACATGTGACCATGTTCCTCTCCACTTCCCTGACCCTTTTCCCATAGCACCCTTTTGCCATCTCCTATCTCTCCCTATGCTCTGTTGATCTCACTGCACTTGGAATATTTACCATCAAGAAAAAAAAAATGAGTGTGGCTAATGAGATGACTTGGTGGCTAAAAGCACTTACTTTTGCAGAGGACCTGGCTTTGGTTCCCAGCACCCATGTGGTGGCTCACAACAGTCTATAACTTCAGACCCAGAGGATTAAAAAAAAAAAAAAAGACCTCCTCTTCTTACTCAGTAGATACTTCATACATGTATTGCACATAAATACATGGATGCAAAATACTCACACATAAAGATGCTTATATGTTTTTAATTAAAGATTTAATTATACAATATATTTTGGTTTATTGAAACCAAACAAGGGGTGGAGAAAGACTTCAAGTCTAATTCTTATGCATGCTGGCAAAATAGTCCTCACTCTCTACAGCTACCGATGAACGGTATACACTAGGAATACCACTCTAAGTTGGCCTGGGCCAAACCAATGCAAACCTCTAAGGCCCTGTAGATCTAAGCGGGCAGGAGACCCTGCTGCCCTGTTTAACCCTTTGCAAATGTGGGCTGTTGTGCACCGCTAGGGGGAGCCCTTGCGTTGGAAGCATGGGGAAGCAGGAGGTCCAAAAGCCCCTGAGCCCAGAGCTTTCTCCATGATGCACATGTGGATAGAGAGGACTAGGGTGCTCAGAGAGGGGTCACAGAAGACCCTTGTCTTGAGGAATGGGAGCAAAAGGGTCTGTGAAAATGAAACAGCGCTGAGGAAAATGGAAGTCCTTGCAGTTCGTCATCTGTTGGGGGATAAACAAGCAGATGGCTTCCCCATCTGCCCTCCTTTGCCCCTGTCAGGACAGGAGGAATCTTATTTTTAAGAACTTGGAAGCTGGACATGGTAGCATCTGCTTTTAATCCTATCACTAGGGAGGCAGAAGCCTCGGATTTCTGTGAGTTCAAGATCAGCCTGGTCTACAGAGGGAGTTCCAGGACACCCTGTCTCAAAAACAAAAACAACAGAAATTGAATAACAATAATAACAGTAGTAGTAATAAAATAGTTATGTTGGAGGCCATTCCAAGTTATTTAGTGAGTTTGAAGCCAGTTTGATTGTAAGAACCTGCATCAAACAAGAAACACACAAATAGATTTTAGCCCATAAAATCCAGCATGCTGCATATAAATCAGGGCACAGGTCATTCATCCTGCCCACCTCCAATCCCCACTGAAGTTTAGATTTCCCACCAGCACCAGCTCTGTTAGAACAACAGCAAATGTATCATAACACAATGTCATCTCCAAGTCAGCCAGAGCTTCTTTGCTTCAGCTTCCTATTAGCTTCACACTGGGCTAGTTAAGGCCATCTCTCTGAGTCCCAGGTCCTGCCCTGATAAAAAAAAAAAAAAAAAGGATAGCAGCATTTCCCGGGGCTACTTCTAAGGGTTAAAGGGAGCCATGCAACCGAATATAGTGATAGTGCCTGTCTTAAAACAGGTGTAGTTATCTTAGCTTCCTCTCTCGCTCTCTTTAAATGCACCTGCCTGCTTAGTCACACTTAGTGCTTTTTCTCTGGCCCTGAGCAGCTTTTGTGAAATTAAGTAGGGGCGGAGTTGGGCGAGGGTGTCACTAATGGCGGCCAGTGTCCCGAGTCTTTCGTTCTAACATTAGGGACAAGATGCGCTTAGCTCTCAGCAACTCCCCCAGGTGGGATGTGGTGGGGAGGACCAGTTGCAGGCACAAAATGAAACCCTTGCGAAGGGAGTGGAGGCACATAGCCAGGGAAGCAGCCAACAGAGACTTCTGCCCACTCTCCGCCTCCTGCCCCGACCACAGACGGTCCGGCTGGGAGGATGGAGACCCGCCCTTGCCCAGCCCCGGGGGAGGGAGGAGCCACAGCCCAGGTGGAGCTGGAGAAGAGCCTGGCCTCTCCCCGAGTCCCAGACGCGGGGAAGTGACTGCAATCTGGCAGGCAGAGGCGAGAGCACTGTTGGCCCCAGGGTCCAGCACTGAGAAACTGGGATTGTCTCCCAGGCGCTGCCTCGGAGGACCACAATGGAAGAGGTAAGGCAATGGCTTGGGTATGGGCTGTCTGCGTGCCTAGGGAAAGAACTGTGTGTCCTGGCTCCTGAAGCTGACCAAACATGTTAGGTGTCCTGCTATGAGCCTGTCCTTCTGGCCTTTCTCAGGCAGCTTGTGGTGCTGTGTTTCTACGATGCTTTCTTTAACCCAGGACTCAGGCACCTAGACAGCTCCGGGGAAGCCACAGTTTGAGTGTTTGTCACTTCAGTGTTGACTTTTCCTCTTTGTCCCACCTTTGAAGTGGCAGGTGAGTATCTGGATCCAAGGACAGATCATGACCCTGGGAAAGGTGGCCTTGCTGTGTGCCCTGTGGCCTATGGCTTTACATCGCGGCTCCCTATTAACTGTGTGAACTGGGGCGCAGGTGCTTGTGATCTTGAGCCGTAGGGCTCTTCTAATACAGAGTCCTGCCAGGGTGGAAGCTTTTTGAGACAGGAGGTACATAAAGGCTTGTGGAGGCCGTACCCAAGAAGCGGAGGCAGGAGCGTTGAAAAACCAGTCTGAGCCACACAGGGAGACCCTGATGGTTTTGATTTTTGACAAAAGAGACATAAAGTTTTGAATGGCTGAATGCTGTTCACATAGTCTGAGATTTTGCCTGGCTAACCACATTGTACCTTTTCCTTGTCAAGTTCTTGCTCTGGTGCTCTGCTAGTGGTTTTCTTCTCACAGATGTAGGTGCACGCGCTGTAATATGCCTCTATTAAATATTTGAAAGAGATCATTTACTCCTGAAAATTTGTTACTTCCCACCCAGATGTTCAGTTTACAATCAGGATGGTGGATTCGTTTAGCTGTGGCTGGTCAGGGACAACTCCATAAAGGGACACTGATGTCTCCGGCTTCTCCATCCAGCTGGTCGAGTTTGGGGTTAAAAAAGTGACCTAAGAATGCCAGTTCCTCTTGTGACTTCCCTCTTCTATCCCATCTGTGGTACCACGATGTTTAGAAATTTAGTTTTTTGGGGGTGAAGGGAAGTTGTTTGTATTTTAGAAAAGGCCTCACTATACAACCCGAGCTGGCTTCAGCATCTCAAATGCTTGGATTACAGGCATGTGACAATGTGCCAGATTCTAATCATCAACTTTTGGGAGCCTCCTCCATGATGGCAACTTGCCAAGATGAACTGATCCATGTGGATTCAGGAAAAAGAAAGTGCATGATATTCTGGCCTCTCTGCCAGGATCCACACTATTGACTACAATCTGATGGGACAGAGACCTGGAGGTCATTGGCCCTGGGTTTTTTAGATGAGGAAGCTGAAAGACAGAATATTACTGCTACACAGTTATGGCACCACCAGTCAGAAGCAGGGCTGAGAACCTAGGCCCTAGTTCTATAATGACAGCAACTGGGTGCCAGCCCTAATCCAAGCCACACTAACAAGAATTAATTACTCCAACAGAAGAGAGAAAATGCTTGGCAGTTTATAAGAAGGTACAAAATGGCATATTTGTTACCTAGTACCATTTTATAGGACAAGAGATGTGAGTAAACATTTTTCTCTGCTCAGAAAGATCAGGGGAAAGGACCCCCCAAAAAAATATGGGAACTGGGTGGTGGTGGTGTACATGTGTTTAAATCCTCTGGAGGCAGAGGCGGGAAGATCTCTGTGACTTTGAGCCTAGCCTTGTCTACAGAGTCAAGGATAGCCATGTATACACAGAGAAACCCTGTCTCCAAAAACAAAACAAAGCAAAAAGAAATATAGATAGTTTCTCATCTTGAAAGGATTGCTCTATCATTTTAAAAACTTAAAAAAAATATTTCTTATATACTATATACATTTGGAGTACCTCTTTTGTATGGCCAACTTCTGTTTTGGGTACATGGATACAGCTAGAAACTAAAGAATTAAAAATACCTGCTTTAGGCAGATGTGGTAAATCATGTGTGTAATTCCAGCATCTGGAAGGTTGAGGCAGAATCAAAAGTTTAAAGTCAGACTAGGCTGCATAGGTATACAAAATGCATTCATAAAGTTTATATGGTAATAAAAAAGGAGAAAGAAATAGAAATATAAGGGTTAAATGACAGCTAGTACAATGTGACATTCAAAGCAGAGAAGGGTCCAAGAATGTGAGGCAATGGGGAGACTGCCACTTTAAGTGACAGTGTCAAAGGTTGCTGTAAGAAGGGAACTGAACAGAAGCTCAGCCCTGAACAGGAAAGGTGCTAGGATCTAAGTTGGAGGGGAAGCGCTCAGGCCAGACTTCGAAAGGATGGTGGTTATAGACATGCCTGGGTTCCTGACTTTGGATGATTGAAAGGGTGATGTTTTGGCTTTAGGATACACAGTAGCGGCACACACTTAGTAAAAAACTACTCTGAGCTGTGAATTTTGATCCTTTCCCAGGATAGTCATTTGTGGTACTGCACGGATAAATGAATATTCTATGTGTTCTCTGTTGCTAAGCACTGAGGTTTGGTAGATTGTATGTATTAACTGCATTTTTAGCTTATGCTATTTATGGTATTTTCAATTTACCA
The DNA here is from genome assembly GCA_004025045.1 of Sigmodon hispidus. NCBI lineage: Eukaryota > Metazoa > Chordata > Mammalia > Rodentia > Cricetidae > Sigmodon > Sigmodon hispidus. The sequence continues at coordinate 214,469 of PVIH01000632.1, forward strand.
TGGAATTATCATGCCAGTGTCCTGTGAGTAATCAAGGTGCATCTGTATATTAAAGGTAGAATCGACATGATATACTGATTAGGGGAGGGAGGGAGGGAGGAAGGGAGAGGATGTTGAGGACCCAAAGTCATGAAGGCTGTGCTTTCAGAAAGATGACATCAGAATTTTCTGAGATGACTTTATACTGAGCAGTTTAGACACCATGAGTCATTTTTAGACATGGAATGATTGAAGGGCTAAATATACAGAGGAATACTCTGCTTCAGAGCTCAAGGGGAAGGCTGAGGCAGGAGAATAATCAGAACAATATCCACACGAGACTAGTACTGACAATGCTTAGATGTTTAAGATCATGTGGAGTTAAAGCTGACCTCAAATTCTCCAACATTCTTCTCAAGGGTGAAAGCATGCTCCCTATACTGTGTCTGGGCCGAATTGCAGGCTGCTACAATTGACACTGCGGGACTTCACAGACTCCTGAGGCCAGGCTCTTCCCACCTTGTTCTGAGAAGCATTTTTTACAGTCCTCAGCCAGATCAGCAGCCTCTGTACAGCTGAAGATAACCTCATGTAGACCATGACTGACAGTTCTGGCTGAGCCTAGCTTGTTAGCCTCCCCACAAGGCTACTCTGAGAGCCTCACAGACCATACCAGCATGAGGCAGACACCACCAAATGACTTTCACCAAATCCTGTAGATAGAAATCTCACCCAGCTGGGTCTTAGGAGATGGGGGGGTGGGCGGGCACAACTATGATTGTTTTAGGCCACTCAATTTTCAGTTGTTAGGTTCTACATTAGCTAGTATAAGAACAAATAGATACCTTCTGTTCTTTTCAGTTATTAAAAAAAATATTTTCATCTGGGCATGATGGTACACACCTATAATCCCAACATTTGAAAAGCTGAGGCAGAAGGATTATAAATTCAAGACCAGGCAGTACTACATAATGAGACTTTGTCTTAGGAAAAAAAAAGTTAGGGGTGGACATGGTACCATTAATCTTAGCACTCTGGCAGAGCTTTGTAGATATCTGAGCTAAAGGCCAGCCTAATCTACATAGTGGTTCCAGACTGTTCAAGGTTATATTGAAGAGACTCTATCATAAGTAACAGCAAGAAAAAAAAAGTATTCTTTCTTTTAGATATATGGTTCAAAGGAATTCTATAAGAATGGCTCAATGGTAAAACGCTTGTCATACAAGTATGAGAACCTACATTCTATCATCCCATGTCAAGGATGTCAGGTACTGTAATGTGCGTTTATAATCTCCAAGCAAGAGAGGCAGAGACTAGAGCATCCCTGGGGCTTGATAGTCTTGCACAATCAGTGAGCTTCAGATTCAATGAGAGAGCCTGCCTCAAAAAGTAAGGGGCACAGCTTCTCAGGGGCCACACTTGAGTTTGACTGCTGGTCTCTACATGTATGTGAATACATATCAACATCCACACAAATTTACATACACATACATGCATCTTATGCACATACTCATGGGGAGGCACTGTTAGGCAGTCATACTGAGAGGTTGGTAAATGCTTTTTGAATCTCAGAGTTAAATGGCAGCCCACCTGTACCCTCTTTCAATGCGTTTTCACTTGAGTCCAGTCTTGGCAAGAGAGAATTGTAGCATTTTTGTGTTAGAGCTTTGGTAAGCTTGAACATTTGGGACCAAATGGGACTTGAATGCTTGATGGATGAGCTTGGACCACATTAAGAATCAAATGGCATTTAAGTTCACCTCTGCCCATTGGCAGCTAAGTGATTTGAGCAAATGCTTGGAGTTGGGAAATTTCTCAAAGTCCAACCAGTTTAACAACTCCCGTTTTACAAGGAAATCTGAGCCCCAGGGGCAGAAAGCTGGCAGCATTTTTGTAACTACCCATCCAGTGCCTGCACCTTGGATGCCCTGGAAATGTTCTTGTTCATGTTGAGTTGGAAGATCTTCTCCTTGTTGGGCTCAGCTCTCAACATCTTGTGGATATTGAACAAGCATCTTCCATGTGCCAGGCCCCACATCAGTATCTGAGAGGAAACTGTCTTACATACCACATAGTTGCTCATCTTTTCAGAAAAAAAAAAGTTTGAAAAAAATGATGTAAAAGAGAGAAAGAAGAAGCTCAGCCTCAATGGTGGCAGTATGGCTGGCTGCCCATCCCAGCATAGGGACTCATTTGAGAAGATGCTGTCTAAGCAGATTATAAGAGGGGTATGAGAGGAAGAAGGGCAGAGGTGGAGTGGAGGCCACAGACAAAGGCTTAGAGGTACACAGTGTAGTACCATGAGGCAGGGGACGCCCTTGAAGTGTTACTGGGTGAAAATTATTTTAATGAAAATAAGTTTCCAGAATGGAATCCTAATATTTAGAAAGAACAGGTGTTGAAAGACCCTTGGTGCTGCACATGTTTTGTTCTGAGAGCTAAAGGAACCACTTGGAGTAGAGGGACATTTCTCTAAAACTCAAGATTGAGCTAAATACCCTGAGGTGGTCCTGAGGCAGTGAGATATTACCAAGATCACATTTGACTAATTTGGATAGAATCTAGGTCTGAATGCCTATGAGACATCACTCAGCAATGCTTTGAGAGAAATGTTTGGATTTTTTACTTAAATACTCTGACATTTAAGAAAATACTACTAAGGAAGCACCTATTAGTAAACAATGGAGGCGCCAGATGTTGCTTCTCTGTGCACATCTTCAGTTCACAAGGATCAATTTCTGGGGGGTCACCTGCAATGACAGTCTCTTGATGGTGAGCTTGTGGAGAATAGAAACAGCTGCAATGAAGAGGTTTTCATCCAAGCATGGTGGTGCATGCCTGCAGTCCCAGTAGGCAGAAGGCTGAGTCAAGAGGACTGCCGTGAGTCTCAGGCTAGGCTGGGTAATAAGGTAAGACCCTGTTTTTAAAAAACAAACAAATTTTTACAAAGCTCAGAAACTTTTTAAATGTATTCTGAGGGAAGAGAAAGCACCCTATAAGTCGCCGAATAAATGGCTGAACAGCTTGCATCTGTCTTGGCTTGGACCCCTGGGTACCATCCTCTTGGACTGTATTGTTTGGTTCTTGATGTGTCATTGCCAGTCATCCCTTATAGTGAACCCTTCTCTTATCCCATCATTCCATCCCCCCAAAGGGAAGAGTCCCTTTCTCCAAATCATTCACCAACATTTCTCCTGAGTAAAATACTTCAAAGTAGGCAATGCTGGTCATGCCCTTCTGCTGCTTCATCTTGCCAGCTGTTTTCCATGCCCGTGAGGTGGAGTCCACACATGTTAGGCTGACACTAGCCTGACAAGGCTGGTGATCTTGGTTCTCACACAATACCCTCCCACTTTACCCATAGTGCCCTGTCCCTGAGCTATACCTGCTCCAACCTGGTGTTTCTGTAAGCACCCTCACCCAGAAGCATGACTTCTTGCTGGTACGACTCAAATCAGGCCTCACTTTCCAAAGAATCTCTCCCCAGCTCCTTGGCCACACTTGGTCTCTCTCTCCTTTCCTTGCAAGACTCCAAGCCCTTTGAGTAGATCTAAATGTGGACTGTGAGGTCCCAGGGAGGAAGGCATTGTCCTAATGTAAGGGACAGAAAAGCTTGGCTCTTAAAGGCACAACCTCCAAAGTGCCTGAATGGTTTGTCCCTAGCTTTGATAAATACCAGCTGTGTGGTTTTGAGCAAGATATTTAATTTCTCGGTGCTCTATTTGTAAAGAAGAGAAAATGATATCTGCCTCTTAGCATTCCACAGAGGCTTAAATATGTTCATATGTATAACGAACTTGGACCGGCCCCTGGGCTCAAAGGGCAGATAATGCTAATGCTTGACAATGTGTGTGTGTGTGTGTGTGTGTGTGTGTGTGTGTGTGTGTGTGTGTATGTGTGTTCATGGTTAGAGGACAACTAACTAGGGAGCACTGGGAATCAAACTCAGGTCTTCAAGCTAGGAAGAAAATGCCTTTACCACTAGGCCATCTTACTGATCCTCTAAGTACCACTGTTGATTATTGGCTTTCCCCTTTCATCATGATGATAATAGATGTTTGTATGGAACTGAGGGCTGAAATGTTAAGCCAGGAGACCTACATGTGAGCCACCATCTGCCCTGCACTTGCTATTTGTCCTCAGACAAGTCAATGTCTTCTCTGACATTAATTTTCCTTATCTGTATGTATATATAGTAACACCTGTCAATCTTGTCAGTAAGGATTACATTTTGAATAGTATAACTGAATAAACTGAAAAGCTAAAATGCTATACTTACAGTTGTTGATAGTGTGAAGCTCCCCCACAATTATAACAGTCACCATTGGTATGTAAACCATTTCCGAAGCCTTGCAGCACCCGCCCCACCTCCTAGTACACACCTTTGGTGAACTAGCCCATAGTTTATCTCGAAGATAAATCAAGGCTGGAGGCAAGAGAAAAGGAAGAGGTGGGGAAGGCTTGTTTCAAATGATGTTGAGGGTTAAATTTCTTTTTAAAGGCAGTGTCATTTAAAGTTGTAAAGGATGAATGGAGACATGCCAATTTCAAGCTAATTGGCGGAGGGGGGGTCCTTTGGTTACTATCATTACTGTTGCTGTTGCTGCCTTTTTAGAACTGTTTTTGTTTGTTTTGTTTTGAGAGATAGAGATTGAGCCTACACTTTGTGTGTGCTAGTCCATCAAACCTTCATTTGCTTTTCTTCTTTCCCTTTCTCTTTTTAAAGGCAGGGTCTCATTAACTCTTAGTTGCCTAGGCTGTCTCGAACTCACTCTACAGTCCAGGAAATCCTTGAGCTCTCAAACCATCCTGCCTCAGCCTCCAGAGCAGCTGGTTTTATAGACCTGTATCAACACTAGCCTGCAGTGATGCTGTTTTGAGTGTGTGGAATTATGTCCTGGAACTTTCTCTGCGATAGGAACAAAGAGCCTGAGACTGGGAATCTCAAGACTCCTGTCTAATGTGATGTCCACCTATAGAGCCTGGGTGCCTGACTATGAAGTATTTCATCTCTGGCCTTCAGCTTCATTGCTTGTAAGGAGGACTTAAATTCAAAGAGAAGGTATCTAATGGCACTTAGGAGCACAACTGTCTGGATAGTCTGAGTGATGTGAGGTGCTGCTGCTGAAGAATGGTACAGGCAGAGTAGCCCTAATCTGAACACTCCAAAGCACAAGGGTTCTCTCATCTGAACCAGCCTGAGCACTGACATGGTATCACAAGTAGAAATTTTCACACCACCACATTTTGATTCATGCACAGAGTTATTTACCTTCAGGCCATGTATATAAGGCCATGCATGTATATGAAACATGCATAAATTGTATATTAGATTTGATATCATATTACATATATACAAAATTCCAAACTCTCAACAAGTATGGGATCCGATACACTATTGTGCTAACACACTTTGAATAATAGATGCTTAACTATAGGTTTCTGCTGTTCTGTTTCATCTTCAGGTCATAGACTAAGGACCCCAAGGTCTGGCCCTATATCTCTCATAAACAAATTATACCTGTAGATGTGTGTTTTGTGCTCTTGGTTCTCCTTGGCACTCACCACAGTTTCTTGCTTAGTGACTATTTTAATGATCTTAAATGAAGGATGGAAGATGTTTATAGAACATAGGGAAGTCCTTTCAGGCACAATTCACTCAAGCCTCAGTGACCCTGTGAGAATGTATCTATCTCCATTCTAACGACATTCTACCGACCAAGAGCCATGGAGCCAACCTTAGAACTAGATGCTTTACTTGGAGCCCCTAGTTACTCAGCATTGACCAGGGTACCATTTTTTGAGTTTTTTTTTTCTGGAAAAGCACAAACATAGAAATATTAGCTTGTGAGCTGTGACTTTAAATTTCCATTTGGAGTAGAATAGTGTGTTTGCTGTGATGGTCTTGGTCATCAAGTTGACTGAATCTTGAATCAATTGACTGAATGCTCCTGTGTGTGGCCCTTTAAATATATATTTATGAGTTTTGATTCTCTAAAGAACACTAACTAATAAATTTACCAAGAAATAAAAATGGCCATCACCAATTGTCTTAACTTCTCTGATCCAGAAATTCTTTCTTGAAGTCAGGTGTACAATCTATGAGTGTCAATCAATTGTCACAGTGAAAATAGAGACTGCCTGTATCCATCATTTCATAGACAAGGTGCTGAAAACTGCCAGGACCAAACATGTCTTTTAAAGCTTCTCATATCTTTCTGGATGGGAATGCTGGACCAAAGTCCAAAGGCCTATAAGTCTTGAAGATGTTCTATATGTCCAGGTAGCACTACCCTCAACTTTTCACAGGAAAAGAGAGTCTTGAGGATTAAGGGACCTCCTGAGGCAAGAAGCTTCAGCTCTGGGACTCTTGCCCATGCCTGGGAAGGCTGCACTGTAGCATCCTCTGGGTGGCTCTGAGTCTTACCGGATGCTAGCAGCAAGGAGAGGCAGTAGCGTTCCTTCCTGTGCCTCATAGCCTCCACTATCCACAACATTCCTGGGTTGGGATAAAACATGGAGTTTCCTGACAGATGTCCCCAATGGTGACTCTTGAAGTTAAATGTCCTCTCCTGAGCAAAGTCCAGTGGAACTGTATCAACAGCAGCATTTTTCCAGCTGGGAAAAATGGGAGGTTTATACACCACCAGGCAGTGATGATGTTTACATCTACACCCATTGATGATTCGAGGACTTAGTTAGAAAGTGTTCAAACAGCTATACTTTAGAATAACTCTTTTAGATGGAAACTCATCATCCCGTGAGATTTATTATTGACTTGTTACTATGAAGAAACATCTTTTGGAAAGAAATTTGAGGAACAGTGAGACTATTTTGGCCATACCACTTCCCCACTGGTGCATAGTCAAAACCTCTTTTGTTTTTCCACAGGGACTCATAGGCAAGTTGCACCTTGTCTTTCACTGTGTTGGTGTGTTGACTCCTCTCTTCCAGCTCTGACTGTCCTTCCTGCATTGTTACAGGGACTGTGGGAGAGAGAAACTCTTGTAGAATGTTCCCAGAAAACTTTTACTCCAGGGTGGGGCTGTAGCCCAGTGCAGAGCATTTGTGAAGCATGTATGAGGTCTTCTTTTCCATCCCCAGCCTCATAAACATCCTTACGCTCCTGAGTCTGAATCCCAGCACTACTTTCCACTGGCTGTTCGATCTTCAGCCTGTTATTTGGCTTCTCTGAGCCTCTCAATGAAGGGCTTTACACACTCATTGGCAATGCCTAGGCTTTCTTCAGCTCACAGTTTCCTGCAGGACACTTACAACTTTGGCTGATGCCATAACCATTCAGGCAGTGTTAGCCGATGCTGATGATGGCATACTGTGAAGGAACTCCCGGTCTATTGGAAAACAAAAAAAGCAGATATGGTAAATAAAGCAAAAAATGTACATGATGTTAAAGACATGATCAAACACGGTCAAGAGATGAAAAGGAGGCGAGCATACAAGACTTTTAGCTGAAGCCCAAGAGCACGTAAGTCAGACAGGGCCAGAAAGCTTGTCAATGTTATGACTGTGGTAGATGTATCCCTGAGAATAGTTAAAAATGGAGTGGGGAAGTACCTCAGGGGCATAGCAGTTACATCACATGTACAAGGCCCTGAGTTGGGAGACAAGAAAGAAAGAGATGGGAAAATGATCTTTAAAAAGTACAGACTCTGGGGCTGGACTCACTGAGTACAGATCCTATCCTGGCTACATCACCCTTGGAACCTTGCTCCATTGCTTTGTGCTTAATTGCTTCATCTACAAAATAATGTCATAATAATAGAGCTTGTCTTATAGGAATTTTATGAAAGAAAACTAAATTTTAGATATAAAGCTTTTAGCATATTGCCTAACATATACTATTTGGATAATAATGGCTATTAGTAATAAAATTCTTGTATCTCCTACATTTTCTGGAATATGGTGTGGTATAACTTGTAGGCATGAACCATGACAGAAGAAGGCATGGCAGTGGTCTACTTTACTGTGGTTGACTAGGAAAGGAATACAAAGGAAGTGTATTACAAGAGAGAGCATAAACTATAGTCATAAAGCATAGCTACACGGCCAAGTTGCGTAAGGCTTCTCAGGTTAAGTTTCTCCTATGTTGAATGGGATTGATAGCTCATTAAAGTGATTATAAAGATCAGATGGCATCTGGGAGGGAAGGATTTTGTGGAATTATGATACAAGATACAAACAAGAAAATAATGACAGAGAAGAGATGCATAGACTAGATAAATACCCGGGGTAGGGCAGAACTTAGCAGAAGCTCCCTTCTACCCTGTTACATCTTCTAATTAAATTGTGTTTCTTAACGTTGTTACCTGATATACTGGTTACTTATCTCATTGCTTTGATTAAAAACATCTGGCAGGAGTAACTTGAAGTAAAAAGGGTTTCTTTGGGCTTCCAGTTCCGGGGAATGCGATCCATGGTGACAGGAATATATGACAGCAGAAACAAAGGTCATGCTGTGTCCAAACAGCCATCAAACACAGTAACCAACATTGCATTCAGCCTTTTTTATCCCTTCTATTTGTTTCAGGACTACAGGTCATGGAATGATACACACACACACACACACACACACACACACACACACACACATATTTAGTGTGTATCCTGCTTAGTTCTGACTGTCAACTTGACACAGTCTAGAGTCTTCTGAGAAGAAACCCCATGAAGAATTGCCTCAATTAGATTGGTCTCTGGACAAGTCTACAGGGTAGTTGTCCTGATTGTTAATCAATGTAGGATGGTCCAACTCATTGTGGATGCCACTGTGCATGGGTAGGACAGGTAGTCTTGGGCTAAGGAAAAAGGCTAATTAAGCATGGACTTGCTAGTGAACCAGAAAACCGTATCCCCCAATGTTTTTGTGTCATGTCCCTGCATGAATTCCTGCCCTGATGTCTCTCAGTGATCTATAACCTGTAAGCTGAAATGAACTCTTTCCCTGCCTATGTGTGTTACAGTGTATGTAGCTTTTGGTCAGAATGCTTTAGCACAGCAACAGAGATAAAACTAGAATGAGGTGCATCTTCCTACCTTAATTCTCTTAATATAGATAATCCCTTTCAGACGTGCTCAGAGTTCTGTTTCCCTGGCGACTCTGATTCCTGTCAAGTTGATAGTCAAGATTAGCCTTTATTCATGGTGTAGTATCTAGGCTCATAAAGGTGTAATTTTAAGTTAGTAAACCCAAATATAAGTTAAGTAGGAACAATAAGGAGCATATGCTTCCACTGGTAAAATGTCCACTCGGGAAATGTCATCTAACCTGGCCTCCATCTAGAAAGACTTTTCAAGGAAGAAGGCAAATATGTGTCCATTAATCTCAAGACCCCATAGCAATCCTTTTGGGGGGAAATGGGAAAATACCAATAGCTTTTCCTTCAAACAACTAGATGAGATTTTATGCAAAACAGAAATCTGATGCAAAAGTACAATTTTGGTGCCTGTGGGGCTTGTCTTATTTGGGCAAGTTTGCAAAGGTGGCTTGTGATCACTTTCTCTTTATCTAGCATACTTCTCTTGTTCTCTAATTGCCACTTTAAAAATCCTTCTCTTGGGAAATTCTTGTTAAGTCAGCCTTTTAGTCCTATGGCCAACAGTGATTAGTGCTGACTAGCTATGGCCTCTGGAAAACAGTGCTTAGAGCTGACCAGCTGTGGGCAACAGTGATTAGAGCTGGCCAGCTAAGGTCAACAATGCTTAGTGCTGGCTAGCTATGGCCAACAGTGCTTAGTGCTGACCAACTATGGCCAACAGTGCTTAGTGCTGACCAGCTATGGCCAACAATGCTTAGTGCTGACCAGCTATGGCCAATAATACTTAGGGATGAACAGGCATCCCTTTGCATTTTTACTAATTCCCAGTCTCTGGAGTCAGGTGGCAAGTGCTGGCCAATGGGCTATACGCAGAAGTGACATTCCAGGTACCTGCAAATGAGTATGAGTCTCTTTCCCACTTCTGAACCTGCCCTAAGTGTTGAGATGTGACATGCTGCATGGTGAATCTCTAAATGACTGTGAAGAGCAGATTGCTCCTCTAAATCAGGCTGGGCATGTAGAAGAGAGGGCTGGACTAAAGGAGGAAAGATTTTTGGGTTAATCCAGTAGATGTGGGGTCTGCTTAAGTACAATAAAACCTCTCCTATCCTAACCACTGACACCCCCCCATTTTCATCAGAGAATGAGTATTTGTTTCCTATTGATGTTGTAACAAGGGGGATCACAAGGCTGTGTGCCTCCTGAGGCTATGAGAAGAATCTGTGTATTCCTGACTTTTATAGCTTAGAAACCACTTGCTGTCATTGCTGTTGGTTTCTTCGGCATCAAGGCCAGCAGCATAGCATCTTCTCTCTGATCTTGGCTTCCAGTCTTACTGTAGTAAGAAGTTTTTGGCCTGGCCTAATCCCAAGGTCTGGACTTGACCACAACTGCTTAGCTCAAATAATCACACAAAGGCTTACATTAATTACAAACTTCTTGGCCTATGGCTCAGGCTTTTTGCTAGCTAGCTCTTGCATCTTAACTAATTTATTTCTACTAATCTATGTTTTGCCTTATGGCTTGTGGCTTACCTGTACTTTTACATCTTGCTTTCTCAGTGGCAGCTTGCAGCATCTCTGTGTGACTCCACCCTTCTTCCCTTTATCTATGCTTAGATTTACTGCCTATACCATGGCTTGCTATAGGCCAAAACAGTTCTTTAATTGTCCAATAGTAATTCACAACGTACAGAAAGACATCCACATCACTTCCCCTTTTCTGTCTAATCAAAAAGGAAGGTTTTAATTTCAACATAGCAAAGTTACATATAACAAAACAACTATAAAGCAATAATTATAGTTATAATATGAATCTATTTGTACTGAGCAAAATTAAAGAAAATGTTCTATCATCTACCTTATCCTTGTGATCCAAAGTTTCATATCTAATTTCCTTTTTTATTATAACTAAGGAAAACTATACTTATAACTACCTAATCTTTGACTCCAAGACCATAGAAGGATATAATATTATCTAAGTAAGGAAGAGCATTATAAGCACCTTCCAAATTCTAGAAATGACAGAAACATCTGGCTACCTGGACAATCACTCAAAGTTCCTTTGTAATGTTGGAACATTCATTTTTAGCCTACAGGCCTAGAGTCTCTGGCAGACTTTTCAGTGAGGCAGGAAATTTGAAGGACTGCTCCAGCCATTCTGACATAATTTGTCAGTCACTTCTCTATGTGTCCTGAAAAATGTCTAGCAGTTTTCTCTTTAAATCAAGAACCTGAGATCATCCTGCCTTTTTGGGCAAAGTTCAGAGGTCACTTTCCTATGGGTCCTGCATATCCACTTTTTACAGCATACTGTCAAGCAGTCAGCAGTTAAGGCAAGAACAATTTCTTGTTCACTGGCTAACTTTTGCCACAAAGAAAGTAAACTTCACATGAAGTTTCTTTGATGCTAATTATTTTCTTGAAGTAGATTGGTGTTGCCAGGAGAAGATGTATCTCACTGTCTAGAAAAGTCTAAGTTCTTAAAATATTTTAAATGCCATAGTCTGTAGGTCTTTGGAGCATTTGAAGATTTCTATCTAATTGAAATACATCTTTGTATACCTAAAACTAATATGACTATAAGTTTGATTATCATAAATTATAAGTATTAATCTGTATTTTTAAATTAATTATACATTACAATTTTAAGTGAATTACATAAACATAATACCTTAAACAAGAGTAGAAATAGACATCAGTATAAAAAAATTAACACTAAATTTGTAGCAATAAGTCAAAATCTATATCCATATAGTATTTTGAGATAAAAAGCTATTTCCTAGATTAAAGTAGTTTCAATAATCTACCTTTTGAAAATCATTTCTATATCATATCTTCCCTTTTTCCTAGAAAGAGATTAACTATTACCATTAACCATTTATAATAAAAACAAACATTTATAAACAATATTTTAGGAGTTTAGGTATAGCTTTCTATACTGCTTCCTGCTAATTGGGGGCATTGGCAATCTTATAGGGACCCTGAGAAAATTCAGAATTATGGTCAAGTCCAGAGTGGGGTAGTCTGTGAAGCTGGATCATCTGTGTGTGTGTGTTATTATAAAATTAGATATTTTTTATTTAAAAAGGTTTTTCCATATATACCAGCATTCCCCCTTCCTTCCCTCCTCCCAATCCCTCCCAGTCCTCCCTCAGCCTTCCCTCACCCTATCCTCCATCCATCCCCCAAGGAGGGCAAGGAGTCTCAAGGTGGGTTAGTTCAGTCTAGCATAATCAGTTAAGGTAGGTCCAAGTCCCTCCTGCCAGTGTGTAATGTTTAGCATTCTGGATTCAGAGTCCAGCTGAATCAAGTCATCTTAGCCAGAAGTCTTGAATCTGTTCTAGATATAGAACTTAGAGGAAACTGCAACCTGAAACCTTGGATCATCTAGGACATCTATTTCCATTGGAGACTTTTCAGGGAGTCTTCTTCTATCAAACTTTGTATTCTTTAACATAGAATGAACCCACAGACTCATTTTCTGTGGAAATAAAAAGAAAATCTCTTCTCCAAAGTAACATATCTTTTGACTTCAACTTTGAAGTCAAGCCATTTACAAAAATATATAGGTTAGATTAATCCACTAGCATTTATAGTCACATGGGTCTTAGTAGCTCTTGCTTCTTCCTCAGCAGTCAAACTATTCAAAGACAATATAACATAGAGTATTCAGGCTTACTGGATACTTTTCATCTTTCTGTGGCATAAATATATATATATATTACTTTATTTCTTTTTATCGAGGACTTTATCATTTCTCCTTTTTCTTTTCTCTTCCAAGCCTACATATATTCTTAAACACACTGTAAACCATTTAGAGGGGTTTTTTAAAAAATTTGTCTTTACTGTATCTCTCTTTCTGTTTCTGGCCACACCTTTAATCTGCTAAGGCATGGCTAGGATTAAAGGCTAGAGTCATTGAGAATTTAGCTTTTGAGCAGAGGTACTAGCAGGAACCATATTTACTACCCCAACTCTGGTAGAATTTTAGGGTCTACACTGTTACCAAGTAAAGTACCACTGTCTGCTGTTCATAAACTTAATTTAAAAGTTTAGCAACAGGGCCTCTTAAAAGAGACTTGTGAGAGTTTTTGACTCTAAAACTGAGTCAGAAAGCCTCTCTTTAAAAAGCCACACCTCTGCTTGCACCAGCAAATAGAGCTGACCCAAAAAATTTCTGTTACTAAGAAGCCCATCTTGGACTCTGTTCCTCTTTTGTCTGAAAGAGCAGTAATCTTAAATCTGTCATAAGCAGCTTTTGCTTGTACCAAGGCTTCTGTGAGACTCTGGGAATCAGACACATTCCAGCTTAAGCTACATGCTGCAAGCCCAACATTTTGTAGCTCAGGCCTGCACACTATGCACAGCATCTCTGTACCATGGCCCACTTGAGATGTTTTTGTCTCTGTTACTGTGATCTATAATCCTTTTAAAGCTTTCTTGGGTTTTATGTGGGTGTATATGCCTCACATTGGAATACCATTTTTAGTAAGAAGTTTCTGGCCTGGTCTAGTCCCAAAGTCAGGACCTGCCCACAACTGCTTAGCTCAAATAATCACACAAAGGCTTATATTAAGTACAAACTGTTTGGCCTACAGCTTAGGCTTATTGCTAGCTATCTCTTGCATCTTAACCCATTTATCCTAATCTATGTTTTATCACATGGCTCATGGCTTACCTGTACTTTTACATCTTGCTCTCTTGGCAGCAGCTCACAGCATCTCTGTCTGACTCAACCCTTTTTTCCCTTTATCTATGCTTGGATTTAACATCTGCCTATAAGCTTGCTTGTCATAAACCAAAACAATTCCTTTATTATCCAATGGTAATTTATAGCATAAACAAGATACCCCACATCACCTTATATCTTTTAAGATAATGAGTTTCTCCCCTCTGCTCTACAAGGCCCCTCAGAATATGCTGAGCCCACCCAGATAAGCCAAATCCTCATTTCCAGAGTTCCAGCACTATATAAGACACCACAATAAAACATATTCATGGACTCCTGTTAGGGCCTGGGCACCTGTAATAACTCTGGAGGGTACTACTTAGTCTGCTTCTTTTCTAGCCCATCCTGAGCAGTTGTTTTTGAATAGTCATCCATTTTTATTCTTATTTTTATTCTTATTCTTATTTTTGGTTTTTCCAGGTTGAGTTTTTCTGTGTAGCCTTGGCTGTCGTGAAACTTTCTCTATAGATCAGACTAGTCTCAAACTCACACAGATCTGCCAGTCTCTCTACCTTTCAAGTACTGAGATTAAAGTCATGCACCATCATTGCCAGGCTAATTTTTTTAAGTGGGTAAATATTCATTTACAATATGTCTTAGTTTCAGTTTCTATTGCTGTGATAAAACACTATGGTCAAAAAGCAAGCTGAAAGGAAAAGGGTTTATTTGGCTTACATTTCAATATTGATGCTCGTTATTGAAGGAAGTCAGGACAGTAACTCAGACAGTACAGGATTCTGGAGGCAGGAGCTGATGCAGAAGCTGTAGAAAGGTGCTCTTTACTGGCTTGCTCCTCATGGCCTGCTCAGCCTACTTTCTTATAGAGCCCAGAACCAACCAATCCAGGGATGGTACCACCCACATTGGGCTGGTCCCTCCTCCATTGATCACTAATTGAGAAAATGCCTTGCAGCTGGATCTCATGGAGGCATTTCCTCAACTGAGGCTCCTTCCTCTCTGATGACTCTAGCTGGTGTCAAGCTGACACACAAAACTAGTCAGTACATTATGCAATATTTTTCTCGTGTTGAGAGTTCAGTTTTGTAAAAGAAGGGTTTATCTCTTACTGCTATCTTGTTTGCTAATTTATGTGATCAACAAGAATGGTGATAGACACAATGATACCAAGTAAGAGGCCTGGGAACTCTTCCCTTTCTGTGAAGAACGTAACTGTATCCCCTGGCAATCTGACAGGGAGAGGTAATAACTATGTCCTTCTCAAGTAGAAAACGTAACCTTAGTGAGTTTAAATAGTTATATCCTGAGACCATACAGCAACTTAGTCATGGGTCCACGGGTTGAAACTATGTCTCTGTGATCCCAGAGATCCTTCATTTAAAAGGCAAGGAGCCAAGAGCTCAGAAAACGAAACAATTAAGGCTTTTCTCAGTTTGGAGTTGAATAAGGAAGATATACAAAAGCAGTATCATATCTTCACTGTGGGGACAATGACACCACATTCAAGTGACTGGACTCACTTGGGTGAATGAGAGAAGGAGAGATTACTTCTGATTCGGGCTTTAAAGGATGACACATAATTGCTGGAAGGCGTTCTCCAATGAGGAGGAACCATACATCTACCTATACCCTCCTTCTGGGGCACCAATAAACAAAAGTATAGTTCTACTAAAGTCTAACATGGGGAACCAATGCCTTCACTGGGCTCACTTACAGAACTTGGGTAAAAGGCTCTCACTCATGTAGGTGACCCAAAGCAGAGACACTATCATCGGAAAGTCTGACCCAGCATGAATAATTACTTCCAAATAGCTGCACTGATGGAGTCCACCCTTTAGTTAACCTTCTACACACTGTATAGTCCATCACCTTCTGAAACCATAAGACCTTATGGAATTAGGACAGAATTACATACAATTGTTAGGAGAAAGTAGCTAAATTTCAAGTGAGGATCTGGTTCCTCCCTTTCCCACCCTCTTCTTCTATGAAAGAATGATTACAATCTACAAGCCCAATCTTGAAGTCTCTTGAGGTGAGTACCTATGGCTGTTCTGGTGAAAGTGATGGCCACTACTCTAGAAGAAAAGTATGACACAGATCAAGCAATGGAGAACATGAATGAGAAATGTATCCTAGCCATAGAGGACAATGTGTTCCATGGACCTGTGACAGGAAAGAAGGTCACAGACAGTGTTATAACTGCATTGTATAGTGTGGGGTGGTACAGAACAGAAGCATGGGGACTTGTTAAGAGCGGTGACCCACCTAAAGTCTGAATAAGGCTCTTGGGTGAACAGTGACAGGGCGGATGATGTTCACAGCAGATCCTGAATTCACTGTCTCTCTCCTTTACTTTCTTCCCTTCTGGCTGCTCATGAGCCAGTAGGTGGGTGGCCAGAGACTGGTTTACAGATTTGAAACAGTTTCACAAATCATTATGGGTCTTTTGTTCAGCTAGTCCTCATTTTGTTCTCCAGACTTTGTTGTTCTACCGCTCATCAGTTCACAGTTACTTTTGAGCATCCACATGTAGCATATGCTGTACCTTGTCTCTGCTAAGCTAGGTTTATACACCCTGCCCTTTCTATGTAGACCATCCCCCACTTCATTGCACACCTTAGAGGATGCCTCACACCTGTGAAGCCTTCTGTTCTACCCAAAGCATCTTCCTATGTCACTTGATTTGGTATTTATAAGAACTTTAGCAAGGAAAAAGAATAAATACAGTTGTTTTCATTTTAGATATTACCAAAGTAAAGATAGATTATAGGTGTTTAATTAGCCAACAAATGTTTTAGCTTTCTTCCTCAATCTGTGACATATTCTAGGAGAACTAGAACATGAGCCTGTTCACTTTTACTCGGATGTCATGGTAGACCCTGAGCTTTCTAATTCCCACCACTGACTTCCTACACTAGAAGAGAGCTCATGTTGTAGATGAACAGGCCGAGGCTCTGAAATACCACTCCAGTGTTATTTCTCTTTGGCCTCCAGGGAGACAGATGCTCCTGAGGAACCAATGCTTATATATGCCACAGAATCAGAAAGCCATCACTTCACATCTTTTATCTTCTCAAAGCTAAATTATTACCTGTGATTTTTATTTTTGCAACATCCTGTGACCTTAAAGGTCTTATGCATCCTTCTTGTCTCTTAACACAAAGAAAACCCCCTGCCATCACTCTTGAAGCCATGCAGACTATGCAGATTGCCTGTGCCATTCTCCTCTCTCGTTATTCTGACCATTTACCTCAAGCTGGTCTCTCAGCCAAGCTGCATATCTGTCCCAGCACCTACAAGAAAATCCAAGGCCACCTCCAGCTGGTGGCTTGGCCAGGTTCTCTTCTCATCAGGGCTCCCTTTGTTCTTCCCTGCCTTTTACTGACTACCCTTGAAGAGGGACCCCCAGGATAAAGAAGAAATGAGCAGCATACAGGTTTTCAGTAGGGTCTGGAACCATTAGCAGGCCAGAGTATAAGGGCCAAAAGAGAACAGAAGAAAATAGTCGTAGAGCAATTTCACAGATTCAGCGTAAAGTGTTAGGAAATGTGGATCAGAAACATGACTGCCTAAACAAGAGCTGACCAAGGACAACATTGGACATGCTAACACGGATGGGATTAGGTAGCCCATGAGTCTTCGACCCTACATAAAGAAAGCTAGGCAACTAAGAAATGCCTAAAAGAGACTGAGTCTTCACTGGAGAAGAGCGCATGTGTACACAAAAGCACATATCATCTAGTACCAAATAGTCAGCTCTGAAAACATACATAGTAACATTATATAGGTTGAACAAGTTATATTTATATATTTAGGAGTATATATACATGCATATGCATGTGTGTATATTTGTAATAACAACTAATAGAAAAGAGGTCATGAATTTGAGAGAGAAAGAAAGGAAGGAAGGATACATGGGAGAAACTGGAGGGAGGAAAGAGACAGGGGAAATTGATATAATTATAATCTCAAAAAATAAAACAAATAAAAGAAAAAAGTCTCATCTATAATATAGGTAGAAGGTTTGGAGAGGTGGCTCAGCATCTAAGACTATTTGTTGCTTTTGCAAAGAACTGGAGTTCAGTTCCCAGCACCAACATGATGACTTACAACCAACTATAACTGTAGCCCCAGATGATATACAACCTTCTTCCAGTCTCCACCAGCATCTTTATGTGCACACACACACATACACACATGCACACACCACTTTCAAAAACTCTTAAAATGTAATTCCTATTTATTTCCAATTAG
This sequence comes from Sigmodon hispidus, assembly GCA_004025045.1. Classification (NCBI taxonomy): domain Eukaryota; kingdom Metazoa; phylum Chordata; class Mammalia; order Rodentia; family Cricetidae; genus Sigmodon; species Sigmodon hispidus. The sequence goes on from PVIH01000632.1 coordinate 232,444, forward strand.
CCATCAATAAACATCATTTCCTTTTCCCTATAGGTCATAATTCATTTTTAATTGCTAGCACATTTATTTTTAAGCACATCTATAAGAGGCTAAGTGGTATTACCTTTAAAATCTATGTTGTATGGATTGTTGCATTGCCCTTGAGAATCGTTGTACTAAAATTTGATTTCAAAATGGATTCTTGATTCATATATCATGGTACGTAATACTGTACAGCCGTTTATTAGAAAAGTGTTAAGAATTTAGAAAAGCATGTGTGCCTCACCCCAGGGAAACTAAGAGGAAACATGTTGGATGGCTTGTTTTGCTCTGGGGTGATTATTAATGTCTTAACAAGTTGTTCTCACTTTCTGTTTCATTACATCCATGGTCATGTGAGTTCTCACTCCTAGGGTACCAGTTGTTTTAGAGACAAAATAAAGTTTATATTGTTCAATGCTAATACAATAAGTAAATATTACTGGTAGGACATTTAAAATTGAGGAGGAGGTGTGACTATGGTGAGTGTGGAAGAAGAGGAACCAGGACTGAAGCATCATTATTACTGGGAAGTAAAATGCCACTTATCAAAATTGATTAATAGTCTTCCCACATGAACATACCAGGCTGATTAACTTCAGTATGTGTTGTTCACCACATTACCATCATAATCATGAGTCATCAACAATACCATTATTATCATCACCAGCAGCAGCAGCAGCAGTTCTTTCTCACATTACAACTGTCGAATCCCATTGCTTAGGGGCCTCCTTTGTGCCAGGCATCAGGCCAACATTATTGCCCATGATGGGAGTGGTTGGTTCCCCATTTCATGTGTCAGGAAATAGAAGAAAAAAAAAAAAAAGAACTGAAACAGCTTTATTAAGGTGACCTAGGTCAACCCTCGAACCATGCTCTTAACCTTGCTTCTATTAATTACTAAAAGTGATTCTCAGTTTAGGCAGGGAGGTGAGAACTGGACCACAGTAACAGTGCTGTACACAAACACATGGCTGAAGAGCACAGGACGTTTACCACCTCTCACTTTGGGAGGCTTCCCAGGTGAGATATATAGTAAGTATTGAAACACATACATTTAGTCAGGCAAGGCCACAGTGGAGGCCAGTGCTCTTTCAAAGCATAAGGTTTCTTAGTGCATGGTGTCCTCCAAAGGGCCAAGGATGCATCTTTCCTGGGAAATGTCTGAATGGAAGGTGTGTTGGCCCTATAACACGGAAAATTTATTAGCAATATATCATATAAAGGATTAATATTTATTAAGGGATCATATAAACACTCACTGATACAATTGAGTTGAACTGTCCCACGATGGATGGTCGATCTACTCCCCTAGAAGGCAGGTACAAACAGAAAGGAACATCAATGTTCCTTTGTCTCAGTGGGATCTGGACATGCCTCATTCAGGCTCCCGGCACTTCAAAGACACGCTTCCAAACTTTGCCAGCTAACACCTGAATCCCACTATAACTCTACATAGTTGTCTACCTCCAAAGGTGAAGAACCTTGTGAGCTGGTTCTAGTAGTATTCATCAGGGACTGGTGTGTTATGTATTGTCCTATTTAGGGTTTTATTGCTGTGAAGGAACATAGCAATTTTTGTAAAGGAAGCATTTAATTGAGGCTGGATTACAGGTTCAGAGGTTTAGTCCATTAGTGTCATGACAGAAAGCATGGTGGTCCACAGGCAGACATGATGCTAGAGAAGGAGCCAAGAATTCTACATCTGAGTCAGCAGAAAGCAGGAAGTGTCACACTGGGCTTGGATGTGTCAAAGCTCATCGTTAGTGACACACTTCTTCTAACAAGCCCTGACCTCGTAATAGTACCACTCCTTGGTGAGAAAGTATTTAAATCTATGAGCCTATGGGGCCATTCCTATTCAAACCACTGCAGAGATGCTGTTGTGAGCTCCATTCATGGGATTCTGTCTTAGCTCCTTGTCAAGTAAAGAAGGTCTGAGGCTGACAGGGTGACTTAGCAGAGTATACATGGACACAGCACAGACTGTCAAGCACCAGTTCTTACTGGCTGAAGAAATCTTGCCCCAAATGAAGGGCTTTCAAATACCCTTCAGTTGCATTCCTTGTCTATTCAAAGCCAAACTCGAGGCTGTGTTAATGAGTAGTGAGAAACTGGGAGATGATGTTCAGGACATCTGTCACTTATTAGCACTTCTATCTTATGCAAAGGGGTGGGTGTTGTGATCCCTGCAGCACTAATTTCCTTTTTTGTAAGATGAAGTTGTGTGTAGCCAGAATTTTCTCAGTCCCACCTAGCCCCATGGTCTGGATGACTCTCCCACTGTGATCCTGTAGCTACTTATAAAATAATTATTCAGAAGCTTATATGAATTATGAACTACTTGGCCTATGGCTCAGGCTCATTACCAACTAACTCTTACAGCTTAACTCATTTTTATTAATCTATGTATTGCCACATTTTCCATGCTTTACCTATATCTCATTACATCTTGCTTCCTGGGTGGCTACTTGCACTGTCTGCTCTGACCCTGCTTTTCCCCTCTCTTTCTTGGATTTCCCACCTGGCTATGTCCTGACTTGCCATAGGCCATAGCAGCTTCCTTATTAACCAATGGTAGCATCACAGCGTACAGGAAGACCATCCCATAGCAGAGTTGATTACTTCTCCATGACAGCTTAGAGTCAAAGTAAATAAAATAATGTTGAGAAAGGGCCTGTGGGATAGGGGAAAGGTCTAGAATTTGGTACCCAGATCTCTTTTAATTGGTGTGATGTAGCTATAACAAACTACCTGAAACTGTGTAATTTACTAAGAAGAGAAAGTTATTCCTCAAGTTCTGGAAGCAGGGAATCTAAGAGAATGACACTGGTCTCATCTCAGCATTGGTAAAGGGTCTTTTTATTGCATCACAAAGCAACAAGTGAGAGCATGAGTGCTTGGGTCTCTCATCCTCATTTTACAAAGCTGCTGATGTGGTCCAGGAAGCCACATCCTAATGAGTTCATCCAATCCAATTTTATCCAAGTGCCTTTCTCAAGGCTTACCTTTAAATTCCATTTACCTATGAATTTAGTAATTAAGCTTCTGACACATGAATTTTGGGGGCACACATTCAAATTCTAGAAGACTTAATTGTTAAGTAGGAACTGTCCCCTACTAACAATGCAAACTGACAAAACCAGTGAGGCTCTGCTGGTCTTCTCTGGTATCATAGTCAGTACCAGGCACCATGATGAACACTTACCATGGATTGTCTTGGTTAATTGGTTATTGAATTCTATTATTGATATCACTTTATGGATGGGAACTAAAGTGACACAGATTGAATCAAAGGTCACCACACATGGCCCTTCTACCTTCCAAGTCCACAGAAAGGGTTTTTAACCCTTGACTACATTGTCTCTCTCCAAGCCAGCTTCTAAAGCTGTAAAATGAATAACACATACACCATGCCAGCTTCCTAAGGGGTTCAAACGTTGTGTCTAAACAGCAGCAGTTTATACACACTAATGTCAACAGTGGGGGTGGAAGAGGGGGAGGGGAGAAAGGAGGAGGGGGAGGAGGAGAAGGGAGAGGGGGAGGGAAGAGGAAGGAGGGGCAAGGAGGAGAGGAAGGAGGGTGCATGATGGAGGAGATGGAGCTCAGGATACAAGTAGTTGTGTACTTCATATCTTCAAAAGAAACTGTCTGAAATTCTTGCAGACAGAAGTTGTAGAATTGACAGAAAACCCAGGGGACTTGGTTGTTCCCTTTTTAAAACACACCCAACATCTCTAAGCTAAATGAAGTTTGATTTCTTTCAAAGTTTCATCATTTGGCTGGAATTCCAATACACAAAACAAATGTAAGACACGTAAATGGCCTCACTGGCTGAGGCACTTACATCATATTATGGAGGGTAAAAGAGTAAAGTGACTTAGAGAAGCAATTTAACCCTCTTCTTTAGGTGGTTGGTAAATTGCATTTTATGTAAAACTGTCATAACCTGGATGGCCAGTGACGAGCTGTTTTGTTTGGAGAAGAGCAAGGGATGGCAGCAAGGTGCTCAGGAAACCCTCTCAAATAAAAAGGATCCTTGGTCCATTTCCCAGCTTCCCAGACAGCAGCTTCTGCTGAAGCCTCTTCCTCCTCCCCCTCCCCCTTTCTCTTCCTTCTCCTAAACTGTATGTCTGTGTATAATGGAGGCACACACACGTCACAGGGCAACTCTCTGGAGGAATTTGTATTCTTCCACTGTGGATCCAGAGGATCTAGCAAGAGCTTTTACCCAAGGCACGTTATGGCCCAGGAACTCCATTCTTGACCCCAAGCTCTGGTACCAAACAAGTGTAGAACAGGTAATGAAGAATGGCCAGTCTTGGCCCAATTGGCAGATCGGCACATTTGCACAGATTCTAAATTCTGCCTTGAGGCCCCAAGTCTCCTGTCTGCTGATGTAATTAAAACCTAGACTGCTTTGCTGGGGGCTTCGATCGGAAACTGGCCTCAGAGGCTATGGTCAAATTTTTCCTCAGAGACACTCAATACCAACACAGAGCCTCTGCTCAGCAACATTTTGATATCTGGAAGCAATACCCAGCCGCCCTGCTCTGCTATTTCCTAAAAGACATCATAAATCTTGTGCCTTGAGTGAGCAGTGCTTTGCTTTGCTGGTCATCCTGCTCTGGTTGTTCTACAGGTCTGTGCCTTGAAAGGGGGATCTATTAGTGCTAAAATATCAGTTTCTTGGTCTCGTGAGATGGCTCAGTGGATAAAATGCTTGCTGTAAATTCTGGAATTTAGATTACCCGGAACCCACAGAAAAGCAGGCAGACTTAGTGTCTGCCTGTTGCCAAAGCAGCAGACAGATATAAGTAAGAAATGCCTGGGGTAAGCTCTAGTCCAGTGGGACCTGAATAAACAAAACAAGAAGTAGGTCCTAAGGGCACAGAAAATATCACTCTCCTGTTACATACACAGTATCACCTCAGAAGGGGTTTCAAGCCATGGAAATGCAAATGTGGCCAGCGGCATTTCTCACCTCCTACTTCAACCATAAGTACAATAATCCTCCTGGTCAGGAATCTCTGCCTGCTGGGCTCTCTAGACCTCAGGCCTTGTAAAGCTATATCTCCTTGCTCCACAAGGTGTAAACAACTTGTAATTTCCTAAGGGCAGTCAAATTCCTATTTGTTCTTTATACTTCCTTTTCTCTGAGAAGTCACATGTTGCTCAAACCCAGTCGGGTTTGTCCTGTCCTGCCTGTCTTCCTACAGTTCTGTCCTAGTTCTGTCCTTGGAGTGCTATCAGTGGCACACTATGTGGTCTCTTCCGAAAGAAAATGGCAGGTTGGGAGGCTCAGTTCCATTAAATGTTGAATGCTCAGTAGAAATGGGTGACCGTATCACTAAGGAACAGGTGTGCGTAGCAGAGTTTTTTTTTTTTTTTTTTTTAACAAACACTACAGGCTTTAGGTTGTTGCTGGGTTCAGACCCTGGCTACCCGGCTCATTGTGACCTGAGGGAACTTCAGAAGCTTTGATTCTTGGTTCAGTCTTTTCAGGGGTAAACTCAGAAGCCTGTTGGTGGAGCCTTGGGAACTGGCAGCAGAGACATGTTGCTATCCACACCTGTAAAGGCTGTAATATAAACAAATGTAAAGTAACAGGAATCCAGAGCACCCTTTACTTCCATCTAGAATGAAGCCTAGTTGTTCTCAGTCTCCACATCCATAAATGCATCATCAAAAGGACATGTATGTCTGGATGCTCTGTATGCTTAAGCACAGTGACAGGAACGTGAGCTAGAAAACACTTCTGGGAACTGACACCTTGGCTCTGTCTCAAATGATGAATAGGAGGTCAGGAAATAATTGGGAACGGGCATCCAGGCAGAGAGAACAGCATGAGCAGATGTGTAGAGGCAACTCCATTTTCCTGAGGGGCTGAGTCTAATGGAGTACAAAGGACCAGGGAAAGAAGATGGAAAAAAAAAAAAAAACAGCAGGCAGGGCCTTGTGTGTGTAGCTAAGAAATGTCTAAGTTAGCATCAGACCATAGGGGACTACTGAAGGATTTTAATAAGGGAGGTGCCATCATTAGAAGAGCAATTTAGATGCATTGTTGGCAGGAAATTAATTGGTAGCTCTCTGAGAAAGCCCTTTCTGAAATGAGAATCCCCTCTGGGCCACTATCCGAAATCTGCTTATTCATTTTGTTCAGTGTTGCTTTGGTAAATATTTATTGAGCCCTTGGAGTCACTCATCAGCACCTGTGGGCTCTGAGATGAGTGTCTCCTCTCTACCTGCTGTGAATGAGCACAAGGGACCCAGGGAAAACAGAGTATCTACTTGCATAACTACAGTCAGACACAGGAATTGAGAAAGAGTAAACCAGGAGGGAATGGCAGTGGGATAAGGCTGCATCCAAACATGTTGGTGGATGAAAGGCCATATAAAAAAGCACTACGAACACACAGAGATTCTGTTCCATGGGGGCATGTTCACGGGTCCCCAGAGCATTCCAGGATATATTCAATATTGAGAATGGCTGCCAGAAGAAGTCTGAGGTGAGGTTTTGAGGGGCAGTGATAACAGCCTCATAGGCATTTATGGGCTAGATGTAAAAGAAGTAAGTATGATTTGAATGGTGGATGTCTGGCAAAGTCACTCTAGACAGTGAAGCACAGGTTATGCGGATACATAAAAACATGGTCCTCATCTGGGAAGCCCAGCTGGTTTACTCAGAAAATAAAGAGATAAATGGCAAGGAGTCAGTGTTAGAGTGCCTGTCTAGCATTATGTAAAGTCCTGGCTTACACAGCACTGTGGGGGAAGCTGTTATAGTAACTTGAGACCAGATCAGGAGCTGAAGGAGTTAGTTAGCATTTGTGCTAGCTAGCTTTATGTCAACTTGACACAAGCCAGAGTCCTCTGAGAGGAGGGAGCCTACATTGAAAATAAATAAATAAATAAGAGTCTCTAATCAGATCTGGCTGTAGACAAGCCCAGAGGGTATATTCTTAATTAGTAATTGATGTGAGAGGGTGCAGGCCATTGTGGGTGGTACCACCCCTGGGCTGGTTGTCCTGGGAGCTGTAAGAAAGTAAGCTGAGCAAGCCCCCAGGAGGAAGCCAGCGAGCTTGCAGAACCTCCATGGACTCTGCTTCAGCTCCTGCCTCCATGTTCCTGGCCTAGCTGAGCCCCTCCAGACTTCCTTTGATAATGGATGGTAATGGAGAAATGAAGTAAGCGCTATCCTCTCCAAGATGCTTTGGTCAGGGTATTAGCAATAGAAACCATAACTAAAATAGCATCTTATCTGATAAACGCTAATTTTAAAAGAACAGAGTGAAAAATCATAATGGGACTGTATTTTAGAGCCACTGAGTCATTGAAGAATTGTGTGCATGAAGCTGATTGCCAGTGAGAAAATAACGGTAAACATATAAGCCAAAGCAGATTGCCTGCTGGACTGTCTGGTAGGGGTTATCTATAGCTACAACTGTCATTTGCTGCCCCTGGTATAGACTGCCTTCTTCTCTCTCCTCCAGCCTGGAAGGATTTCCTGGAAAATAGAGAGGAACTTATCCATAATGCTATACCCACATTTCTGGTACAGCTTTTATGTTGACTTTTTTGTCATAACAGTTTTAGTATCAGAATCCTACCTGAATCAACCCAAGGCAGTTCCTGGTCAGTACTTATGTACCTTGGATGAGCACTCAAATGTTTTCCCATGGAAACAGTAGCTGGTCTGACTATAGCATGCTGCTGCAAACCATGCCAGGGCGTAGGTATGCAGAATTTGTAATATGCTGCCTTTCTAAAATTAGAGAATTTCTGGGTCCTAAAGTATATCTGTACCAGCATTTTTCTATAAAGATTATAGACATATATTTTCCTAAGATTAAATCTTAGGGTAGGGAGATAACTCAATGGGTAAAGAAGGGGCTTGTCATATAAGCATGAGAACTCAAATTTGACTTCCTGGAACCCACATAAAGCCAGATGTGGTAGTGTTATTCTCTGTTATTCAAGCATTTCCATGGTGATATTTGAGGTAGAAACCACAGCCTGAAAGTTAATGAGCCCACTAGCCTGGTGAGGGAAGCTACAAGCAATAAAGAAGGCAGATCTCGAACAATGGTAAGCAAGGACTGATGCCTGAGATTGACCTCTGACCTCTACATGTGTGCAATGGTATGCACATCCACATACACACTTATACCACATCATACATCTATATACAAAAATCTGAAATCTCAGGAATTGTACTAGTTTCTGAAGAGAGAAAACTTAGCTCAAGAAACCCCATTTTGTATTTTAGTAGCTATTTTAGAAAAAGGTAAAATAAAGTTGAACTTTGCATTCCTGGCAGGAGCCTACCCAGTTCTGGGAGAATAATCATGCCTGACCAGTCCTGGGGAAAAAGCAAAACAAACAAACAAACAAACAAACAAACAAAAAAAAAAAAACACATGTCCTAAAAGAATAGACCTAGCAGAGGGCCTCCCCAGTCTGAGAGAAGAATAGCTTCCTACCTGCCAAGCTCTGGGAAATTAGCCAAGACATCTGCCCAGTTCTGGGAGAGGAATAGATTCTTGTCTATCTAGTTCTGGGAAAAATCATCCACCCCAGGTAGGGTCCAGGTGGGGGTCCATCCAGGTGAGGTGCAAAGATACTCTGGGGCATAAGAATGAACCAATCAGTAGCACTCCAGCACTATACCCCCAAGCAACCAACTTTGTTGTAGCTTTTGCCTTGTAAAAGATCCCGTGTAACCAAGAACAGAAGCTTTTCCTTGCTCTGTACCACAGTGGTTTAGGGTAAGCTCCCTGTGTGGCTTGTATTGTGCTGCCAATAAACCTTGCTGTTGCATTCTGGACATCCCTGTCTCCATGGGTCTCCAGTGATCTCTCTGAGAGTCGAGCTTTGGGCATAAAAGTTTTATGTCAACTTGTCACAAACTGAAGTAATCAGAGGAGGAAATCTCAATTCAGAAAATGTTTCTGTAAGAGTAAGATCCGGTTGTAGACTGGTGATTTAATCAGTGATTGATAGGGAAGGGTCTAGCTCATTGTGGATGGTGTGATGCCTGAGGATGTGGTCCTGGGTTCTATAAGAAAGCAGACTGAGCAAGCCATGAGGAGTAAGCCAGTAAGCAGCACCCCTCCATGGCCTCTGCATCAGTTCCTGCCTCAGGTTCCTGCCATGTTTGAGTTCCTATTCTGACTTCCTTTGATAGTGAAGTGATGTGGAAGTATAAGCCAAATAAACTGTTTCTGTTCTGAGTTGATTTGGTCATGGAGTTACACCACAGCAATAGAAACCGAAACTAAGACAGAAAGGATTCCAAAGAAATTTCTCAAAGACAGAGACAGAAATGTAGAATGGGTTCTGCAAACAACCTGGTTTGATAGGGTTTGATTAGGAAAAGTTTATAAGTATTTATTTCTGAGACTGTAGAGATGATCATTTATATCGGTACCAGGTACTATTTTGACCTTGAGTTCCAGTATTTTTTCTGGCTTCTGATGAGCAGAAAGGAAAAGGTGCTGTAGACAGAGACGATATATTGTCTGTATCTTTTGAAAACCTTTTCTTTTTTATTGCTTTACAAAAGGAACCAAGATTGTCTTTTCCTTGAGTAAAAGCTCTGCCGATCCTCCATGAGCATGGCTTTCTTCTTCCATCACCTCTGCAGTGTTCTGGCTGCCCCTTGAAATGCAAAGGACCAGCTTGCCTCCCTGCATTTGCTTTTGTTTAATCCCATCAGCCCAGAATAGCTTCAGAGCCTCCCGCTCCAGTGAAAACTTAATGCTTCAATCTCAAATCCAGCAAGCTTCACCAAACTTAGTCAGTGTGTGTGTGTGTGTGTGTGTGTGTGTGTGTGTGTGTGTGTGTGTGTGAGAGAGAGAGAGTGAGAGAGAGAGAGAGAGAGAGAGAGAGACAGACAGACAGACAGACAGACAAAGACAGAGACAGAGACAGAGAGACAGAAAGAGAAACTCACAGGAATATGTATTGTCCACCTTGTAATTTCTGCCACTCAGCAAACTCCAGGCTAGCTAGTCTGGTAGGTTATGGGGGATTTCTCCTATCTCTGCTTCCTGTTTTTCTTCAAGAGTGTTATAATTACAGATTCAAACATCTTTGTGATGTTTGTGAGTTCAGCAGATTGAGCCCAGGCCATCAGACTTATGAGGGTTTTACCCACTGAACCATCTTAAGGGCCCCAAACTGATTCATGATGCCACTGTATATTTATTGACAAAACATTCAGCCCTGTGGTTAAGTGGCAATTTTCCATAACTGCCTTCACTGAATGAGAATTGAATGTTTGGGGCTGCTCTGCTTAGCTGGCCCAGCTATCAGTTGAAGATAACAGAGATGAATAGAGTTCCTGCATGTAAAGAATGGAGGGCTGAGAGAGACCAGTGGGCAGCTGAGATAAGTTAGAAGGTGATAAGCAAACAGAACTGAGCCAGAGGAGTGCCCCGAGACACATGACCACATTGGACACTGTTCGCATGGGTGGAGACATAACAAGAGAAAGAGCTTGACTTGTAGGCCCCAGAGGTTCTACATTCTTCCTTGAATCACACGGAGAGCCCTCCTTAGGCCCCAGACCCCTAACTGAGAGGACAGGAAGTCATTATCAGTCCTTATACCCATGTCATGGGAGTTTCAGTTTCACTCTGTGTTCCCAGGGCAAGTGACAGGACATCAGACTGTTCCATGCTGTTTTTACCTTCCTAGGGGTTCTAGGTGTTAATCTCAGGGACCAGGAACTCACACAGTCTCCTCACTATCCAGCTTTCGAATCTTGTATTACTGAAAGGTGACCCCATGCTATTTGTGAGATTTTTCCTTCTTTCTGTGTTAGCTAGCACCTGGCAGCTAAGACTATCTCTTTTCCTAAAGCATAATTTCTTGGTTTCTGCAGCTTCCCAGTGCCTTGGGTTTTTAGTTTGCCTGTCCCTCAGTGTCCTTGCACTTGCTTTCCATGAGGGACAATTTCAAGTTTGTGATAAATTTTTGCCATGGATGTTGCTCTTGTTTTTCCTGTGGTTGACAGTAATACTCAGCAATCTACAGAAACGCAGAAATCAGTGGAGTCTGTAAGACCTAGTTGGCACAGGGTTCTTATGTCAGCTTCCACACATGGAGTCACTGCTAATGCATTGGAAACCTACAGTTCTTTCTCATGTTGAGCTGTGGTGTGATGTAATGCAGGCATCAAGGACAGACGTCTAAAGTACCAGAACACTCTACCCAGCAAAGAAATGTGGCCAAGTAGCCTCCATACCACATTTTGTAAAGTTCAGATAGAGCTGTGTGATTTGACACCAGACTTTTTTAATTTGCAAATTTGCTTGAAGAATTATGTCACCCAATTATATTTTGTTACTTAGTTTTACATATTTACATTTTTTAAATTATATCAAATCAGAGCCACTCTAAAAATCCATGACACATGAGCATATTTGCTACATCATTTATTATACATTTTGAAAATTTTTTAATTTTATTAGGAAAATGTTGTGTTCTTGTCAATATGAACAACGAAAAGCAAATGAAAATTGGATTTCTCAGGGCTGGAGATATGATTTCATGGTTAAGAGCACTGGCTGCTTTTGCAAAGGACCTGAGTTCAGTTCCCAGCAGCCATGCAACAGTTCATCACCATATCTTCAATTCCAGAGGATACAACAATGTCTTCTAACCTCTTCAGGCCCAGGCATACACATAGTGCATATAAAGATATGCAGGCAAAACACTCATACACTTAAAATATAAATTTTAAAAGTTTTTAAGAGTTAAGTTTCCTAGAATTTTAATTTACTTCCATAAAATAATTATTAGGTAGTTTCTGTTTTGATTTGTTTTCTTGATTGTCATTGTGTGTGTGGTTTGTGTATGATACATGTATGTGCAGGCATATGTGTGCCACATTGTATGTGTAGTCAGACAATGGTTTTCAGGGGTTGAGTTCTCTCCTGCATTGGGTTCTGGGAACCAAACTCCGGTCTTCAGGTTTTCTCAGGAACCATGGTTGGCTGTGGTTACTGTACAATTTCTAATGCAATTGTGACATACACACAATTAGTTACAGAATTTCTGTGAGGCAGCAAAAGATTATAAGCTGGTTCTAAATTTATGAGTACATAAGCAGAATGGTTGAAGGCTGTCCTGGGATTACATGGAATTGGGTTCAAATTTCTGTGTGATTTTTCTTTGTCAGTGATTCTGAACCTGTAGGTTAAGGCCCCATTGTGGAGTCAGATGACCATGATTCTTTCACAGGGGTAGCCTCAGACCATGAGAAAATATAGGTATTTGCCTTATAATTTATAACAGCAAAATTATAGTTAGGAAGTAGCAATAAAATGCTTTTATGGTTGGTGGGTGACTACAACATGAGAAACTGTATTGAAGGGTCACAGCATTAGGAAGGCTAGGACTACTGTTATGTGGAAGCCTGAGGAGTTATTTAACCTCTCTATGCATTAGCTAATCTGTAAAATGGTGCAGTAAGCATGTCCACACTGTGGGAATATTGAAGAGATTAACCAAGACTCTATGCATAAAAGTTTATGATGAGGGTGGAGAGGACAGAAAACATACCTATCAAATGTGTCTAAAATGTGCAAAGGGGCACAGGAGTACACGGTACATGCACTCATAGAGTCAGGAGTGAGCATGAGCTCTAAAGCCAGGCTACATAAATCAAATCCCAACTTTGACCTTCTGGGAGTCACTTAGGCTTTCTATGCTTGGTCTTTTTGTCTGCAGCTGGAAACCCAACAGATGTGAACAGATGAATGTATGTGAACCACTCAAGTCAGTGTGTGTCATGTGTAAATATGGGAGAAGCCTATCGTGTTATCACTGTCCTTAACTATGATTCTATAAAATAAGAAGGGAATGAGACACCTGAATGTTGTTCTCCAAGTCTGGCTAACTTGAGATGCCATAACATTATGTCCAGAGAACTGGGCTTAGAAGTGTTTGATCCTGACTACCCCCTCCTTCTGAAGTAGTGCTTTCTTTGTTTATGGTGGCTGGTTGCCCCCTTCTTTCCATATCAGAGATAAGCCTCTTCTGTTTAGAGGACACTGTGCCTTTTATCTTGATTGTTCCCACAATATCTCTGGCATGGCCTTGTCATGTGCTTCCCAAATGATGCATTTGCAGCTCACCTGATCCATCCAGAAATAAAGTGCCTAGGATAGTTTCCAAAGCTATTTTCAGGGCTATCTTATGACATTATAGGGGATTGTTTGTTTCTGTAGACATTCTAAGAAGACTTCACAAACATGTGCAAAGAAAGTTTAAAATGCTACTGTTATTATTCATACATCCCATATGTTGTATTTTTAAAAACAACAAGCTGTGGTCATGGCCCAGGTGAGAGACAGAGATGCTTTGGTGCAAAGCTGTATTGGGGGGAAAGCTGGTACAGAGAAGCCTCATGGGGAAAGAGGGAAGAAGAGAGGGAGAGAGAGGAGAGGTACAGACATGACCTTGTGGCAAGAGGTGGGGGGAGCTTTTCTTTAATAAGGGGACTTAGCCCCTGGGCATAGATTGCATACACACATACTACATAACTCTGGGCTCACTAGGTATTTGCCTGAGTACTGGCAATGCATGTGTGACCATAGGACCCAGGGCTGACTAGAATAGATGTCTGAGTACTGGCAAGTGCATGAGTGTCCATAGCACCCTACAGGCTCCTAGAGATGCTAGAAATGCTACCACCATGAACCTGCTACCTTTTCCAAGCATGCTTTCACTGGTTCATTTATTCACCAAAGACTTTGTGAACTATGAGACTAGAAGTAAATAACATTATGTTTGTATCATCTAGATTTTAAAAGACTTGTTAATCTTCATCAATTTACCAAATTATTGAGCAGCTATTGTAAGAACACTATTCTTTCAGGTTCTGAGGTTACAGCAGTGATCAAAATCTAAAATACAACCAGGGTCCTGTTCTTGTGGAGTCTCTACACTCACTGAGGGAGATGGACAATATGCTGAGTGCTCAGATGTGCTATAGAGAAAAGCATAGCTAGATGGATATGCCAGTGCTTTTCACTGTTGAGGACCAAATCTGTTGTTAGTGGTCTAAATAGTGAGGGGTTTATCATAGATCACACTGGGAATTACCAAGCGCACTGAGGAAAATGTTGTATGCTACATGTAGGAGCCCATGGCATCCATCCACCACACAACATGGCAACCTCAGTCACACTTGGCTCCCAAAAGACAGGGTCTTGTGCTCATCTTCCTCACCTGTGCTGGGAGAGGTGAATGCCTCTGCTTGGACAATTATAGCAGACAGATTGGCTGGAGACATAACTCTGACCTTTCTAGCCTCTGCATGAAGGGCAGGTTCACTGCACTGAGCTGGATGAGTCAGGCTGCATTTCAGGGTAAAGCAAGCAGAGAGTGAAGGCGATGTTTCTGGTTTGCGTTTCTGTTGTAGATTGCATTGGCTCTTCGGAGTTAGACCCATCAGTCATGTCCCCTGCTCTAAAGATTGCCTCAAGTCCTCTTAGAAGACTGACTTTGCAGCCTTCTAACCCTGGGAGCAATAGTGAGTGAAATGGTTTGCTGCAGGAGGATGCTCTCCACCTCTAGGCCTGTGGTTCCTGTTATCTGGACACACACACACACACACACACACACTGTTGTCCTGTGATGGCTGTATTATCTCTGGGAAGATCTCTTTGCATCTCCATCGCATCCTGAAGCCTCTATTGTTTTGTGAATGGACTAATTTCCTGTATTATTCTGCAATATTCCACAGATTCAAGATTCCCTTGTTTCAGAGCCCAAAACAGATTGGTCTAGATATTATTATAACTTCAGTGTCTAACTCCTAGAAGGCAAAAAAATTTACATATTTTAAACTGACATGAGTCAGATTTGTTAATTCAAGGAGTTAGAAGATGGGAATTCCAGACAAAGGAAATGGTACATTTGAAAGAGGGTGATACTCTCTTCACAGAGAGGTGAGAACCAAGGCAGCCTGCTTGAGAGGGGCCCCAGTGATGTCACAAAGTCCAGGAGGGGAGTTAGAGTAGATCTCAATGCTCAGGAATGTATGTGAGCTGATTTGAGAGCTTGAAGAAGCCAATTTGAAGGATTTTCAGCACGTAAGGGACTTCCATGATCAGATTTGTGTTGTTAAACAGATTTGTCTAACAGCTGGGTAAATGAAGGATTAGAAGAGCTCAGCTCAGAGTCAAAGCAAAGAGACCATAAAGAACTCGTTTCAAAATAAAAGAGAAAGGCACCAAGGTAGTGGCAATAGCAAGAAGACAGAGAAAGCTTTTAGGCTGAAGACATTTAATCTCAGGAGGATGTGAGGTTCGTAAAAATGGGCTCTCAGCCCACCCTATGTCATCATGTACCTCATGCCCTCAACTCTGAAATCACAGAGGGTGATAAGCAGAAAGGCCCAAATCACACCTGTTCCCCATCCATTTCAAGGGGAAGGAAACAGTGAGGTGCTGAAGAGGCTTTGAAGATCACCGAGGCCAGCACCCACTCTGGTGGGACTGAGCAAAACAGTGCTTTTTCTGTGGTACCCTTGAAGATCAGGAGTTGTGCCGCACACCATTGCAACAGCTACCTGATTCCTTGTCTAGCTCCCGCCTCTAAAATTTTCTTGTGTTTACTTACACTCTATATCTCCTCAATGGTACACTATATTATCTGAGAGCAGAGGCCTTTGACGTTGAAAACCATATCTTGTCTACATAGCAAGCATTTAATGAACAATTATTGAAAGAGGAAATGAACCAGGCGTAATTGGCTTGCCCCACATGATCTTTGCATAGTTCCTTTGAAGGCTATGACATGCACAGTTCTGTTTCCTACTAAGGCTTTGTACAACCACTCCAACAAGGATTAAATTCTACCTAGTAATAGCTTTGTAGTTCACATGGATTCAGAAAGTTAAAAAAAAAAAAAAATCATGATTACATTACTTCAAAACCAGTAACCACTGGCCAGCTCTCACACCTGTTTGGATGGCTAATATAGAAGTGTTGGTGAGTATGTTGATAAATATAAAAATAAGGATTCTTATAAAGATAAGAATCCTTGTGTGCCATTTGTGGGAATGTAAAATAGTGTAATTGCCATGGGAAACAGTATGGTGTATAATCCAACAATTCAACATCTGGGACACACCCAAGAGAACCAAAAGGAGGGCATTAAAACAGTGTTAGTACACAGAGATTTATAGCGTCTAATTCCCAGTAACTAAAATGTGCAACAAGCCTAAGAAGATAACCCAGGCTGGCCTTGGCAGAGGGTCCTGATGCTTCAACCCACCAAATGGTGGGACTACATGTATGTGCTGGCTTGCCTGACTAGAAGAGAGGAAATTCTAATACTAATAACTATAATAATATCATGGCTAAATCCTGAGCGTATTGTACTAAGTTAAATAACCAGTCACATCAAGCAAATGTATTTTTTTCATTTGTTTAAATAACCAAAGTATTTAAACAAATACTCAAACTCAAAGGTGAAGTGAAGGGGAACAGTGCTATTATTTGTGGGATGGAGAGTCTCATTTTGTAAGATGAAGGATGCCTGAAACCAGTTCCCCAACAGTGTCAATCGCTTTTATGGTACTAAACTGAAACCTTTTAATAGCTAAGACTGTGTATTTTATGTTAAAACTATTCACTATGAAGTATGTCTATCTGTTATCTTATTTGCTTCTGAACTGTTATGGGAACAGGTTCCTTGAGAAGCCCTGGCTGGCCTTGAACTCCTAATTCTTATATCTCAGCCACCTGAATAAGTCTAAATTTATAGTAAGGAAAATAGACTAAGAGTCATTAAAAAAAAAAAAAGAATCATAAAGGACCTGGCTGGAGAAGGACTGAGCTGAGACTTCATACTCAGCATTACCAATGCCATTCCCAGTATAGGTTTCTGCCATATCAGGAAAGAAGACCTATAGATGGTTTAGCTGATCTGTTGAAGAAAACAAGCAATAGATAGCTCACAAACTAGCTTGTGAGCCTGTGATGCTTGTCCAATTCCCTCCCTTCCTAAAACCTCAGAGAACAGGTGTGAGTCAACTGTAAACATGGTGTAGAAAGGTCACACAACATTCCCTCAGCTAGCAAAATCCAAAGTCACCAATGGCCTGGGTATGTGAAAGGAAAAAAAATAAAACTCTGAAATATGATCAGCATAGGATAATGACTCTTAGTGTTTGATGTGATGCCATTAAATAGCCTCCTTCTTCCCGTGCAGGCAAAAGATGCCAGATGCATTTACCAAAATAAATGAGTTCTAATAGGAGAATGTGGGAGAGTAGAGAAAGTACCAGGCGTCTTTGGCTGGACTAACAGAAAACTCCCTATGTAGTCCTGGACACTCCCTTACTACCCAACCCCTACCTTCTGCTCTAAGCCTGGGCTACCATCACCAAAACCCTATTCATATTCTGGATTTAAGCTGTTCTCCAAAGGGAACCACAAGCACAAGAATCTTATCTGGCCTCTTGTAGCTTTTATTTATCATAGTCCTACAAGGTGTCAGGTCCTCTACTGGACACGTTCTGCATAGTAACCCCATCCTTTTAATGTTTATAATAGTATACAACTGCATGGGATGTGAGACAGAATTGCCCATAGGATTTGCCTGGATGAGAAAAGGCAGGGTCCGAATTTGGATGTAAGTCTTCTAAAATTTGTTCTTACAAAGTGTAAAATTGAACAGCAAAGTTTTAAATTTCTATAGGGCACCAAGGGAGCAATGAAGCTGCTGTTACACTAAAGGCCGTCCTGATGGAGAGTGAGCTTGAGATCAATCCAGAAGTGCAAGGATGGGAGTGTACTTTGTGACTCAAGTAGGCCAGGATGGTAGGCAGGGCAAGGTCTCCAGATCAACTGTAAACAACCCATTTGGTGTAAGACTAGTCATGTTTTAGCTATTTTGTGTGGAAATAAAATTGCATTATCTTCTGAGCAAACAGAAATTACATTATTGAAGAGCACTGTTCTATGCCGAAGCAGATTTTAACTATTTTTTTTTTAAAGGGAGAAGCCATCAAAAGACTTATCAAACAGATGTGATGGTGTGTACCTTTAATTCCAGCCACTCTGGAGGCAGAGGCAAGTGGACCTCTGTGATCCTGGTCTATCTAGAATTCCAAGCCAGGCAGGGCTGCATGTAATGAGGCCCTCCCTGCCTTACCAAAACACCAAAAAGGTTTATAATCAGTTGCTAGTACTGTTTCTAATTGATCCTTCCATGCCATGAAAACATCCAATATAGCTTGGTTTTAGCCATCTATGTAGACAGCAGTAGCTAGCACAGGCTAATATTGTCCACCTGGGGAACAATTCTGTCACATCGGCTGTCAGAGACCTTTAACAAGGCCTTGCTGTGAATTTTCCCAGGGTAACCAGACACTTTTGTTCTTCTTTGTGCTTTAGGAAGGAGTAAGAAGCTTCAAGGAACTGCGAGCCAAATTTCAAAAGTTTGATGTCCTACCTTTTGCAGGACCTATTAAGTTGCCAGTGGGGGTTTCTCAGAAGGGTGACCGAGGAAACACACACCCAACTCAGAGTCCGGCTAGCAGGAAGCGATTCTCATCCCACCACCAGCCCCTACCTAATTCTCCCACCGAAGTGTTCCAGCCTCTTAAAAGCCAGAAAATGAAGTTGGCTCAGAGAGGTGAAATTCAGAAGAATTCACGTTCCTCAGGAGCTCCAGAAAAATCTGCTGTGTGTCCTGCAAGAAATTCACAGAAAGCTGCCATGCCATTGGATGTGAAGAAATCAAGAGCTGAAACAGCCAGTGAGGAGAAGGGAATGGTCATCAGTAGCTTCAGATATAAGCTTTGGAACTGGGAGAAATTTTCATCTCAGAAGAGTGAGATGTCCTCAGCTCCACCCCTTACCAACTTTGGGAATAAGACTTTCCGTCTGGAAGGTCCAAAAATCATGCGGCTTGCTCAGATAAAACCAGAGAACAGCCTGGAGGCTACAGGGGTCCAGACCCTTTCTCCCCAGAGCCATCTGATGGTCCAGAGAAAATCCTCAGTGATCTCTGACGCCTCCTCTTTGCCACTTCCTCAGCCTGGCGGGAAAGTCACAGAAAGCCTTGGAGCCCAGGGGAGCCCCAGAAGTAGCCTGTGCCAGCCTGTTTATGAGTGTGAGCTTACTAGTCCAGTTCTAGGTAAGAAATGGAGTGCCCGTGGGACTGGAGGCAATACCGTAGTGTTTTTCTCATCTCAAGCCTGCAAAGTTGCAGTGAGGTACCCTTTGCAATAGAAATAGAGCATGGCTGTGGTCGGCCTATCTGCTAAACTATAGTCTTGGGTTTGAACAAGTATTTAATCCAGAATTACATTGTGACACAGTTTGACTGATCTTGGACTTAAATCCCAGCTCTACTTACCACAAGCTATGTGAGCATGGGGGATTTATAAGCTTCTTAAAGCTTAGTATGTTCCACTATGAATCAAATTCATCACCAGCCTTCTCTGTGCAGAAGACTGAACAAAACACATCATTTTTTCAGGGTATGAACCCAAGAGGGATATTTCAATCTTCAGACCTTCCATTTTTTGCTTTGAATCCATCAACTATCTCTTTGGCTCTAACCTAAAAGTATGTTCAGAAGCCCTCAACTTCTGTGTCTGCCCCGGGCTCTAATCTCTACCACACTTTTCTCTCACTGGGCCATTACCAACTTCTCTCTCTGCTCACACTCCCCTCCCCGGTGTTGTTTTCCTAGGCATGCAGACATGGCGAGCCTGTAAACTAGCATGAGTCAGATCACATCACTCTGCTGCTCAGTATCTACCCGACCTTCTAACAGTGCCTCACACAGTTTGGTACGAGCTTCTTCATCGTTCTTGTCTGCAGATCCATTGGCCACTCAGTCTTTAGATGTAAGACACAGTCTAAGACTCAGCCTTTAGATTCTGCTGCAAGTCTCAGCACACAGCGTGATTCTTCCTCATTAATAGCCTCTGTTGTATGTCCCCTGCTCTGAGTGAACTCTTTAAATCATCGCTACTGTTCCTGTTGCTCTTGGGATTCTTTCAGTTCTGTCGTTTCCCACGGCCTTTGCCTCTCCCAGTAAGCTACCGTACACTTGCTTGCCTCTGTAAGATGGGGTTTTCAGAGGATAAAATTTATATTTCTCATAACCTTATCACCCAAGAACAAGATCAAGTCTCAAAAAATATTGATTGATTGATTGATTGATTGATCAGTTGATTGACTAGATGGACAAATGGATGAACAGATGGCTTGATGTATGACTAGATCACTTACAAAATCCTTTGGCTTCTTCTTGTACTTAGAACAGAAACTAAAGTACTATAACCTGTAACCAGATGTTTCCTGTTCCAACTGCCCAGACCCAGATAGATGACTCAGAACCTGAATATTACTTATAAATAAATGCTCAGCTGATTGCGCAGGCTTGTTACTAGCTAACTTTTACACTTAATTAACCCATATTTCTCATCTATACCTTGTCACATGGCTCATAGCTTGTTACCTCGTTTTCTACAGTTGTGTTTCCTGGATAACTGGCTGACAACTTCCCTGACTCTGCCCTCCTTCCTCCCAACATTCTCTGTATTTCCTGCCTGGCTACTGTCCTGTGAGCTTTTAATTAACCAATGAGAGGAATTCATAGCCACAGTGTACAGAAGAATTATTTCACACCAATAAACTTAATGGTCTTGCATGTAGGGCCTAGCATCTCTGACTTCTCCTCCTCTAATTTACCAGCTTATGTTCTACATGCCAGGTAGATGTCCAGACTTTCTGACAGGAGAAATGTCACGTATGATTTTCATGTATAATCATGGAATTCCTGCTGGAATTGTATTTGTGAATACAGAAAACAGAAATATACACTATTGGGACTGTTTAGAAAACCTCAGAACACTGAACTCATAGAGTCTAAGAACCTTGAATCCAGAGCCATGGAAATTCAGAGATCAATTTCTTCTACTCTGCCTTACAGTCCCATGTTATTTGCTCAGTCCACACTTGAGGAGACTTTTCAGTGAGTAATCACAGTGCCCACCCCTAACTAGAAGAACAGTGTCACAGAGTCCCCTCAGAAGCCACCAACCATGGCACAGATGCAGCAGCTTTAGCAAATACTCCAGAAAATGCAGATTAGTGAGTGGTAGTCCTAAGCTTGATCCTAGGAAACTCTTTTAGGGACCTGTCACTGGCATTCAGCCTTAATATAACAAGTGGACATTGGTAGGAAAGGAGTCAGCCTCCCATAGTCAGGATGGGTAGACACAAAGTCTCGGATATGAGAGTGTTCTTGAAGGCTTTTGTAGTCAGTGCTGGAGCACTGAGAAGCCAGTGGTGTGAGTGGAAGATGTATGCCCTAAGGACATTTTTCTGTGTATCCTAAGGACAGTGCCATTTGCTAAGGAAAGAATCTAGAAATGTGAATCTAGGTTGTGTTGAAATAGCAGAACAGTGAGTGGGCTGTGCTGATGATCGATCAGGAAAAAAGTGATGGAAGCAGGTGTGTGTTTGGGCCAGCCTGTTCTCACTGCTGCGTGGAGACTAGTCAGTCACGGGGAGGGAGGATGAAGCCCGCAAATGGGTTAGCTTTACGTAACAAATGTAAATACTATCTACATGTTTTCCTATCCATACTCAGGACAGCCAGAGAGCAGGCACCATCAACCTCCCAAAACAAAGCCACTGCCTTCCATTGAGACCCTCGGCCCGCCTCCCCCGAAGCCTTCAAAGCCTCCATTTGTAAACCTCCAGGCCTTCCACAGGCATCCGACTGCTGTCTCCAAGACCCTGAAAGAAGGTAAGAAGATGTACAGGGCCTACCCACATCAGCCGGAGTCATCGTCCAGAACCTGGACCACGTGCCCCTTTCCTTTCCACCCCACTGCCATGTAATAAACTGTTCTTCCAAGGGGCTGAACATTATTGCCGCTGTTTGCATGCACAGCTGTGGCAGTTTGTCCGTGAAATAACACATGTGTAGGAATTGGCCCCTTATCACTCCAGAGCCAGTCCATTTCCCCCTGAGAGTACTGCATTGCATCACTGGGAATCTGTCCAAGAGGAAGAAAATGAAAGCCTCCAAATGAGGAAGCAGCAAACCTTTGTATGTGCTGTACAACCTGTGCTGTAAGCAGTGAAGGAGGAAGAAAAAGAAAGAACAGGGGGAATATCCGTGTAAGCTTGACCAGACATAGTTCCTGGGTCCCCTCAGGTCCCTGTATCCCGCATCCTCAGAGGGATCTGATGCACCCTTGGAAGCCATTTTTCTGTGTTCTTTTTGACTCTCTCTCTACTACTTAAGGGAACACCTTTGTTCCTTCCATTCCTACCTCAGCATCATTTCCCTGACGTTTTAAACACCTTTTCTTACCCCCCGCAGTGAACATGAGGAGAATGTACTCTTTGGGTGATATGCTGTGGATGCCTTGCTGGGACATTTGTTTTACCATGGCCATCAGTACAGCAGATGGTGTGGTAGCAGGGCTAACACAGGCTTCGGGTGTTCATTTGTCTTCTTTGAGAAACCTCACAGTTGAATCTCCCTAACTCAGTGGCTTTCATACTGGCACCAGCATCAGAATCATCTGAGGACTTATAGAAACTCATCCCCAGAGATTTTCATCTCGGGGAAGCCTGGACATTTGGCATGATGACCCCAGGGAACGACACATGGAGAACGTGTACTACAGGTCACCTCCAGCCTTACCCGTTTAATAAAAGTCCCCATGCAAGGGACAGAGTTCTCATAGATAATATGCCCAGCTCCACATCAGAGAAGACGAAGTGTGGGTTTTTTTTAATTTATTATTTTGTTTGTGTTTTGAGATGGGGTTTTTCTGTGTATCCCTAGCTGTCCCAAAACTAACTAGATAGACCAAGCTGTCCCAAACTCAGAGATCTGCCTGCCTCTGCTTCCTGAGTGATGGGATTAAAGGCATGTACCACCATGTCCAGCAGTGATTTTTATGACCAGTAAAGAAGTAGGCTTTAAACAATCACCCCCAAAGAAAGGACGGCTATCTAGAAAAAAGCACTAACTTTATTATAATAAAATGAGCTTTGTGGAGCTCAGCTCCTTCCCAGTAGCCATTTCAGTTTGAGCATGGTACTCACTGAGCCTCATTTTCCTCTGCTGTGAAGTGGGGGACTATGGTACCTCTGATCTTTGAAATTATTGTGAAAAGGTATTTTGACAATGCTTGGCACACAACACATGCCCAGTAAACCTAGGTGTCATTTAGATCACATATTGAGAACTCTCTGCCAGACCATGTTGTAAAAACAAGCAATGAAGAGGTTAAACCTTCACAGGGGTTCCTTCCTTAAGGCCAAAGTGCCCATAAATAACACCATGAAGTATAGGTATGTGTGACTATGCACATATCTCTGGATACCAGGGTGGCAGCTTCTTTCCTGTTAACCAGCCTGAAACTAACACCCTCTTTTTCTTCTGTCTCTTGCTCTTGCAGTGACTGTGAAGGATGGACCCCTGCCTCCAGATAGGTGAGTGCCTGTTCCTTTCCTGTGGAGAAGTGCAGCCCACTGGGGACACTCATGAGCTTTCTCAAGCACAGACAAGAAGCTCAAAACCAGTGTGCATGCCTCCAGACAGGCTGCAGGAAAAACAGACTTACAAAGCAAACAGCAATTCTTGGTTCTAAATGAAAGATTAAATATGATGCATTCAACTGCTGCACCGATGTAAAGTTGGAAACATCATCCTCTGAGGTACCTGGTGCTTCTTAATTGTACAAATGGGTTTGGTATAACATTAGCCTTCTAGTTATAAATCAAATAAGAGGCAACAATGGTGTTAGGAGCTGGAAATGGAGAAAAGATGTGGTATTTCTGGTGGTCACTACTAAGAATTTTGTTATGGAACAGTCAAATCATTAATTCTCTTTGCCACATAATATCTCTTGAGCCTTTGAAGTGGCCTGCCTTGAGCCACTTGGTTTTTGTGTGTCTTTTGCATGTCTCTTGGGGGCTGCAAAGTTGCTGCTGCAGCCATGATTTTATGGCCCCAGATGCCCAGCTTCAGAAATGCCCTACTTGCCAAGCCATGATTCCAATCCTGATGTGCCCAGACTGCTTTGACTAAGTCTCACTCCCTCCCAGAGATGGTCTTGCCAAGGACAGTCTTCGGAGCAGAAGCAATATGACAAACAAGCCTATTCCAATTTTGCCATCAGATGTTCATAGCAGTCAAGCGTGCTTCCTACAATAATGGAAGCACATGATTCAGGGGCTGCACCACAGAGAGAGCAGCCACATTTCCTCAGGAAGGACCAGGAAGTCTTTAGAGAAGTATTCTTCCATTGCAACATTAGTAATGCTTAGTGACGAGTCCTTGGGGAGAGCTGATGCAGACTCCAGAGTCGCTCATGTGTTATCAGACTAGCAGTAATGCTGGCTGAAGTTGCTCATGTTTCTGCAGCTCAGCTGGAAGCTGGCTGATTGAGAATTGCCCTAGGACTGGCTACATAAACTTGGCACTGACCATCATCATCACAAGACAGAAATGTTCTCTCTGGGACAGCAGGCAGTAGCATAAACACTTACGCATTCCCAGTCTTTTCCAGGCCACTTTCACTCATGATCTATTGCTCCAAGCACCTCACTGGCCAAGTCCAGAGTCAGACTAGAGGGGCACTGGTGACTCACATGCTGAAGGGTTAGGGCTAAAGGGAGGATAGTAAGTAGGGATGTTAATCCACTCAGCACATCCGTGAAGAGGAAACCCTTGAGTCCAGTGCTGAAGATGAATATTGGTTCAGCATAACTCTAGGGAAGAGATGCTATAGGAAGATACCGGAGGTGTGTGATGTAACCTGCCTTTGTGGAGCAAAAGACTTGAGTGGAATCAGATGTAGACAGTATAGACATGGGACTGAAGGGCGGACAGGAGCATTGTGAAGCACCTGGTACACCCAGGGGTGGTTGAGGTGGCCCTGCTCTACCAGGCTCTGGTTGTGTTGTGCTAGACATAATTCATGTGCTCAGGAAATTCCTAGTGTAATGTCCATTTGAAAGAGTTGAGTGAGCGCCAGGCGGATCAGTGAAGATACAGTTCTGTGAAAGAGAGAATATCGTGGAAGGTTCTGGCAGCCGTTCACAATAGTCACTCAGTGACACGGGCTCAGAATGACAGCTGAAGTAGAGTGCCTCTCTGTGGAGCTCTGAATCGGTCTGGCTTCATGGCTGCCATTCTAAAAACATCTCAGAATGAGTGTAACTATGCTGGCCATATTGGCACTAAGTGAAGATTTCTCTAGCATTTTAACCACAGCAATAACAACTGAGGGCTGTGAGGGACCTTTGGGAGACAGTTTCTCCCAATGCACCACATGCCTATAGGATTTATGGAGGCAATTTTGACTATTTTCCCCTGTCATGCTGGCTTTAGAACACAACTCCCACCTAAACTTTTTGTTATGTGTGAATTATGATATAGGCACATAGGATAAGAATGAAAGACAAAAGAGATAGAGTGAGAACACAGGTGGATTCATGGAAGAGGAACTAATTTGAGTTCTATCCTACACAATTAGCAGTGGTTAGATAGGTCTAGTCTCTTTCATGATACTATAATGCATACATGAAATATGACAGATAGCTGGTTGATGGATGGATGACTTGATGAATAGTCAAGATGAAAATACAATTAGCACCTGGTTGTAATCCAAACACTAAGAAGGCTGAGGCAGGAGAATTGGCACAAGTTCTGAGATAGCCTAGGCTACATAGTGAGATCCTGTCTCAAAACGTGAAGGAACAAAAACTTAAAAGAAAACAAAGATGGGAAATTATGATGAATATAGGTGGTAATAAAGAGGTAATAAACAGACAAAAAGTATCCTGATGTGGAAAAATAATTGATACATTCAGATTATAAAATACAGTCAGCCATCTATACCTGTCGGCTCTGATCTACAGAATCAAATAAACCTTAAGTCAAAAAATTTGGAAATAGATTCTGTCTGCGGCATGTAAAAACATTTTCTTGTCCTTATTTTCTGAGCACATGGTGTAGCAATTATCTATGCATATAAGTACCACACTAGGCATGCTAATAAGCTAGAGGTGAGGTAAGTGTGTGGGAGTTGGTGTATAGGTTCTTCATATATACTGTTTTTTAAAGCAATATGGGCATCTGTAGCCTGCATGTTTGCAAGGGATTCTAGAAGCAATTCCCTGTAGACACTGAGGGGAAGGCAACTGCATATTAAAACTTTGCTAAGGAGTTTGGACTTTGTCTTGTCAATGACAGGACAGGTTGTTAGCTTGAACACATAACTGTCATATGCCCAGGAGCCTTAGATACAATTTCCATGGAAACTGGTACTTGCTGGAAAAGAAAATCTTCCTTGTTCGTGTACAAACCTTCAATACAGAAATTAGGTTTAGGCATAGATTTATTATAACTGGAAAAGAACCTGGCAGTTTTCTGTTATAGCCAGGCCATGAGCATGAAGATAATGAGATCCTTGGTTTTGAATGCCAGCTCTCCCACTTACCATTTGTAATATTGAGCCTGCCTTAACCTGTGCAATCTGTTTCTCTTCCTGTGCAATAGTGAAATGAGATGACGGTTGTGAAGTGTTCATTATAGTGTCTGGCTTCTAGAGAGTAGCTCACTTGGCTATTATATAACATCCCCAAGGATGATGAGAATAATGTGATTCTCCCACTTCCCAGTATCTATTGATAGGGATCTCAGTAGCTAGAATACTCTGTACCTATCTTTCTTTGTTAGATCAATTTTTAATTCATTTAACACATAGTTCTCCAGCACATTCTGTATATAATACTCTTTCAAATAAAGCTGGGAGAAAAATTAGGCTCAAAAGCCCAAAGTGTCAACCATTTGTCCCATCTAAACTTGATCCTTACAATAGACAGGACCTTTAACCCTCCTTCTCAGGAAGGAACTTAAAGCATAAAATGTTACCTTTCTCTGAATACAAACACTCACCTTTGATCTCTGTTGTGAAACGGTTGCATTTTTACTATATTAGGGTGGGCACACATTATCATCTTGATGAGAACTCATTGCCATCAGAGGTGGCCATCTTTCATTTCTGTACCCCCTCCCCCACTCCCCTGAGTTAAATCTGAGAAGCAATGTTGTACAACACAAGTATACTTCTGGAGTCAAAACACTAATAAGGTCAGGCCCTCTTCCACACTTTGGAGAGTTGACAACATGTCAAAGCTTTCCAGATGGGGGCTGGAAAGATGGCTCAGCAGTTAAAAACTCATACTGCCCTTACAGAGAATCTGGGTTCAATTCCCAGCATTCACATCAACCAGTTCATAATTATGACTCCAGCCTGCAGGATCAACAGCCTTCTTTTTCTGATCTCCAAACACTTGTGTACATACCATACATTATAAAAATAAATATTTTAAAAATTAATCTTTTATCTTTTACTAATGGCATTTTGAGACAATAATCATACTTTATGAATCTGTTGTGGGGACCATTGTATACACCAAGCAGTGAATAGCTGATGCCCAGTGAATCTTAACTACTTCTTCAACACAACTCCACCATTCTTGTTTGTATCTAAAATATTGATGTCTCATTACCTCGCAAGAGTGATAGAGATCTTTAGAAGATGTTTCTTCTCATCATTCTTTTATGAGAACCAAGCTGGCTGGCATCCCTCTTGAATGAGCAGGCAGAGTTTGTGTGAACAAAGCAGGTTGGTCCCTGGGCAACAGTTAGCTTTAGGTCACTGTCAGTATTTAGCAGGGTTGGCTAATGTTTTATTCATGAGCTATAAATATGGCTTTCTTTCATTAAAAAGTAGCATAGGGTAATACTGATTCAGGGAATATAGGACACCAATGACAGAGAGAGACCAGTTGTTTCAGGAGTAGAGAAAATGCCTATGTATGGGGTCTCTGAAGCACCTGCAGGTGTGTGTAAAGGAGTCTACTGATTTCTTACTTGAATCTTTAATATTGTGTTGGGAGAGTGTGGAGACAGAGTCCCACTATCCAGTCTAAGCTAGCCTTGAATGTATGGTCACTTTGCCTCTATCTCACAAGAGAATTAAAAAAAAAATTAAGATTTATTTTTATTATTTATAATTATGTATATGTATGTTTCAGTGTGGGTATGTGCCTCTGTGTGCAGGTATCCCCTGAAGCTAGAGGGGTCAGATCACCTTGGAGTTGGAGCCAGCTGCTGACCAGGAAGCTGGGAGCCAGGCTTGGTCCTCTGGAAGAACAGTATATGCTCTTAACCACTGAGCCTCTAAGTGAACCTTTTAATGTCTCTGTTTCACAAATGTTTAAAATGCTGGTATCAATTTATTTCAAGTCATGTGACTGGTCTCTTTCATAGCTGGTGTTTTGGAGCATACTTTGGTATCTATGCTTTGGTGTGCCTGTCCCGTGCAGAGTGAAACACAAGGATTTCAAGGACCAGAAGCTCTTTGGCAGTGTCCAGGGCACTGCACTAGGAGCTGGGAGTGATTTGTTCCATGGAAGTGGGAGCAGGTGCCTCACATAGGGTAAGAAGATAAAAAGAATGATACTAGCAGCAGTGAGAACCGACAAATGCATTCACAGCCCTTACCCAAAACAGCCACAGAGAAAGAAAGCCTTTGAAAAGTAAGCATAAAACTGGTAATTGAGAGAACAAGAGGAAGAGGGACCAACAAAGGCCTCTTGTAGGTGATGACATTTGGCTTGGCACCTTAAATAAGAACCCTGTCCACTCATAAACTCTTCAAGAGAGGACTCAGAGCCTCAAAGAAGATCTACCCTCCACATGTTTAAAGAAGCAGACAGAAGGTTATCATGGTCACAGCCCAAAGAGCAAGAGAACAGGGCAGGAAAGTCTCATCAATCAGGGGGCACATTTGGCACTTGCCCCAGGGCTTCTAGGGGCCCTGTACCCCCAAATGTATTGTCAGGACATACATCTAATGTCCTGACAAGCCAAGGGAGAGTTTCAAACTAAGTGATGTGAGTGACATTTATTTTGTTTAGATTTCTATTAATGTTATATAAATAATAAATTTAGAGAGGAAATAGGCAGACAGCACAGGAAGTCATTAAAACAGCAAAACTGGCAACATTCATAGAGTCTGTTTCAAGTACTTCCCTTTTGTGTGCATTACTATACCAGATAGTCAATATCCCTTTTCATAGATGACAAAATTGAGTCACAGAGAGGTTAAGTAACCAGATCTGGACTAGGGGATAGAAAAGAAATGATTTGGTCTATCCTGGAGAAATCCCAGCAATTGCTGGCTCAGGTGTGGAGAGTGGGGTGAGAGCAGATGGGATTCAAGGATGACTTCTAGTTATTTTCTCTTTCCTTCTCGGTTGCTGTTAACATGGATGAGGCGCTTGGCATATAGCCCATGCTTAACACGAGATGAGAGTGATTGTTCTGGAAGCTGCTTGGACTGTTTCGACTTTGTAGCAAGAATGACACAAAGCATGTCAGTGTGTCTTTGTCAGTGCCGCAGACTTCTCAAGGCCAGTTTTTTAATTACCTAGCTTCTTGCCTGAGACATTGCCAGGCAGGAAATCAAGATGAGGAACCCATCTGAGTGACCAATAGCAAAGAAGCTGCCCTGATATCTGGGGGTACAGCACCCCTAGAAGCTCAGGTCTGCTAAACTGGAGTGCTTGGGGGAAGGAGAGGACCAAATGTGGAGAAGAAATTTTTAAATTTATAACCAATAGGGTTTTAGATCCAGAACATCCTGATGGCTTTGGTTTAAATCACTTCAAATTTTTTTAATTAGACTTTAGGGGCTAACGCAGGCGCTGTGTGTCCTCCTCCTCCTCCTCACATGGGCAGTGGTGTCTAGATGCACTAGAATGCTTCTCTTATTTCATGTTTTCAGAATTCCTTCTTTGAAAAAATTCACCCAGAGCTTCTATTATTACTTTCTAGTCACAAAGCCCTCTACCTCACACTGGTGCCCCTCATTGTAAAGCTCTCAGCCACAGTCACCCTG
Source organism: Sigmodon hispidus (assembly GCA_004025045.1). Classification (NCBI taxonomy): domain Eukaryota; kingdom Metazoa; phylum Chordata; class Mammalia; order Rodentia; family Cricetidae; genus Sigmodon; species Sigmodon hispidus. The sequence continues at coordinate 262,448 of PVIH01000632.1, forward strand.
GAAAAGAAATGGCTTCTATTGGCTCCTAGATATCTGATCTGGGGAGTCAGGTCAAATAGTTTATGATGATGTGGCTAGATCAGGACTACCTAGGTCTGCCCTGGTCAGTGTGGCACAAAGATTCCCTGTGGCTCTTCTCATGACAAAGGGAGCCTAGAAGGAATCCTCAGAGCCCACTAAAAGTTCTCTTTAGGTTTCACTTAAGAGCTGGCCGGGACATAACTGAGATACAAAATGGTTTGGAGCCATGCACTCTTCACCAAATGGCATTCAGATTAAAAGTTAGAAAATGACAGATTTGAGGAAACCAGACAATGTGGAGGCTGCATCCTATTTTTTGTACATAGGTCTATTCAGTAAGGTTGACTGGAAGCTAATTTTTAAATAAGGCCACATGCCTGACATTGCTTAGTCTTTTTAGAGCTGCTAGGTTCATGTGGGGAAGAAATTATTTACAGTCTTGTTTCATCAATGATAATTCAAGAGTGGCAATGTTTCTTAATGTGATCCCAAAGTATGATAGATGCGAAAGTTACTTAGGATATAAATTCAGAGTTTTATTAGGGATTTTCAACTACACTGTTTTCTCTTAGACCTTCCAATAGGAGTTTTGGAGGAATTATAATACTACAAACCATGAATAAAAGGATTATCTATCTGTGGTTTTTATTTCTATTTCCAGCACCTATCATTCAGGGATTTGTAAAGAATAATTACTGAATTTCTAAACGATGGACCAGGAGAACATTAGACAAACTGAAAGAAAGATGGTTGAATGAACTAAATTATATGCCTTCCACCAACTTATAGACAAATGTTGATAGACTTCTCCTCTGGTGTCATAGCTGTCTATAGTTTGAGCTTAGTGAATGGCTGAGTTTCACTCTTTGTTTTTGCTTAGGAGCCATGTGAAAATGAGATTCCCATGAAGCCTTTCATCTTCTTCTCAGTCTAGAGCACAGCTCCAAGAAGATTGCCAAAGCATTGTCCTTATCCTTCTAGCTTTCACTGAAGACGTACATGCTCCTCTCCTCCTTTCTTTTGCGGACTCACTACTCTATGGCTACACCATGAGATCAGTCTTCACACATTTGTCATCCATTTTACATTTAGAATAATAGCTTTAAAAGAAAACTTTTTGCCCAAGTCCAGGAGGACCTTTGTAAGTTCCAGCCATTGCTTCTCCAGACTTCTCTCCTAGTTCCTGTCTCCCATGACTGCTGCCTTTCATCCAATGGAATAGCCTATTGGCAATGACTCAAGCAGGCTTCCTGCAACTATGCAGGAGTGCTAGCCTCCTCGTAGGTGCAGAAGTGTCTTCTTCCATGTCATTGCCTTCTGCATCCTACTGGACACACATGATTCTTTATTATTAATTAGATAATTCAGTAATTATCAAACCTAAACATGTGCCAGCCGTGGTTTAGACTCTGTCCTCATGCAGAATAATTTTTTTCACTTGGAAGAAAGACAAATAAGCCAGTAATGGCACACTACGTGACAGTGTCCATTGCGTCAACATCAACTTTCCAGGTTCTAGCCTGGGTTCCTCACTCAAGATTTATAAATGGAAAGAAAAGAGGCTTCCTGTTCCTAAGAAGTTATTGTTGCTTTAGTTTAACTTCTTAACTACTCAGATCATGAGCTTCCTGAGTGCAAACACCTTGCAATACTCACCTTCATGTTCTAGAACAGTGTGACAGAAAAGCCAGGTGAGAGAACGTGGCATTATCTCCTTCTCTTCTCCTACATAATCACCTCTGAAATGATGCAATGTATTCTTGAGCATTGACATGATGTCCCAAAACTTTCAGGTTTTAGAGCATTTCTGATTTTGAATTATCAGATTAAGGATACCTAGCTCGTAAAATATTCAAAACATCTAAGAAGCATTGAAATCTGAAACAGTTTTGTTCCCATGATTTTCTAAGAAGATATACTGAGCCTTCGTTGCTGTGAACAACAGAAGGTGATGTACTTGTCAACCGGCAGTCATCAGCATGCCATACTATATTAGGTGCTGGGGACTAAGCGTGACATGTGTTACATGACTTCATAGCAATAGAGATCAAATTAACCTAGGTTTAAAAAATAATTTATAGATTGTGCCTGTGATTTATAGGCAGGAAGTGATATATAATGGTATGTAGGTATAGGTGGGAAAGAGGGGTGCTAGAAAAGGTAGCTGGACAAGCACAAAAGTAGTATCTGGTCTAGAGAGGAGCTGGCCATACAGGCACCATCCTAGGTTCAGGCACCACCCTTCGGAACCTTGAAGGTAGGGGCAAACATGGAGTCCTTGCAAAGTAGAAAGGAGACCCACATGGTTAAAGTCTGGCAATTAGAGGAAGTACAGCACCCTCGAGATTTGTCTAGGAATGAGATGAGGTGAGAGTTTAACATTTTGTGTATTTGTACATGTGTCTATGCACACATGCAGGGGGCCAGACAGACATCGACACATGTGTTCTTCAATTGCTCTCTACCTCACTTCTTGAGACAAGATGTCTCACTGAACCTGTAGCTTACTATTTAGCTAGATTAGCTGGCCAGCAGGCCCCGGGAGTCCTCCTGTCTCTGCCTCCATAGTGCTGGGATTGCATGCATTTTCTACTATGTCTGGCTCTTTATCTAAGTGCTGGTAATTCTGACTCAGGTTCCCCGCCTTTGTGCTTCTCACACATGACCAAATGAACCATTCTCCTAGTCCACTGGGGTTGTTTTATCACTATGTTTTTAGAACGTAGGAAGCCTTTAAAGAATCACAGAAACACATTTAGATTATTTGTTTTTAGATCATTCTAGGTGCTATGTGGAAAGTAGCTTATGGAAGGGTGAAAGAGAATGATACTTTTTAAAGAAAATGGAGTTTGAGAAGAGGCCATTGGTAATATTGCAGGCAGAAGAGCCCCATGTCTAAAGAGTGTAGAGGCAGGAAATAGGCTGCAGGGACGGAGGCAATCTGCCATGACTAGAGTGGGAAGGAGTAGGGTGTACATGGGATGGGGCTGCTGCATGTAATAGCTTTCAATGTATATTGGCTGCATAGTAGACTCATGTTCTTCAGCTGAGACTCAATTGCATCCAGGCTATATTAGCCATTCTCTGGTTTTTCTTTCCCGTGTTCATCTCACTTGTAAGTTGACTATAAATAAGAAAAGAGAGTCAGTCGAAATTTTCTTTTCTGAGACATTGTAGCATCACCTGGTTTGCACTTAAAACCCTCCCATCCACTTCCTGAGTGCTGAAATTGGAGGCCTGGACCACCATGCACTGGTGGAAAAGTTCTTCCCTAGGCTGGGTAAATCGTTTTGTCAATAAAGCCCTTGCACCGCAAAGTGAGGACCAGAGTGTGGGTTTCAAGAACCCACATAAAGGCCAGCTGCCTTTGTGTGTCCACAGTCCTGTCACTCCTTCAGCAAGGCAGGAGAGGTGGGGACAAAAGAATCCCCAGGAGCTTGTGGGCTACGTAGTCTGCATGCACAGTAGCCAACAAGGGACCCTAAAGGGAATGAAAGTGTAGATTTTAGAGTCCTTGGTCTCTATGTACTAGCTATATGATGTCAGAAAAGTTTCCTATCCCTGAAACTTTCATTTCTTCCTTACATGGAGCTTAGTGAAATCTCAACCTACCTTGCAGGGATGTGGTAACAGTGAGATACAAATCTATAGTTCTGATAAATGGAATCACAGTGTATCGGACTGTGACTGGTTTCAAACAGCAGGGTTTGTCTCTACTAAGTTCCCCGGACTACAGGCAATGGGTGTTCCAGAATCTGACTCCCCATTACAGCCAACCAGTAGCTCAGATGGTAGCCTCAATTCCCTGCCTCTAATACATGTAGGGTTAGACAGCATGGCACAGCCCAGAGCAGATTCTATCAGTGTGGTCCACAGATATTTTGTCTGACTGATCACCTAGGGCTCACAGCACTTTGGCCTGTTGCTCTGCTGAAGCTGCATTGCTTTACTGAGGATCTGCTTTGGCACAGCACAAGGACAAGAAGAAGCCTTCAGAAGGTCACTTTCAGATCATCACTTAATCTACTGAGCTCATGTAATAACTGGTCAAGCCATATTTCACGGATGATAATGTTATACATGAGGAGGACTTGCCTGTCTTATATACCCCATGCAGATGGCTTACAGAATACTCAACTTGTCTAGCATTGCATCCGCCTCAAACTGTTTGAGAACTGTTATTCAAAAGGTCTTTGTCACCCACCAGTGCTTCATTGTTTTCATCCTCCAGTTTCCCCTTGGTTCTACAGTGGCTTGTAGTAAAGAAGAAAATCAGGTGGACCAATCCAGAAGTCTGGCTTTCAGACTCAGGTCCTCTATGTCACACAGTCTAAGCCTCATTATGTTCATCTATGAAATACCTCATGCGGCTGAGAGAGTTAAATTATGTAATGGTACAAAATTTACACAAATACAGCTTGTGCCCAAAGAAAGACAGAGTCAGTCAAGTGTTGTGCCTTGTGCCTGTGATCTCAGCTACTGTGGACACGAAGCATGTGGATCACTTAAGTCTGGGAATTTGACAGCAGCCTGGAAAACACCTTGTCTTAAAGAGAACATGAATAAAAGTGTATGACTTAACTGAATGAGAACTGTAGAGCTTCTCAGCTTTTGTATCTGCGGCAGACATGCCAATTTTGCATTATGGCTTTAGACAACTGTTTGGTCAGTCCCCTGGGCTCTTCTTTGCTCTATATCTTAATAACATCCCCCACTACCCTTTTCTCCCTCCAGCTCCTCCCAAGTCTTCCCCCTGCACTCCTTCTCAAATTCATGACATTTATTTCTTTATTATTTTTACATATATGCATAATTATATAAATATAACCATCTAGTCTCTTTAATTTTGCATGTTTAAGATTTAAAGGCTGGGGCTGGAAAGGTGGCTCAGAGGTTAAGATTTAAAGGCTGACCATTCATATTGCATAATCAGTTGGGAGCTCATCCCTGGGAGACACTAGATCTCCCTCCCTCAGCAGTCAAGAGTTGCCTGCAATTCTCTGTCTAGAGAAAGGATCTGTATGACATTTGCGTTCCTCTTGAGCATATCTACTGGCATTATCCTGTTCAGGTCTGGTTTGAGCAGCCATATTGTTTAGGCATTGGGGATGTAACTTCATTGTAATTTCTAGGAGACACAATCTCATAGCAGATATCCTGGTCCTATGGCTCTTCCAATCTTTCCCCTCCATCTTTCCATGATGTTCCCTGAACCTTAGGTGTTGTAGATATCTCTACTGGGGCTGAGAACTCCATCAGTTGTTCTCTATGTTTTGACAAGTTGTATTTTTTTTTTCTTTAATGATCTCTGTTGAGAAGAGAAACTTCTTTGTTTACACCTGAAAATTTGGAGCTAGAGAGCATCGATGAACGAGGACACACAGTGTTTCTCTTTCTGGGTTCTCTAACTCAGTAAGATCTTTTCTACTGCTGCACATTTACCTGCATACTTCATGGTTTCATTTAAATTTGCAGCTGAATAGTACTCCATTGTGTATATGTACCACGTTTTCATTATCCATTTGTTAGTTGAAGGATGTTAGGTTGTTTCCATTTTACAGCTATTGTGAATAGAGCAGCCTTTGAACATGTCAAGTCCTTTGGACATATGCCAAAGAGTGGCTGAGTGGGGTCATATAAATTTATTTGTAACTTTTGGAGGATTTTCCACACATACTTCCAAAGTAACTACACCAATTTTTAATCCCAACAGCACTAAATAAGGGTTTCCCTTCCCCATGTTCCCTATTGGTTTTTTTGTTGATTTTTTTCTTCAATTCTGACTGGAGTAAAAAGGAATCTCAAGTTGGGTTATTTGTTGTTTCATATATAGATTTTTTTGAGCCTTTTATATATTCTGGATATTAGCCCTATATAAAATATGTAGTTAATAAAAATAAATAAAAATCTTTTTCCATTTGTAAGATGTCCCTCTGTCTGAATGACGGTGTCATTTGCTGTGCAGAAGCTTTTCAGTTTCATGAAGCTGTATTTTCGTTGCTGATATTAGTACCTACACTACCGGTGTTCTTTTCAGAAAGTCTTTTCTTGTGCCAATGTGTTCAAGGCTATTTCCCACTTGCTCTTCTATCAGGTTCAGTGTATCTGATTTTATATTGAGGTCTTCAATCCATTTGGAGTTGAGTTTTATATGGGGTAGTAAATATGGATAAATTTGTTTTTTCTACATGCAGCCATGTAGCTTGACCAGTACAATTTACTGAAGATTCTGTCTTTTTCCAGCATATATTTATGGCCCCTTTATTAAAATCATTTTTTATAGGTATGTGGATTTGTGTCTGGGTCTTTACTTCCATTCTGTCGAACAACTTGTCTGTTCTTGTGCCAATATTATGCTGCTTTATTATTATAGTGTTACAGTACAATCTCAGGTCTAGGGTGGTGGTACCTCCAGCAGGGCTTTTATTATTCAAGATTGTTTTCAGATTTCCTAGGTTTTCTGTGTCTATATGAAGCAACAATTGTTCTTTCAGGATCTGTGAAAAACTGTTTTGAAATTTTGATGAAGATTGCAATGAATCTGTAGATTGCTTTTGGTGAGATGGCCATTCTTGCTATGTTACTCCTAGTAATTCACAATCATGAGAGATCTTTCCATTTCCTGATATCTTCTTTTACATCTTAAAAGTTTGGGTTTTGTTTTTGGTTTTTTGTTTTTTTTTTTTTACCATACAAGTCTTTTCCTTGCTTGGCTACAGTTACCTCAAAATATTTTATAATATTTAAGGCTCTTATAAAAGGTGATCCTTTCCTGATTTTTCTCAGTTCATTTGTCATTTGTATATAAGAGGACTATTGATTTTTGTGAATTAATTTTGTATCCAGCTACTTTGCTGAAAGTATTTATCAGCTGTAGAAGTTTCCTGGTGGAATTTTTAGGGTCATTTATGTACCTTATCATATCATCTGCAAATAAAAAATACTTTGACTTCTTTCTTTCCAGTTTGTATCCTCTTGATCTCTTTTAGGTGTCTTATTGCTCTAGCAAAGGCTCCAATACTATATTGAATAGGTATGATAAGAGTGGACAGCCTTGTCTTGTTCCTGATTTTAGTGGAATTGCTTTGAATTTCTCTCCATTTAAGTTGATATCCCTATTGGCTTGCTGTAAACTGGTTTATTATGTTTAGGTATATTTCTTGTATTTCTTCATTAGGAGAGGTGTTAGATTTTGTCAAAGGTCTTTTTTGCATCTAATGAGATGGTTATGTGATTTTTGTCTTTGAGTTTGTTAATATACTGGGTTATACTTATCATTTTACATATATTGATTCAGGGAGCCTACTTGCTCATAGTGGATGATTTTTCTGATGTATTCTTAGATTCAGTTTGCAAGCTTGAAATTGATCTGTAATTTCTTTCTTTTATAAACCTTTATGGGATTTGGGTAACACAATAACTAGCCTCATAAAATGAATTTGGCAACGTCCCTTCTGTTTCTATTTTGTGGAATAATTTGAGGAGTATTGGCATTGACTCTTTTTGAAAGTCTGGTAGAATTCTTCACTAAAGGCATCTTGCCTTTATTTTTGTTTTGTTTGTGGTTGGGAGACTTCTAATGATTGTTTCTATTTTACTAGGGATTATAAGTCTGAGTTGCTTATCTGATCTTGATTTAACTTTGATAAGAGGTATATATTAAGCAAATTACCTATTCCTTTTAGATTTCCAATTTGTTGGAGTACAGGTTTTTAAAGTATGTCCTTACGATTTTCTGGATTTTCTCAGTATCTTTTATTATGCCCCCTTTTCATTTCTAATTTTGTTAATTTGGATCTTCTCACTCTGCTGTTTAGTTAATTTGCCTAGGAATTTGTCAAATATATCTATATATACTTATGTGTATATGTATATATATATATATAAAACCCATCTCCTTGTTTCATTGATTCTTTGAACTGATTTTTTTTCATTTTACTGATTATCAGTTGAGACTTGCTTTATGTTCGAGTATGTGGTCAATTTTGAAGAACGTTCCATGAGGTGCTGAGATACACTCTTTTGTGTTAGGGTAAAATGTATTATAGATATCTGTTAGGTTTTTTTGGTTCATAGTGTCACTCCAGCATTTTTCTGTATAGTTGGATGGCCTGTCCATTGGTACAAATGGGGTTTTGAAGTCTCCCACCATCGAAGTGTGTGAGTTAATTTGTGATCTAAGCTTCAGTAGTGTTTCTTTTATACACTCGAATGTCCTTGTGTTTGGTGCATAGATGTTAAGAGTTTTATTATCCTCTTCATGTATCTTCCTTTGATGAGCATGTAGTATCCTTCCCTATCTCTTGTGATTGCTTTTGGTTTGTAGTCTATTTTCTCAAACATTAAAATGGCTATACCAGCTTGCATCTTAGGTTCATTTGCTTGGAATATCTTTTTCCATCCTTTTACTCCTAGGTGTTGTCTATCCTTGATTTTAAGTGTTTCTTGCATTCAGCAGAAGGATGGATCCTGTTTTCTCTCCATACTATTAGTCTGTGTTTTTTGATTGGAGAATTGAGGCCATTAATTTTGAGAATTATCAATTAGCAAAATTTTTTTATTCCTGTTATTTGGTGATGGTGGTGGTAGAGGTGGTGTGTGTGTGTGCATGCATGTGTGCACTGTTATACTTCCTCTCTTTTGATTTGCTGGTCTGAGATTATTTATTCCTTGTGGTTTTTTGGGTGTGGTTAACCTCATTAAGTTGAAGTTTTCTTTCTAGCACCTTCTATAGGACTAGATTTAGATAGATATTGCATAAATTGGTTTTTATCATGGAATGACTTAGTTTTTCCATGTATTGTAATTGAGTTTTTCTTGAGTAGTAGTATGGACTGACATCTGTGGTCCCTTAAAGTTTGTAGAACATCTGACTAGGTCCTTCTGGACTTTAGAGTCTATATTAAGAATTCTGATAGCTCTATACTAGGACTATAATTCTAATAGGTCTGCCTTTATATGTTACTTGGACTTTTCCTCTTTCAGTTTTTAACATTCTTTCTTAGTTCTGTATTTTGTGTTGTGATTACTCTATGGCAAGGGGACTTCCTTTTCTGGCCCAATCTATTTGGTGTTCTGTATGCTTCTTGTACATTGATAGGCATCCTCTTTGGGTTAGGGACACTTTCTTGTATGATTTTGTTGAAAATATTTTCTGGTCTTTGGCCCATGTTTCTTCTCCTTTTTCTATTCTTGTTATTATTCTTAGCTTTGGTCTCTTTACAGTGTTCCAGATTTCCTGCATGTTTTGTACTAGGATTTTTGTAGATTTAACGTTTTCTTTGACAGAGATATCATTTCTTCTATTACATCTTCAATGCCTGAGATTTTTCTCTCCCATCTCTTGTAATCTGTTGGTTAGACTTGTCTCTGAGGTTTCTATTTGAGCTCCTAAACTTTTCATTTCTAGAGAGTGAGGGGAAGCCACATAGATAGTTTGCTGCAGAGCTGGGGATGACACTTGGGGCCTGGACTTGAAAGAGCAGAGGGAGAATAAAGATATAAAGCTCACCTACCTGACTCACTGACCTATTGCTTCTCAGTCAGGCTCAGCAGGTGGGTCCCAAGGAAAGCCATCTGGAGTTGGGGACTGGGATAACAAGATCAGTGGAAAGGAAGGTTGGAGAAGATCTGTGTGATCCACTGAGGAAGACTGGGGGTGAGGGCAGAGAGGGAGGCAAAACCACAGCACATGGCCTGCTATGAAGAGCTGACAATGAAGGCCTGAGGGATTAGATTTGGAGATGAGAAGCGAGAGCTGAAGCCTGGAGGGGCCTCCCTGACTCCCCGACCAGAGTGGTCCACCAAGATAATTCTTTATCAGTTTCACTTTTTTCTTTTTATATCTCTGTTGAGATCTATAACCTCTTTTGAAGATAAGATTCCAGGTCCAAACAAAATCCAGAAAATTCTAGTTTTCTTAAGCCATCTTTAACATTCACATTGCAGATAAGAGGCTGTTGTTGTTTTTTGAAGAAAAGATGATCATAATGAAAGCATCATTAAGAAACATTAACACTTTATGACACTGAATTTAAATTATTAGAGCTTAACCATAAGAAACTGTAATGTTGAATGTTATATCTGTAATAAAAGAACTTTATAAGTCACTTCAGAACAGCTGTTAAAATATAATGTTGCCAATGTGATATTAATAGCATGCTTTTGTAGCACCAATAATGAGAAGGCAAATATTTCATTTAATAACCACACTATAACTGTAAAGTGTATTCCAAAACTGGTATTTTGCAGAGTGGAAAATAGAAGTTTAAGCTATTTGCCCAGTTTTTCAAACTGGCATTTGAAGAAAACAAGGATTCAATATTCCTTTATCTTCAGCTATACTCCTGGCCTGGCCACATGCAGCCTCTCCATGCTTCTACCATTCTGGAAGCATTTTTTCATAAATGTGAAGATAAATAAACTGAATCCTAGTTTGTCTTATTTATTCAAGTTCTTTATATTGATCCACACTGTGTAAAATTGAGGCAGATCTTAGATCTAGCTCCAATGTCCTAGAAAGAGACAGAAGAGACATTCTTGCCAAGGAAGGGAATTGAAATATCATCCACAATATCTCTTCCCCAAGGGCGGACTGTAAATAGTTCTTGTAAACTGATCTGAAAGATACTGCTTCTCCTCTTCCTCTTCTTCTTCCTCCTCCTTCTCCTCTTCCTCTTTCTCCTGCCCTCCTTTTCTTCTTAGAAGAACTTAAATCCTTTATAATCATCTAAAGCCAGACGCTTACTCATTTCTAACAAACTTTGTGCCAGGCATTGACTAGACATCCTCTGTCAATTCCTCCGCAAACTTTCTTATTAATAAAATTAATTTCCCATGGATCTGATGACATCATTAAAGCTTCAGAATATGAGATACACAGCACAGCTTCTAATTTAGCCAAGTTTCTTTTAATTATATCCTACAGGAGAGATGAAAAATATGAAAGAAAAAGTTACTAAAGCATTAGAATTTATAATTTTTCTTATTTCAGAAAATGGAACTAGTCCTGTATCTGTAAAAACATTATAGAGAATATGCAAATGAAGGCCAGGTTTAAAAGTATATAACCCAGAAGTTAAGAGCACTTACTGTACTCCCAGAGGACTCAAATGTTGTTCACGGCGCCCTTGTCAGCCTGTAACCTCAGCTCCAAGGGATCTGATACTCTCTTCTGGCCTCCACTGGCAGCTTTATGGAGGTACATCTATACACAAAAAAACTAATTAATTAATTAATTAATTAGATTTCTAAAAACATAATAAAAAAACAGTGAAATGGCCAAATTGTTGAATAAAAGAAAATACATAGATAGAATGTACCTCAAGAACAAATTGAATTTATTCTAAGATCACAAGGATGTCTCAATCTTAGAGACAGTGCCATTTCAATTAATCACAATTTTAACAGACAAAAATCATATTTTAATACATGTAGAGAAGTATTTTATGACGTTAACATTTTTCTGGGACTTCATAGATGGGGCTGGGTTGAATCCTTTTAAGTGAGATTTGAACTCTTCCAATTTTCTTTTAGTATTTGATCATATTTGTTTTTATGTGAAAATTATATTAGTCTCTTAAAATTAGTAACTTTACCTTGTTTCTATTTTCTGCAACTTCCTCTTAACCAAGTTAATAAGGGCTGGGGAAGTGGCTGGGTGGTTGGTTAATGTGGCTGACACACAGACATGAGAAATGGAGTTTGCTCTTTCCTGCTAGCCAGCCCTGGCCAAGTGTCCAATGTCTGCTAGACCTGACTCCACCTTAGGTTTCCTTCTCTGTGCTCAGCAACCTCTACTGACCACACTTGGCTTCATGGCCATGAACTGGACAGGTTCCCCACCCTCTTGAATCTCCCCAGATTGAGTCCTTGGGGTGACTAATGTGTTAGGTGGAAGTATGTCACAAGTACACTGGGGATATGAGAGGTAAGCACAGTGCTGAGATCTCCATAAGTTAAAGCATTTCTCAGAAGTCTCTGTCTGCCACCCCTGACTGTGTGTGTGAGAGAGACAGACAGACAGAGAGACAGAGACTCCTCCAGGTTAAACGCAGACTCCTTCACTTGTGGCTGTTCCCTTCTTCCCTTTTCTTAGGCACCCAGGATAGCTCAGTTTCATTTCTTATTTTTATTCAATATTATATGTATGGGTGTTTTCCCTGCATATGTGTTTGTGTACCACATATGTGCCTGATGCTCATGGATGTCAGAAGAGGGCATCATATCCCCTAGAACTGGAGTTACAGATGCGGGTAAGTCAACATGTGGGTGCTGGGAATCAAACCCAGGTCCTCTGGAAGAACAGTCAGTGCTCTTAACTTATAAGCCACCTTTCCAGCCACTGCCCTCAGACTTGCATGGGTGACCAGGCAATTCTTCTCTACTGCTGACCCAGCTGGAAGAATTGCTGCCTAACCAAAGTCTACAACTGGGTTTGAGGCATCTGACAACTGTGAGCCTGTCCTGCAAGGTAGGATTGTCATTCTCTTTACACCAACACATCTTTACCTTTGGATGGGGCTTCTGCTGCCCTTCCAATGCCCCCGTCCAGGAAGCCATGTTCCTCTTGGCTTCTTTCTGGCCAGCCGCTACTCTTTTAGTTCAGCTTTTCAGCTGTTTTATCATTGCCTTTGGGAATTTCCAACACTCTTCCTCTGTCTGGAATAAGGTCTGTTCTCTTTTTTTAGAGGGGCTAATTTTTACTTCCTTTTTTACATACCCTCCACTGTTCTCTCTCCCTCCCTTCCTCCCTCTCCCCCCACCCTCCCCATCTCCCTTACCCCACCTTACTTCTACTCCTTAAAGGGCTAAGGCCTTCCTTGAGCACTCATCACAGGCTAACATATCAAGATGAGCAGGACCCGTTTTCTTCTCCTTGTATCAAGGCTGAGCAAGGTATCCCACCATAGGGAGTGGGCTCCAAATAGCCACTTCATGTGACCAGGATATTTCCTGGTCCCATAGCCAGGGGGTCCACCAACAGCTCAATTAGAGCAGCTGCCACCCTCATTCTGGAGGTCTGTTTTGGACCCATGCAGGCTCTCCAGCTGTCAGAGTGTGAGCTCCCATTAGCTGGGGTTGCTGTCCCTGTGGATTTCAGGGAGGAGCAACTAGAGGAGCAAGGGAACATGGGTCTGTTTTTTCTTAAGCTCACTCTTATTTTTAACCAAGTCACAGGAAGGAAGCTTCTAGCCCGCCATTGTACCCCATATTAATTTTCTTTATTAATCTCAGGAATTGTATTTATGGGTCAGGAAATGGCTCAGTCAGCAAAGTGCCTGCCTTGTAAGTATGGAAACCAAATCAACCACCCAAAACCATGTAAGCAGCCAGCCACAATGGTCCGCACTTGTAATCTCAGACAGGCAATTCTCTTGCCTGCCAGCCTAGCCATTGTGTTCAGGACCAAATGAGAGACTGTCTCAAATAGCAACATAGATGGCACCTGAGGAAATGCTTCCCAAGGCTGACTGCTGGCTTTCACATTCAGGAGCATACAGATGCACCCACATACACATGAACACATGCGCACACATACAAAAGAATTGCCTTTATGACTTCTATAACTCCTTTCTCTTGTTGTTTTTACCTAATAGTTATTATTATTCACTTACTTTATTCGAATACTTGAAGCACACTTTTTGTAAATTTACTTACTCCATTGCTCAACTCTTCTGACTGTCCTATGATGGCTCCCATTAGTGTGTAGTTTGGGGGATTGATAATAAGCTTCTTTGAAGTGAGGATTGTTTCCTTTGGAAGCTTAGATGTTGTGGCCATGGAATCGTTTCTATCCAGATATACCAGATTTGCTTTACAATGCAATGCAAACTCTTTCCTAAGTGAGTTAGAGATAGTTCACTGGGAGCCACATATAAATGAGCATGGCCTGGAGATGTGGGTGTGAGTTGCCCAAAATGGCATTCTTCCTTGAGGAATCAGTTACATGAAACTTTTATAGACACAGGATGAAGGAAAGCCACAAGTCAACATACTTGCCAAGTACATTGAGGAGGGTGCTGTGGGTTACAGCAAGGCAAGGAAGTCTCTGCCATCGGTTTCAGATGCTCTGTGTTGGCAGTGTTAGCCTTGAGGGTGGTAGGCACTGGTGGTCTGCTAAGTTAACGCTTTCTAATGTCCTTACCTGATGAATCAAAGTGATGTTAGATCACATGCAGAAGAGGGTTATAAATGACTTTTGAGAGAACTATAGGGCAGGTGAGATGACTCCACAGGAAAAGTCTCACCTATAAACCTAATGACAAGAGTTTGATCCCTGAGGCCCACACAGTGGAAGGAGAGAACCCAGATCTTGTAGGCTGTCTTTTGATGGCCACCAATGTGATATAACATGTATTTTCTCTCTCACACAGAGACACAAATATAATTTTTTTTAAAAAAAGAAGTTAGTCAGCAGTGGCCCATACCTTAAATCCCAGCACCTGAGAGGCAGATGCAGGTAGATCTCTTGAGTTCAAGACCAGCCTGGTCTACAGAGCAAGTTTCAGGACAGCCAGGTCTATGCAGAGAAATCTAGTCTGGTCGGGGGGGGGGGGGATGAATGGATATCCAAGAAAGATAACTTTGGATTTCAATCTGCAATGTCTCAGCTCTCCCCATCCAGCCCCTCTGCAGTCCCTCAGCAGAGACACAGCATTTTAAGGAACCCTGTAGTTCATAAGGAAGATCCAGATTTCAAGTTCCAGGGTCAGTGTAGGATCTCTACAATGAATTCTAACCCAACACCTGCCCTTCCTTGGTGCTGGGTTTTGAGCATCTGATTTCTTCTGGCTAAGTATTCCATCTCTGTGGCCACAGGGAGGAAACTTTCTTGCTCATTCCCTGGGGAGAGTGCACAGATATTTTCTAGAACCCACCACAGGTCAGGTAGCTTCTGTCACTAGACTTCATGCTGGTCACACAGTTCTGGGTTCCCTGTGAGGAGTGTCTCAACCTGACCTTCTGACTTTGACATTAACCTGCTGCCTGGCATGAGAACTCTTTATCTGGCCTCAGGATGCCTGGGAGTCTCAACTGTTCTCTCTTATTGTGAGTTTCCCACTACATCTGGCACCTGGATTCTGCCTTGTTGATTCCTAGGTAAACTCTGCGATCTCACTGTAGTACTTTGCGTGGCTGTATTTCATTGAGGATCCCTGTCCTTTAAGGAGGGAATGTGCCTCCTACATCTGTGTAAGTCACTGGATGGACCAGGTGCAATTTCTCTAATGAGGAAAAATACATAAAAAGCTCTTAAAGGTGTTCGAAGACGTGTT
Source organism: Sigmodon hispidus (assembly GCA_004025045.1). Classification (NCBI taxonomy): domain Eukaryota; kingdom Metazoa; phylum Chordata; class Mammalia; order Rodentia; family Cricetidae; genus Sigmodon; species Sigmodon hispidus. The sequence goes on from PVIH01000632.1 coordinate 277,747, forward strand.
ATTTTTTCCTTTTATTGAAAATAGATTTTTTTCTCACATGATATGTCCTGATTGTGTTTTCACCTCCCTCTGCTCCTCCCTGTTCTTCTCCCCATGTTCCCATCCAGATCCACCTCCTTTCTCTCTCATTGGAAAACATGCATCTAAGGGATATTAGTATAATAAAATAAGATAAAACAGAAACACATCAGAATAAAAGAAAACAGAAGGAAGAGAGCGAAAGAGAAGGAACAAGAGACAGAGACTCACTTGTTCACACAATCCTATAAAAACACTAATCTCGAAGCTGTAATATATTTGCAGAGAACTTGTAGTGTAAAATAAAAATAATAAAATAATTTTTTAAAGCCCTTTACAACAATATAAGAGAAGGAACTTCCAAATATTCCATGTTTTCTGTGCCTATCTACTGCTGGGCATGGGGCCTACCCTTGAGAGTAGTTTGTTTCTTGCTGAGATTCCCTTGGATAAGATGAATTTTTTATTTGCAAGTGGTTATCAATTAGAGATAGCTTCTTGGTTAGAGACTGATGATCTATTAAATCTTTCCAGGTTTTGTTTGTTTGTTTGTCTTTGTTTTTATATAGGCACTTACTGCTATGAACTTGCCTCTTAGAACCATCTTTATTGTGTCCCATGGGTTTGGTTATGTTGTATATTTATTTTCATTCAGTTCTAGAAGTTCTTAGTTTTTTTAAATTTCTATCTTGACATATTTAAATGCAATAGATATTTGTGCAGTTTCTATGAGTGTATAAGCTTTCTGATATTTTTATTGTTGACATCCAGCTATACTCCACAGTGGTCAGAAAGGATGCAGGGTGTTCTTTCAATCTTCTTATATCTATCAAGACTTGTTTTGTGTCTGAGTATGTGGTCAGTTTTAGAGAAAGTTCCCTGAGGTGCAGAAAAGGTCTTCTTTTGTGTTTGAGTGAAATATTCTGTAAATATGTGTTAGGTCCATTTGGTTTATAATGCCAGTTAGCTCCAGCATTTCTCTGTCTATTGCTAAAGTCAGGTATTGAAGACCCCCAACTATGAGTATGTGAGAGTCAATTTGTGATTGTATTTCTTTATAAACTTGGGTGCCTTTGTGTTTAGTGTATAGATGTTTACAATTGCAATGTCTTAATGGTGAATTTTTGATGAGTATGTAGTGTACTTTCCTAACTTTTCTGATTTATTTTGGTTTGAAGTCTGTTTTGTCCAATATTAAAATGACTACACCAGCTTGCTTTTTAGGCTTAGAATATTTTTTTTCTATTCTTTTACCCTAAGGTAAACCTATTCTTGATGTTAAGGTATGCTTTTTAAACACAGCAGAAGGATGGATCCTGGTTTCCCATCCACCCTCTTAGTTTGCATGCATCTTTTTGTTGGGGAATTGAGGCCATTGATATGGAGAAGTATCAATAAGCTATGTTTGTTGATTTCCTCCTGTTTTACTGGTGTGTATGCATGTGTGCATGTGTGCGTGCATGCATGTCCCTTCTTTTGATTTGCTGGTCTGAGATCTTCAGTCAGCCTACCTGCTGCCTTGATCAGAGTGAAAAAATATGTTAGTTCCAGTAACTTTTTCTTCCTCTGTTTTTTTTTTTTTTCAGCCCTGAGTTGGAAGAAGCACATAATTATGACACAACAATTTCTTATCTGAATCACTCTGGCGACTCCATTAGCCTATGTGCTGTAGGAGAAACTGCTGATGGTAAGTCGGCTAAGCCAATTAGTGTTATAACCCTGTGTGGAGTAAAAACCTGTCATGGTGGTCTTTCCTCTATAGCTAATACTATGTTACGATTTCACATTTATTCTGCTCTGCCATCTTTTTTCCTTCTTACCTCTCCCTATCTAGTCTCTTAACAATATATATGAGTCCATCTGGGCCGATATCAGCACTGATCTAGACTCCTAATAAGTGACTCCTACTGTACACCTCCTTCTTTCTGCCATTTCTCTTCATTTCCAATCATCTTAACTGCTTTCCCATTTGTAGGGATGTAGAAAGAAAAGTCAAGACACCATGGTTCAGTATTTCTTACTTCTCTTATGGAAATCTCACCTCACATATCATATTGTTCTTGAGGTTACTTAGTGCATAGAGAAAGAGAAGACACACCATGAGAATTAGACTTTGTTCAATCTAATTTAGAAAGGATGCTGTGGGAGTCCAGAGCTACACCCTCAGCCTCTGATGGTGCTCAGAATGTTTTACACAAAGGAGAGTCCCAGAGAAAAGGAACAAGAAGCAGAGACACAACATCATTGCAAGGTTCAATGTCTTTGCTCTACAAGCAGCAGCATCCAGTTCTCTGTAGAAGCTATAAATATTAGAGCTACAGTAAATACCAGCACTATGGATTGTATTTCTCTGCTAGTTGCTCTGTGCAGATACCTGCAGATTGAATGCTTCTACCCGCCACTGCCAGAGACAGGAGACAAGATTGGAGAGGTCCAGTGAACATAGTGGCCCAAGTACTGTGTGGTAGAGCAATCGTGCAGAACAAGCTCAGTCTGTCTGGACACTCCATGCCCTTTCCATAAATCTAAGCTGCATCTTAGCCAGAAGAACTTATCTCCCTTGCAAGGAGGCTCCAGTTATCACTGTACAGACAAGAAGACTTGGGTTCTAAGAGAGAAGACATTGTTCTAGAATATATACTTAGAAAATCTGTGACATAAAACAAAAAGTCATATTGACACTTCTGTAGCTATCACATGAATCCTGACCTTATAATAAAAACCCAAGCCAGATATTAGGAAGAAAGCAGAAAGATCAGAGAGACAGGAACATGTCACAGCCACTTCTCACCCAGCCACTCCTCAGGATTCCTCAGACTGATGCCTCTGAGTCCTCAGCCAAAAGGGCATACAGGCAAAGGACTGGACTCCCGCCTCCTCTTTCTCTGCCAGGTATCTCACTTCCTTGTACAACTTTTCTAGTGCTGGGGTTAAAGGCATGGGTCGCTACTCCCTGATCTTTACGGCTAAATGTGGGTGGCTCTGTTCTCTGATTTTTCAGACAAACTTTATTAGATATACAATATATCACCATGGCAGCCTTTTTCTTTTGGTATGCCAACCATAACACAGAGACTTCTTATTAGTTATGAATGCTCAGCCTAGCTTGGGCGCATTTCCAGCTTGCTCTTTTAACTTAAATTAACTGGTTTCTCTTTATTTACCTTTTACCTCAGGCCTTTTTTTTTTTTAATTTCCTTTATGCACATTTTGCTTTCACTGCTTCTCGCGTATGCTGGCTGGAGGCGGCAGCTGGCTGGCCCCAGGTATCTCCCTCTTTCTCTTCTCTCCTTCCTTTCTCATTCTCCCTGCATCCCCCAGGCCTAGATTTCTCCTCCTATTTATTCTCTCTGCCTGCCAGCTCTGCTTATTTTTTCTCTGCCTAGCTATTGGCTGTTTAGATCTTTATTAGGCCAATCAGATGCCTTAGGAAGACCAGGTGAAACAAACGCAGCATGTCTGTATAAAATTAAAAAAAAAATGCATTATAAACAAAAATAATTCACATTTACACAGTTAAAATAATTTTTCACAACATATTTCATTCTCCATTCCGGGAGTGAGAAGTTGAATAAGTACTAGAAAATTCTACTGGACAAAGTCTATTATCAGTGATGGCTACCTTGAACACTTAAAATTTAGATGATAGATTCAGGCATGGGATAAAAGTTCCGCAGATGATTATTAATGCCTGCCATAGGTGAAGAATTTTGTTGTTTGTTTTTTGTTTTGTTTTTCATTCATTGCCCACCCTAATACAGTGGGGTTTTAAAAATCTAAGATGTCAGATAGTTATCCTTGTGCCCTGCTTAAGTTTGAACTGGGATAAATCAGATCACCTGTGAAAAGCCCCAATGTCCTCATACGGTTTGTAGAATATTAGCCATAGGAATAGAACAGGGCTTTTTACTTTTAGTGTATGCATTGATCCTTGGGAAATCTTAAAATACAGATTCTGGTTCTACAGCTCTGGCAGTAACCTTGCAGCTTCCATTTCTAACAAGTTCACTATTCATATGATGCTGCTGGTCTGTCCACCACACTGACTAGAGAGGCTAGGGCCCCATGTGGGTAGAATTTGCACTGAATGACTTTCTACAAGACTAAAGGTTGAGTCCTGAGCCTACATTTTTTTTCCTCTGGACCCCTGAGTCTCACTTACCCAGCTGCTACCATTATGGAAGATCTTGGTCAGCGATTCTTTCTTGGTCCACCTTCCTCTTGATGATCTTCAGGGGAGAACATATGGATGTTCCACACATGCAGGGCTACTCAGGCTAGCAGGTGAAGCTGAGGACTGACTATAGAAAGTTGAGCAGGAGAACTCTATTCATTCACTCCCAGACACAAATTCCACTTGAGGTACCTAAAAAAGGAATTGCTAACCCAAGACTCTCTTCAGTCTTTTCTGGAGAGTTCTTTGTTGCACTTAAGGAGTAATGCTACCAAGTAGGCAAGGCTGATGATTACAGAGTTAGAAAGAGTTCAGAAAGTGAGATCTGGTCCAAGAAAGGACTATATGGAACAATGTGAATCAGGTGGGAGGGGATGGAGGTGGCTACAGCTATCCCTGCCAGTAGAACATCTTTGTAGTAGACTAGGACAGAGGACAGACCAGGTAAGACTTAAAAAACTGGGGAACTATAGCCAGCAGGGAGGATGATTTCTGTGATGTGCCCCACCCCCTTACACAGATCAATGGAATTGACAAATCTCTAGCAAGACTCACAAAGAAAATTAACAATCTCAGGAATGAAGCAGAGATAGCCTCACAGACCCTGTGGGCACTAAGGGATTAGAAAACATTAGAAGGCACTGTAATTACATGAATTTGGCAACTTAGTCAAAAATGAAACAATCTCTTTAAATGTTCAGACTGCCACAGATCACTCAGAATAATTTGTAACCCTTAGGAAAATCCTGAACTTAGAACTTTGAATATTCCCCCAAATAGGTCTTAACGTATCCTATCTCAGAAGACAGAGGGCTTGCCTTGTAATGAGGCAGTAAGTATGAGGAGTGGAGTGCTAATGCCCAGAACACAGATGAAAGCTGGAAGGTGTAGCTGCTACCTATAATTCCAGCATTTGGGAGGCAGAGGCAGGGATCTCTGACCAATCAGTGAGCTCTGGGTTCAGTGAGAGAATGTGCCTCAGAAAGTAAAATGAAAAACCATTAAAGAGAACATCCAACACTAATCTCTGGCCTCCAAGTACAGTGCACACCCCCAACACATTTGTGTGTCTGCATACAGGAAAACATGCATGCAAACATGAACACCCCAACACACATTGCATACATAAGAACATACATACATACATGCACTCTCACTCTCAGGAGTGAGGAATCTAATTTTTTTAAAGGGATGGCAGGTTGTGGGGAGATAGCAATCAAACAGGAGGGGGAAGATATGGTAACTGGTGTCTGGTGTCTGTCCCTTGGAACAAACCCAATAGCTTGGGGTATACAGCTAACACAGTGCCCATCATTACAGGGCTCAGTCTTGAGTCACAGGCATCAGGCTGTTTTGGAAATTATGCAATTATCCACAGAAGTCATCAAGACCAGTGCCCATATGGCTGTGCCTTATGGTACCAGGAAATTCTTGAGGGGTCTGGAGAGCCTTGGGTACACCTTCAGACCATCAAGTTCTAAGCTGAGAAGCCATTTCTCTTCAGTGGCCTTGGGCAAGTGTCTTCAGTTCCCTGAGTGTGGGTTTCCATATTGGTAAAGTTTGAATATCAAAGGAAGCACATTGCCTACACTATAAAGATGTTTGCTGCTTTATATTGTCTAATTATATAATATTAATGATAGTCATCTCACCTCCTGATGTAACAGACAGACTTGTCTAAGATCATATGGGATGTGGAACACGGAGAAGTGGAAGGTCTCCAGAACATGAATCTCTGCAGTGGGAAAGTAGCTGAGGAAACTCTTCTGGGATTTTCTTTTTCTGTGACCATGGTGAAGCCATGGCAGAGGGGGAAGTTATAGACCCTGCATAGAAAGTGAACAAGAACCCCAAAGCTATGGGAATCATTACAATTTCTAGTCTCTGCTGATTCTTTTAGAGTGCAGCCCAGCTTCCTTTTATCTTTGAGATTGTAATTACATCATGCCCCACCCCTTCCTCCCTCTGAACCCTCCCATCCGTCCCTTCTTGCTCTTTTTCAAGCCTTGGTTTTTACAAAATAAATTTAATTCTTTATTTTGCATTCTGGCTGTAGGTTCCTTTCTCTCCTTCCTTCCCAGTCCCTCCTCTTCCTCTCTTCTGTTCCCCCAGGCCACTCCTCCTCTGTTAGGAAAGGCCAGGTCTTCCATGAATATCAACAAAATGTAAGCCTTGTGTTCTTCCCTTGGAGTAACTTTGGACTCCAAAGCTTCCTAATGGAGAAGTCTTCTCTTTGACACTGCTTGGACATCATTAGTTGAATGTGTATGAACTTGGCTTACTTTCTGGAACAAGTATCCCCAGGGAATCTACAAGCCCCGTGTTTGTAGTTTCTAATGCATAGCATGCACTGATATTCTCCATTGTGGTTAAGGGGAAATAAGTGAGATCATGATTTGTCAATTTCATGACGAACACAGACAGATACAGAAAAGAGAAGATTATCTTTTTAAAAGGTGCAAATGAATCAATACTCAGAATTGATATGGGGAAAATTGAATCATAAGCAGATTTAATTTTTTAGATTTATTTTACTTTGCATACAAGTGTTTTGGCCACATATATGTCTGTGCACCATGTGTGTGCCTGGTACCCAAGGAGGTCAGAAGAGGCTTTCTGACCCTTGGAACTGAAGTTGTGGTGGTTCTGAGCATCATGTGGGTACTGGGACTCGAACCTAGAACTTCTACAAGAGCAACAGGTGCTCTTAACTGCTAAATCATCCTTCCAGTCCCATAAACAGATTTATTTCTAAAGGGTGTGTACTAAACAAAATAATTAAAACAAGGGGCCAAAAGTAGCTTCCTCCAAAAGTCATAAGGATGAACATCTGCATTTACCTGTGCGGAACTATGTTATTAATGATGCATATAGAATTTTAGATCTAAGAAAACCTAAATTTTAGGGAAAACTAGGATCATGTTTATTTTTTCAGTGAAGTATATATTTACGTTAAGGGCTGAGCAAGGGGGTATTTTTGATCAATTTCAGGACAGTGGCAGAAGAAATAAAGCAGAAGCCCTGCTTGTTCCATAATTTTTATCAACAGTTCAAAATTTTATAGATGTTTGCTAAGCAAAAAGCATATGAGAAGCAATTTTCTGGAAAATTTGACCCTTTTCATACAATGTCCTGTAGACAACATTTTTAATTGCTATCTTGCTATCTAGGAGGTAGCGAGGAACCAGCTTCTCAGGTGAACAACCTGAGGATCATGGGAATTCATCTGAATTCCCCAAGACGAAAGTGGCAGGATTCAAATTTGATGCCAATTCTTGCCACTACTTACTTGTTATTAATTAAGAAAGTCAAAATTTCGTTAAGTAGCACTCACAGAACCATCAAGAAAGTGGAGACAGATGTTCTTTTCCAAGCTGTGTTTAGAGAACAAAGCACTTGAGGCAGGACTTGGAAATTATCTCTTTAGACTCAGGTTCCTGTTAGTCAACACCCTCCCCCAACCCAACCCCTGCATACACACCTTCACATCACACACACACCTTCCTGAGTGCCAGCACTGATTTTCAATGGTTTCTTTTCAATAGGATGTAGGTATCTATTTACTAAACCAGGAAACTTAAGATATGATTTCTTATGCTTTCAAAATAGCCTATAAATTCCACCCTGGAAATCCCCACAGAACTTAAACCTCAACCATTGACCTTATAATTTTTCTACCCATGCAGAGCAAATCATAGACCAACGCTCTGAAGGGTGAGAAAACTGGACTTTCCAAACATGTAAATTGTGTTATCCCATATTTATGGTAAGAAATGAGTGGATATACTGACTTAAAATATCTTTTGTTTATTTTAGCCACTTATGAAATTGAAATCGAAGAACTCCAAAAGGTATTGCTTCTCCTGTCCTTACTGATGAGTGTCTAAGAGTAGCTCAGTCCTGACAGACGTGAGTCCAGGGGACTTTCCAGCCAGATGAAAGCTTCTTATTTGCAGCAGGCTTTTTCTAGGCCTCAGTGACCAGGCTTCTGAACCCCAAGCCTTTAACATAAAATTAGAAGGTGTGTACTGAGATGGGCAGACATGGTGTGGATTGATTCCTAGATCCTCATCTTTTGTGGTCTGTTCCAAATGGCTTTAATAGCCATCTCTTTCAGAGAGATATGTTCTTGAAGACAATCAAGATTTGTTTATCTTGTGCTTTCAAGAAAACATCCAAAGCCCAGAAGGCATATTTCCTGGGCTCCTGCTGGTGTGGTGTTAAGTACCACCTTGGAGTTGATCTAGCAATTCAGTTGGAACCCAAGTAGAACTGTCACTGGCTTTAATCATAGCTCCTGTCTATGACCTTGAATGTGGGTCAACAAGGACATCTATACATAGGGGAGAATAGAACACCCACATCTGGAACCCTTGTGAGGGGAAAATATAACAGGGGAGTGTCGGCAAGGTCTGATGGCATGGTGTGTTGAAAAAGAAGCACCTGGAACTTGTTATTGAGCTCTCCTCTGTAGATGGAGTATTCCTCAGGGGAACAGGAAGATTGTTTTATTGCTGTGTCTGCCACAGCAGATGCTCAGTAAATGTGGAGACCAGCACTTCTTCCAATATCAGAGAGCAGTGATGTGTCTGACACAGGTGCTTCCCACGTACTTCAGTGGGGTCAGTTAAGGGTCTGTTCCACCATTGGTGGACACATCCTGTTTTTAAGCTGGGTGAGCAGAGTCCAATGTCATCCTTTTTGCTGACTTTGCTATAGGGCTGTGTAAGCACAGTTCATGCTCTGACAAGATTCTCCTAGATTTGCAGAAGGCCTAGCTGTCTCACATTAGAGCTCATGGCTAGTTTCTCTGGTTGTCAACCTTCTAGACCATTACCTCGTCTGCCTCCTGCTGGCATGTTGGGGTCTAACAGTGAGCCCTTTATTTGATCAGGAATTACACAACAGTCAGTCCCCAAGATTACCCTGGGAGTCAATACCCTTGCTTCCAACTATAAACTATCACTCCAGGGCTCAGAGCTATTAAATAGCCAGTAATTAATACTCAGAGATATTTTAAAGGAATCCCTCTGACTTGTTTACTGGTGCTGATTTGCTAGAATCCTGTGAAGAACCACTAGCCACTGCAGGCCTCTCTAAGGGCTGTCTGGGAGCCACGATGCTTGGCCTTAGAGGCAGCTCTTCAGATTTGTATTTTCTATTTTCTTCAGGGTCCTTGGCTAGATTCCAAACAATTAATGACATCAGATGTGGGACCAGTGATTAAGGGGTAGGGGAGTCTTGTTATGCTGTGATCACTGGGATGTAATCTTAACAAAACTAAATCTCTGCCATGTGAGAGTAGAATTTTGAAAGCATGTAGTTAGAGTACAATCTCAGCAAGACTCGCGCATTGACCTTTGGCAATTGAAACTGCCCGGGTGCCAAGTGCTGTACACCCAGAAGCTCTTCTCCTTCAGGAGCAGGCCTAGAAAGGGATGCAGAGACAACCAACCAAGTCATTTTATGTGCTAAAACTTCCATGCACTGCACCTTCAGAAATGTTGGTTTCTTTGCTGCTGGACCATCAGCCCAACACGCAAGTCCATGGAATTCTCAGTGGCCATTTTCTGCTTCTGCCATGTCCTGATACCTCACCTCCCATTTGATCAAGTCACGCAATAATCTATGACAAACAACAGAGCCTGCTTTGGGTAAACTCACAAAATGACTGTTTCCTCTTCATTTTCAGCCTTGGAGGAGTTTTCTCCATCCAGAACCAAGGTAAGTTTTATCTCTAAGATGAAAGCATAGTCTAGCCACCTATGACTCATGATTGAACTCATTTTCTTGCTGTGGGCTGGCCATGTTCCCAGTGCATGACTGGTTCTGTTTCCCTGGGACTTTGTAAGGTACCCAGTGCAAAGCAGATTCTCAGTGATCCTGTCTGGCCTTCCTTGCTCTTGTCATCTTAACCCATATGATACATACACAGAAAACTCTAGTTGACGAAGCAAAAAGGGATAATAGAAGAAAGAACCATAGACAACTTAAGGAAATTCAAACTTGATGGACAAAGTGTTGGGGATGAGAGACAATATAGCTACCAGAGGGTGTCAGGGGAGGACCCTCGAGGATTGTGACTTAGACAAAGAGATCTTGGGTTTATTAGCAATGTAAGATGCAAATGGCATGCTTGGAAAAAATAGTAGCTAATAGAAAGAAAGAGGTAATAAAATAAGTTGGTGGATTGGGGGAAATTGTGAGAATCTATACCCAAAGAGACAGGCAGAAAGGAACAAAGAGACAGGGGATTAGGAAGGAAGAAAAGCAATGCAACAGACCACAGGAGGCCTTGCATCCTTCAGGTACTCAAGAACTAAAAGAGTCTTTGCATGAGTTGATACAGACTTGTTGGAAGAGACAGAACCTCATATAACTAGGTCTGGTTGACCTAGTCCTGGCCTCATCTTAAAAAATACAATCCACTTTTCTCAGTCATCTTACCATCTGCATGGAAGACCTGACTTTTCCTTGGTATCTTCCTGTTTCAGCCCTAGACCTAAAGACAGAGAAAACAACATGAAGGAAAAAGAGTCATGTGGATCAGAACCTCAAAAGCCAGAGGATTCACATCCGAACCATCCTTCCAAGGTATTTGTGGCCTAGAGCTTATGATGTAGCTCAGATGTGATCTTTCCCAAATACATATCTGATCAGTGTTGTCCACTGCTTCTCCTTATGAAACTGGGGAATAAGACCCAACCCCTTGCTGTATATATGAGACCATTCATAATTCAGCCCCACCCATTTGTCGCTGAGTCTTGTCTTCAGTCTCTCCTCTCCCCTTTCCTTTATCTTAGCCCCCACCACAGTTCCACACTACTGCTTCCATGCTATTAGGTCACTAGCATTTCTCCAAATAGCCCATAGCTTTGCTCATTCTTATTAATCTGCTAAATATCTATGTCTCCTTTCATCAATCTTCTGCCTATATTTTAAAAGACAGAGCTTGATGAATTCTGCTTTTGGAAGTTTTCCCACACTCAATCTCCCAATGGAAAAGAGAAACCTCTCCATCCTCTGTTTCCATGGCTGTAAACACTTCCATAAGTAATATCATATTACACCATAATTTCTTGTAAGTGTTCACCATGACCAATGTCTGGGATTCTCAGTCCATTGCCTGGCCTACTTCCAGAGCATTTCATGTTGTCTTATATTCAATAGAGGACTCATAGTTAAGGAAGTGCCAACTTGAGAAGGAACATGAGGAAGTGGATAGAAAGACAAACATCAGGTAAACTGAGGGAAAGGAGGGATACTCATAAGCTCGCTTACAAGTGATGAGACCAGGGATGTTAGGCTAAGCCTTCTCTTGGTAGACTACTACTAATAAAACCTATCTTCAGTTGTTTTAGCTGCCTAGATTCTTTATCAAGAGGACTAATGATATTTCTTCTCATGAGATGCCATGATGGTTGAGATGGAATAAAGAGCCTGACTTGAAGTTGGTACTCCCATAGGCCTGACTCTGTGCCAAGCACTCATTAGCTCTTCATAAATAAATAAAGGGCGTGGTATGTACTCTAGTAAGATGTAGGTCTAGCCAGTCGGCATTCAACAACCTGTAATAGTTAAGAGTTGCTCTTGCTAAGGAACACATTCTGAAGACCAGAAAGCATGATTAAGGAACTCACATGACAATCAGCCCCAGCAGTGCTCTCCCTGTTATGTATGTTTAGGTAGGTATATATGAAGGGACACCAGGAAATTCCCAGATGGCTGGAGTCCATGAAAACAGAAGGAGTGTTACAGCTGCAAACCAGGAAGCCATGACTGACATTTCTCAGAGCAGGTCCTTCCCCAAGGAAGTCATGCTGACCAGGCACTCCCAAGATAAGGGTAAGTTGCATTTTCCCTGAAATCTCTTCACTACAGTTTGGCCAAGATCATAATTTATTTGCAGATATATAATGGACATTTATTGTGTGCCTAGTAACTTGACTGTAAGGGCTATTTTCCCCAGAGTAATGGAAAGAGCACTAGATGTAGAGGCAAGTGTCTTGAGTTCAAGTCTACACGAGTGTGAACTTAACAGATGTGTGTTGAGTTTTTATTCCAGTGGTTCAATTTCTTCATCAAAAAAAGGATCTGAACATAGACCTCATGGGACTTATGAGGACCAGATCCAGTAGCATTGTATGTGACAGTCTTGTTCTTTGCTTGTCTGTCTACTGACTCTGCTATCACATTATCAAACCGATCTGTCAAGCCACATCACTAAGGGACTATTTCAGCTGCATTTTCCTTTTCACGTAGGTCAGAACCCTAATTATAAACAAGAGTTAAATCATACTTGGTTAAACCACACACTTAAAGTAGGCTCACTTGGCAAAAACCCAAGGCAGGCCTGGATCCGGGGACACAGATAATATCACAAGGACAAAGTATTCTGAGTTTTTCCTCTGAGGCAACTCTCTGCTTTTCAGGTGGAGTCAATTTCTGTGAAGTCTAGCCTGGCAGCAAGCAGTGAAGGGGTTACAAACTAGTCTCTGATAAGCCCCAAAGGAAAATTTATAATTTTTATCTTTCCAAAGATAAAAGACATGAGTCTTACAATGTCTTTGATTGAGTCACATGCCATTACCGATTAAAAATCTATGATGATCTGATTGGACCAGGCTGTGTCATATTTCCATTGAGATAGGAATATGTAGAGTCATTTCTGCCAAACAACACGCATCTGTCTTAATTACTTGCCTATTGTTGTGAAGAGACACCATGACCAAGACAACTTGTAGAAGAAAAGAGTCATAGAGGGCTTAGAGTTCTGAAGGGTTAGAATTTATGGCCATCATGACAGGAAACATGGCAGCAGTCAGGCAGGCGTGGCACTGGAGCAGATGAGTGCCCTTATCCATAAGCACAAGGCATGTGAGGATGAGCTAATAAGAAATGGTATGAGCTTTTAAATCTTCAAAGTCCACCTCAGTGAAACACCTTCTCCAACAAGGCCACACCTCCTAATCCTTCCCAAATAGTTCTACCAACTGGGGACCTTGTATTCAAATATGTGAGCTTATGCAGGCCATTTTCATTCAAACCAACACACCATCACATGGAAGGAAAACTCCTGTTATCAAGAGAAGGAGAGTAGATGCTGCATAAATGGAGGAAAGAAATATCCATTGCAACCAGGTGATGGTGATGCATACCTTTAGTCTCAGCACTCATGAGACAGAGGTGGACTGATCTCTGAGTTCAAAGCCAGCCTAGTCTACAGAATGAGCTCAGGATAGCTGGGCTACACAGAGAAACCCTATCCTGAAAACCAAACAAAGAAATGTTCATTGCAGCACCTTAGTCCACTGAAAGCCATGGATGTGATATATAATAACCAGAGTAGGGTTAGGGTTAGAGTTTTTCATCAATAAATTCATTGATCAAAAGATGGAATCAGCATCCTTTAAAATCTGCTCCAGCCTCATGGGCTTCACATGTGCCATGAACCTGCCCCCTCATACTCTTTGCTGTGGTCAAATGGTTTCAGAACACATCATGAGCTTAAATGGCCTTCAATTTTTACATCATCTCTTTTCTGTATCTGGGATGCTTCTGTGCCCACTCTCTTACCTTACTGTGTCCCATCACCTCTCCAAATTCATCTTTAAAGCCACTTCTGAAGGTACCTTATCTTGAGCTCATTTCTACTTTCCCAAATATTAATTAATTTTATCCTGAAAAGACTTCAGCAAACTGGGATGTATATCTTAAATGATACAAATAAAAGAGTTACGAGGCAAATCCCTGACAAGGTGAAGATGTTTTCTATATACATATTATATTAGCTATTTTTATTGCTGTTGTGATGAAATACCGTGGCCAAGGCAGCTTAAGGAAGAAGTTTATTTGGGCTGATAATTCCTAAGGAACTAGAGCCCCTCGTCCATCATGGGAAGGAGATGTAGCAGCAAGTGTCAGGCATGATGTCAGGATCAGGAAGCTGAGGACTCAGTCTCCAATGACAAGGAGAAAGAAGGCAAACAATAAGTAGGGCAAGCCTGTTTAATCTCAAAGCCCACTCCTAGTCATATACCTTCTGCAGCAAGGCCACACTACCTGAACTTCCCCAATGCTACTAACAGGGAATCCAGGGTTTAAATTGTGAACCTGCATGGGCCCACTTCTCCTCTAAGCCCCTATACATATTTACCAGTTTGACCAAGAACTCATATGAGTTAGGGTTAGGGTTAGGATGAGGGTTAGGGTTAGTCGTATGAGTTCTTGGTCAAACTGGTAAATATGTCCTGTGCCTTAGAGGAGATGTTTTATGTAAGCATCTTTATATTCATAAAAATACAAAACAGAAATTTATTATTTTAAAAAAGAATGATAGATACTGAAATTGGAAAGATACTTGAACCAGCATTTCATTATAGAAGAAAGAGGGTATCCAAAAGGTAAATATGCCATGGGAGTCCAAGTTCATTGACTGTCCCTGACGTGCAAATGAAGGCTATTTGCCGTCAAAACAGCTGCAACAGAAAAGACTAAAAATACTCAGTGTTGGTGAAGAGATGGGCCCTGTAGAGTCCTTAGATTCTGAGGCGGTTGTAAACCAGGACCATCACCTTAGAAAACTTTGTGACTATTAAAATCAATCACATGCACATTCAATGGCCTAGACATCCCAAGTGCATATAACAATGGTGGAAGCATGTATTTAGTTCACAAAAATATACAAGTTGATTGTGCTAGAGCTTTTTTATAATAGTTTCAGACTAGAAACTGTTCAAATAAAGAGTAGAATGGAGTTCTGGGTATGACAGGAGCCTGAAAGCCCAGCACTTGGGAGATGGAGATAGAAAGATGAATGACTTAGGCAGGCCTGACTACCTAGTAAGGACCATGTCTAGTGGGGGAAAATGCTGCAATAGCACCACAGAGTGGATAAATATACATCATATCCTGATCACACAATAGAAGAGAAAATTTAGTCAGAGTAAAGGATAAGGTGTAACTAACTATCTGCAACAACCTTAAAGAATCTCTCAACAGAATGCTGAATGCAAGTGTGTAGCACCAAGGAGTACAAACTGCATCACTGCATTAGTTCAAAGAACAAAAGTAGACAATGTAGCAACAGCTTGGGCATTGGAACAGTAGTTACCTGTGGTAAGGAACAATGTGGAGCAGACTTCCAAAGACATGCTCTTTGCCAATGGAGAGGCTTGTTTTGATCTGTGTGAGTGAAGATGTTCAGTTGGAGACAGTCCTTGGTCTTTAGTTTTATGATGTATTTTCCTGTGTACTCTGCTGTCATTAAATCTTCAGACAGGACAGAGATGTCGTTCAGTTGCGAGTGCTTCCCGAGCACATGAAAGGCTCCAGGTTTTGACTCACAGTGCAGTAGCAGAAGAAAAAAAAATATAGAAGCAAACTAACAAAAAGTTCATGAAAGTAAAAATATAAAAAGGTTTGAAAAGAACAGGTAACTGTGAAACACAACATGATACCTTCTAAAATGTGAAAATTTAAAACTATGGGCAGCAGAAACCTTGGTTAATCAGGAAAGATTTAAAATATGCTATAAGAAAATAGATACACACATTTCAATATCAGTAAATTCTGTGCATGTCAAACTTACAAGCTAAAAGATCCTTCAACTTTTTCAAAATTCAAAGTATTTGAGTACTCCTTGACATAAGGGGATTTAGTGATGAAAGGAACAAGAAAAGACACAAACCTTTTTCTCTTCATGCATGTAAAACCAACGATCCTATTCTTCATTCTACACAAAAATCTACTGAAAATGGATCACAGGCCTTGAACATAACAACAAAAGAACTGATGTCATGAGAAGGAAACATGGGGAAAAAGTTAAAAATGTAGGAAAATAAGCAACAGTTTACCCAAAACAATGGTGAGTACAGACAGATGAGATTGTATGAGTGGAAATGCTCTGACCTCACAGGAAACAGCAGAGCACACAGTCAGCCCACAGAATGAGGAGAGATCTTTGTCCACTATAGCCAACTATTAATATCAAGAATTCAGAATTAAACACTGAAAATCAAGTAAGCTAATCAGTAAGAGGACACGTGACTAAGACAGACATTTGTCAAAAGAAAAAAATATTCAAGCTCCTTAGAACTGTCCTGAGATTCCATCTCACCCAACCAGAGTAGCTATAGCAACAAAAGAAATCAAACTCCAGAGAGAATGTCAAGGGGACCCTTAAACACTGCTGATGGGAATGTGAATTAGGCCAGCTGTGGTAGAAGTCAATATGACAGTCTTTCAAAAACTAAAAGTGAAACAGCCCATGACATAGCTGTACCCGGGATGGGTGCATACCTATTCCACCTGAGCTTATCAGAGCACTGCCAAAAATAGCAAAGTTATAGATCACCTTTAACAAAGAACTAGGTAAAGACGTTTTCTCTCTCTCTCTCTCTCTCTCTCTCTCTCTCTCTCTCTCTCTCTCTCTCTCTCTCCCTCTCTCTCTCTCTCTCTCTCTCTCTCTCTCACACACACACACACACACACACACACATGCACGCACGCACGCACACACATGCGTGAGTATTTTGTGGTATTAATAAGGAGAATGGGCAGATGGCTCTATTAGTATGCATGAAAGCTGGAATTTGTTCACTTTAACCTGTGTTTAAACAAATAAACAGAAACAACAAAAACCAGCAAGGTGATATGCTTTATAATTCCAGTACTTGAAAGACTGATAGGCAAGATCCCTGGAACTCACTGGCCAGCCCAGTGAGTTCCACACCAGTGAGAAAGTCTGTCTCTGAGAACAAGGGGCACAGAGTCTGAGGAACAATCCCTAAGGTTGACTGCTGGCTTCCATAGATACATACACACTCACACATGGAAGAAGGAAATTATCATTTGCAGGAAAATGGATGAAATTGGGGAGGAACTGAGAAAGGTGGACTCAGAAGGAATTAACCATATTTCCTCTCACATGTGGAAAGACACTAACAAAACAAAAGGGTCCTTGTGGAGGGAGAGGCAGATTAGATGAGATGATGGATATGATGAATAAGATCAAGGTGCATCAAATGAATGTAAAAGAATGCCACACAAAGTGCACTCTTTTGTATAGTTAATATATAATCATAAAGAATCCCAGTCCCCATAAGGGTTACTTTCTGACCAAATGAGATAGACAAAAATAATAAAATATTCTTATACAAAATGGAAGTAAATGATGTAAGAAAGGAAAGAACATTAAGAAGGTTGTGGATGCTGAACTTAAATGTGTCTGTGGTTGACCTCAGAAAGGATAGTGAATCCTACTTTTGACAACTGCATTTAGAACCACATAGGAGATACATCTCTTGACATGTCTATGAGAGAACTGACTGAGAGATGTAGCTGGGGAAGCTAGACCCACCCTGCTTGTGGCTCTCACCATCCACACTCTAGGGTTCTAGACTGAATAAAAGATAGGAAAGAAGAAAAGGCAAGCTAATTAACAGTGTTCACTTCTCTTGCTACCTGACTATGGATGCAGCATGAGCAGCTACCCCAGGCCCCATTGACATGGGCCCCTGCCATGATGACAGGGTATTCACCAATCTGATTATAGGGGAAGGCCAGTTCAGGTGAATTATGTTTCTAAGATGATTCCATAATTTTTTCATGAGCCAGTAAGAAAGATTAAGAAATAAAGGGGGAGGGAGTGAAGAGATGGTTCAGTGGTTAAGAGCACTTGGTCTTTCAGAGAATCTGGGTTTGGTTCCCAGAACCCTGATGGTAGTTCACAGTCTCTCCTATCTCCAGTTCCAGTGAATTCAACACCCTCTTCTGGCCTCTACAGGCACTAGGTCCATGTGTAAAATACACACATACATGCAGGGAAAATAAAATAGAATAAATACATTTTGAAAAAGAAAGAAAAAGTGCCCAACTGTGTGCTTAGCATCTTATTTTTGCTGAAATTAAAATTCTGCTAGCTTCTCTAGAAAAAGTAAGCCACCTTCCTCTGGGAACTGACCCTCTTTGAAATAGTTTGAGGGTCACATACTTCTTGCAATAGTATAAAATCTTCTCATTTAGTTCATTTAATTAATAGATATAAGTCACTTTTCTTATTGCATATTTTAGATACACTTCTTATGATAAGTAGTTCATGTCTGAAATGAAAATAGCTCTGAATCACCCACAGCCTAAATATGAAGCTACACCAACTGATAAAGAGGTGATAGCTTTATGGTTATGACAAGTTTACAGCTGAGAACTATTGATCCCTATGGACTTTTCAGATTGGCATGTTATCTGCTAGTTAATTCTACTATTAATAATACACATTGATGTGTGTTTAATTAACTTAAGAAACTTAAAGAAAAACAACTACCAAAAGATTAGACCAGGTCATTTAGGTGGTGGGGAAAATCTCTGGGGTGGAAGAGCTTCATTATAGGTCAGAAGCAACAGGAAGAGTCATTATGCCTGGGAAGAGATTTCTTTTGCTGGGGAATTAACACTCTTTATAAATAGATGCTTGATTCTTGCCCAGTCATATACAAGGAGCTTTTAATTATTGTTGTTGATTTTACTCCTTTGGATATTTTACTCTTTGAGGGGGGCCTGCCACCCAGCTCCCAAATAAATTACACAGAGGCTTATTCTTATTTATAAATGCTCGGCCTTAGCTTGGCTTATTTCTAGCCAGCCTTTTTAAACTTTTTATCCCATCTATCTTTTGCATTTTCGCTTTTACCTTTCTCTATTTTTTATACCTTTCTTTACTTCTCCTTCCATGTCTGGCTGTATAACTGCACCTTTTCTTGCTCCTTGATCTTTCTTGCTTCTTCTCCTCCTATTTATTCTCTCTTCCTGCCAGCCCTGCCTATCTTTTCTCCTGCCTTGATGTTGGCTGTGCAGCTCCTTATTAGACCAATCAGGTATTTGGTTGTAAAACAGGCAAGAAGCACAGCTCCACAGAGTCAAACAATGATGAAACATAAAAGGAAGCAACACATCTTTGTATCATTAAAACAAATATTGCACTGCATAAACAAACGTAACACGTCTTAAAATAATATTACACGTCAAGTTATCCCAACTTCATGGAATTGTAACAGACTCTGCAAGATGAAGTGGCTTATCCAAAATCATACAGACCATGTTAGTTTCATTGGCACAATGAATAAACAGCAGGACAGAAAAAAGTTTGATTTGGATTCCGAATTTATTCCATAGTCCTTGGCTCGGCTACTAGTAGAGCAGAGCATGATAGTGGTGAAAGAATGTGGGAAAGGATGTAGATCATGTTGATGTGGACAGGAAACAGAGAGCAAAGAATGGATAGAAATAACTTTTCAAGGGTTACTCCCTACTGACCTACTTCCTCTAAGCAGGCTCCACCTCCTGAAGTTTCCAGAACCTTACAAAATAGTATGGCCATTGAAAACAGGACATCAGACACATGAGCCTCGGGGCACATCTCCTGCTCAAATCAACACATGCTGAAACAGCATTCCAGTTTTATCACCCTCAGTCTGCCTTCTCTTTCTGTTGCTCCATCGCCAGCAATGAGTGCAAATATGTTACTAATAGCTGACAATGTTGTCTCATGGGTTTTCCTATTTCCTTACAGGCGGCTATGTGGAGGCTTTGGAGGTTGCCAAAGAAACTCCAAGTCCAAGTACCATTACGTCAAACTCCTCTTCAGAAATGACTTATGATGATGTGGGGTGTTCCAGAGAAGACCTGTAAGTGTCCTCGGGCCTTCCAGAAGGAGAAATGTGGGAAGACTATGAAGGCATACTAGGTTAATCTTCTGTATGTCTTTTTTCACAGACCGAAATGGGACTTCTCCAGCTCATTCACCTCAGACAGTGGTAAGAGCTGGTTGGAATTACTGAGTGCTTCCGAGGCTGAGCAGTGATTCACAGATTTTTATTTGAACACATTTTCAGTCATTAAAAAACTGTACATTGAGATGAAGATCAGTGGTTCTGAGGCATGTGGTTAGAAGAGAGAATGAGGTTCTTGTGGTAGAAAGCATCTCCACGTGAAATCACTCTTCCTAATCTCCTCACTTATCTCTTCTGATAAGTGGTGTATGTTTTGAGTTAAAATGCCGTCAGGGCTTCCTAGTACTTATTAATTTTTAATTATGTGGATGTAGGTGCAGGGAGAAGGGAGTACAGGTGCCTGTGGAATCCAGTTGTGTTAGATTCCCTGGAGCTGGAGTTTTACGCATTTTTCTTATCTACTTGATGTGGATGTGGGAAATGATGTTGGGGTTATATACTATAATTGCAAAGGACCCACTGAACTTGGGTATATAGCACCAACTTTTTAGTGCTTTTAATACCAATATCAACATTGCCAAAAGCAGTGATTCTCAACCTTCTTGAGGCTATGACCCTTTAACACAGCTCTTCATGTTGTAGTGGCTCCAACCATGAAATATTTTCATTGCTACTTCATCATTGTTATGAATTATAATTTGATATGAAGGATATTTGACATGTGACCCTAATGAAAGCATTGTTCCATTGCCCAAGGGTCATGATCCACAGGTTGAGAAGCACTGGCTTAAAGGCTTAGGCTAGCCTGCCCCTCTCTCCAAATACCACTCTGGGATGGCTCCTTAGAATCTAAAAGCTTGACACATATAAACAATCCTAGAGAACATTAAATCCTATCCTTGTTTTTGACAAGAGAACAGAGGTACAAAAAGAAGTTAACTTTGATGTTTACTGTGTTCCAGCCAAGTTTGAAACTTTAACATTTATACATTGAATCCAGTACTGTTTCCTCTAGACACTGCTTTCAGGCTACAACCGGCATCCATCTGTGTTAGGCTGATGCAAAGGGAGACATTTTCAGTAAACATGGGTTTCCCTTTGTTGTCCAGTGCTTAGCACGATGTCTCATGCATAGAAGACCACAGCTGATCTGCACTAACTGTGAGAAGGATGGAGGGGGAAAGGAATGCATTTGCTGAGAAACTAGCTGCCTTTGACTAAATCAGATGCCACATGGAATCAGACACAGAAGATATCCCATAATTCTTATTTATACATAAGATTTTATAGATGTTTATGAATTTTTTCCACAAGCTTATAAAAAATGCATATTTCAACCAAAAAAACTTAACTAAAGAAGTTGAAAGTACTTGACAGCTCATAGGCATCTATTCATATTTTGGTTTTTGTGTGGTTCTTAATTTCAGAAGAAAATAGTGAAGAAATGTATGAAGATATCTACAAAGCAAAGAATAATGACCAAAAAACAGAGTGAGTTTATTTCTTGGATCTAGATTGTAGGCTGATGGTGTTTCCTATTTACTTAGTAAGCTAGGACTTAAGACACATCACCACCTTCAATCATCAACCTTGAGGGAGGATTACAGGGAATGATGATAAGCTCTGGAAATACTACATTGTCTTTAACAGCATATTCATTAGTGTGTATGATCATATATCATAATATTGAAGATCTGTTGCTTTCTCCTCTGAGAAAAAAAGTCCATATTTGAGAATAGAGGATGTTTATATAAGAAGTAGTTGAGACAGAGGAAATACATAACAATAGAATTTGTCTGAACAAGATCAAAGCAATAAATATAATTTATCATTTGCCTGTAAGTTACTCAGACAGACTTTGAAATTTGGGATTTTGTTTGCAAATGATGTTTGTTCAAATGATCAACGTTGGTCCAGTTTAATTATAAAGAACAAGGAAAAGAGAACAGCACAGTCAACAGTAAGGAGTGTGGGATGAAGGCACAGTAATTCAGGGCTGGTTATATGGGCAAACTCCCTTGTTACTCTATCTCCCTAAAGCAAAAGGATATATAGAATTTCATAATCAACTGGCCCATCCATATGTCATCACTGATGTATACTCAGTTACTGGAGAGTATGTTAAAAATCAGCGATGGCAATTTCAGGAGCCGATAATGCCTCTGATGTGTCTCTAGCACCATTTGGAATATTTCGCCAAGTTATTTTCTCCTTGGAAAGAAAGATTTTGTTTCATAATCTTTACAAAAATGAACTCCATTTGTGGTAGATGAATGTTTGTACACAATATAATTACTCTTTTCATGGTGCCTCAGATATGTTTCGCATCAGAATCTCAGCAGACTTCACTCCTAATTTCTGAGGCCTTTCCTTGTGCTTCTCAAGGGAGTCTCTTTTGAACATGAGGCTGAAGTCTTTGGTCCCGGACAATCCAACAGCATCTAATCCCAATTCTAGTACTGTCTCAAACACCATGTTGTTTACCTCCTCGGTCCTCTTAGTGGAGATGGAAGAGCAGCACTGAGAAAACTGCAGCAGCTCTTCAGGAAGGAAAAGGGCATATTCAGAGTGAGAAAAACCAAGGGAAATGTCAGGTAAGCAGGCCCCTCTAGCCTTTCTTCTGGAGGGTATCAGCAGCATTGCCTAATAGACAGGTGGTTGCTGTTTCCATCCGCTTCTCAGCTCCCATGACAAGAGTGTCAGAATCTACAACTATAAAGACCATAGTACATGACAACTCAAAAAACTAGTGAGAAAAAAAAATCATCATCAGTATAATCAAGAAGATCCAGAATGGAAAATGTGTTGTCACCCTTGGCTCCTTGTGTCATTGTTATTAAACATTATGTCAGTAGCTATATCCTTTCATGCTCCCTGGCCTCACACTCTCCAGTGGTCTTCATGTTCTCTGGGCTACACACTCTCCAGTGGTCTTACTTATAAGACCACTTACTTATTCAGGCTTACTTTATCTCCTTTGAAAGCAGCAATGTGTGTACCATGGGCATGAGTAACATGCTTTGCTGAATGGCCTGTGTATCTCAAGGTCTTGGACTCAGAAAGGCCCAATCTCCATGTAACCTCCACTATTACTCTTTGGGGAGGTTCTAAATTTATGAGCAGTGAAAGAGGTAGAATTTTCTTCCATTTTTGCTTACAGGACTGTGGTTCCTTCATGGATGCCATGGAAGGGGACCGACTACATGGCCTCTAGGGACAGTTCTCTCTGCACAACATCGATACAGATAGGGAGGTCTAGATCTGTACTTGTGAGGGCACTGGAAAATTATCAGCTGCATCAAGATAGAATAAAGGTATTTTCCTCTAAAGATCTTCCCAATTACAAAGCCTTGAAATTTTATGGTTCTAAATCCAGTTGTCTACAGGAGCTAGCTCTCTGCACAGATCCAGTGGACAGGAATGTGGGCACTGCAGCCTGGATCATGGCACAAGAGACTTTGTTATGTGATTTTCTGTCCCCTTTAGAACAGAAACTGTACCCTGTCATCTCACCTAGCATAAAGGTATGCCTCATGGCTACTCAAAAATACCTGTAGTTCTGAGTTTAAATTAAAGACATCAAATAAATGGGCCTTTTTTCTTTCTTTTCTATTTTTCCTTTCCCTTTTTCTATCATATGTCTCTTTCCATGTGACCTCTTTAGAAATGAAAGAAGAAGATAACCATATCTAACCAGACTGCATATTCTCTCCTACTAAGCAATTTGCCACCTTACATTTCCACCAGCCCTGGAAGTCCTCTTTTGGCTTGAAAAACACAGACAGGTGCAATATCTGCAGAGTCCCCATGAATTCATCTGTATACTGTTCTTTCTCATCAATCCTCATGCCCATTCAGCAGATCTGACTGTATCTTAGAAGGCTGCACAGCAGCCCAAGTGGTGTAGTTAGGAAATGAGCTACAGGCAGTCCTCAGGGATGCATGAGTTCATTTGGAATGGGGTAGAGCCAATCAAAACAGAGCTGTAAGAGTCTCACTTCAGTACAATCTAGACCAGAGCACCTACCATTAAGATAGTATTTTGGATATATTTGCCAATGAGCATGACTTTGTTCCTTGACCCTTTTTTTTTTTTTTTTATCTTTTTTCCATTAGCAATGGATTTTCTATGTCACTGCCTGACTTAGGTAAGTAATGTTTTCTTAGTATTGTCCACTCATATGGGTGTCTTCAGGGTTGGTGTACTAAGAGGCAAGGATAGCATTGGTAATCTTTCCTGATTTCTCAGTAAAAACTGGATCCATCAAAATGAAAGAAGATATCTTAAACAATGGTACTTCCTGCTTTGGAGAGAAGAGAAACATTTTTTGGCACCTCCATAAGCAGATGTTGCTGTCTTTATAGGAGCCTCTGGGACCCACATCTGTATTTTGTGATTGGGATTTGTACCCAAGACTCTGTGACTCTGAAGTTTAGGTATTTTGTGTTGATCCAGATACCTCTAAGCAATTTGATGGCCAGATTAAGACATGATAAATTGAGTATGAACATGCTGGAGTCCACAGACTAAATTACTAAGAATGGGTTACTGGAATACTTTTTGCTTAAATATAAAAACAACATTGTGTAAGTTATCACAATGCTTGATATATAGGGTGCTCTCAATACATGTTCAGCCCATGAAATTTGACATTAAATGAGGACTGTGTGACTTTTGTTCATTGGGTTTTGGTTCATGGGCACTAGTAGGAAAGTTACTTTCATTTATAACTGTGACTCAGTGATTCAAACATATATTTCAGAAATATAAGCTGCCATACTGAATAACAAAGGTTATTATAGACCTAATAAAATTCCAGCTCTCCCAAGCAATGTCATAAAAATCTTTAAAGGTAACTTGGAATAGGAATTCATCTTAAAGATAGGTTTCCCCTAGTCTCCAAACCTACAAGCCAAGTTGCTCAAAAATCTGAAACTTTTTTATTACTATCATAATGGGAAAATTTTATATCTGACTTCATGAGACTGGTGTGTCCCATAGAAGACACAGTAAACAACTGCATGAAATTACTATTAGGATGTGTGTATTAAATGTATATGAAACATTAACTAATTTCAAGTTTATATTTGACTCCTATGTCCAAGATACCATCTCTCTATATATGCAAATACTCTGAAATCCAAAAAGATTTGAAATCTAAGATTTTCTGTCCCAAAGCACTCAAAATAAATGACGTCAAAACTATATCTCCACCTAAAGCTTAAAAGTATTGAGGAAAATTAGTAAAACTAAAGGTAATTATGAATAATTGGATATGAATTATGAATATATCAAAATGTCCCAACTTTGTTCAAATGGTGAATCATCTCAAACTCATGGAGCTCCATATTGCATGGTAGTGTGAACATTACAAACTGGAAATGTCTGATTATCATTATGTACTACCTCAGATTCAATGTACAACAATAGTTTTGCAAAGGAATAATTACTTCAAATCAATACAATTTTGTATATGTTGGGAGGGGAGAAATCAGCAAAGACATTACCATTCCCTACCCCCCACTGGATATTAAGAAAAGAAAAACCCTCTCAATATGCTATAAATATAAATTATTTTTCAGTTCCAGAAAATGAGGACAATTTACATTTTTAACAAAATCAAGTTGATGTAAATGCACATACAGGTCAGATATTCAGAGAACTCACTGCTTTTTATTTCCTCAGTTGAATTTCTTCCCCAAAGAGACTCACTTTGTTTCAGTCTGTTTATGTAATCAGATAAAAGGCTTGATGATGCACCTGGACACTTAAGTCACTGTGTATAAATTGGAAAGCTGGGGGTATATGAAACACACCTAATATTTCTTTTTTGGTCTTGTCTGTGCCCTAGGACTTGGGTCTCAGGATGTTACCATCTATGATGATGTGGACACAAGTGAGAAAGAATCAAAGTAAGTCAGTTTACTTCACTGGTCATCTCTGCTGGCACCAGCCACTGCCTGATGCTTTGTTAAATATGATCAGAGAACCAGGTCCTGAGAAATTGAACAAACCTTTCCAAAGGGAAAACAATGAATACACCCACGGGCATCTCAACAGTGGCACCAAGGCAAGGCACTGGAGCCTCAGAGTATTTTGTTTCCTATCTTTGAATCTTGAGATTTGGAACTGTCAACATATTTAAATTGAAATCTTTTGTGTACACTGCAAAATGCAGGATAGCAAGAGCTCATTGACAGAACAGTTTTCAGGTCTAAATCACTGTCATCTGAAGAAAGGAAACTAGACTTAGCCCAGTGACCCTCACAGCTTCTTCCTTCTCATTTCCACCAAGCAGCTATTGATGAAGGCCCTTCATTCTCATCTACCTGTCCCTGCTCACTCTATTTGGACTTGTACTAGGGTCTTAGTAAAGCCACTAATAATCTTTTCTTAAACCCCAAAGACATTTTAAAGATTATACCATGTTGTATTAGGTTCTGGCCTAGACCAAAGGTTTCACCCACTCTCAGCCCCACTTAGCCTCAAATAATCACACACATGCTTGTATTATTTTTACACTGATTGACCTGGGGCCCAGGCTTATACTTTGCTAACTCCTTCATCTTAACTCAACCCATTTTGTTCAGCAGTGTGGCTCGGCACCTTTTCCTAAAGCAGCATTTCAACTTCTTTCCTCTGTGTCTGCTGGCATCTGCATTGTCTCTCTGGCAGCTCTGTGGCATCTGTGTCTGGTGTGAGAGGTTCCCAAGTTTTCTTAGCCTGGTAGCCCTTCCCACACTTCCTGTCTGCCTTTAGCCAATCAGCTTTTATTAAACTCATAGGTGGGACAAATATGAGTTTACAAGTTTACAAGAGGAAACAGTAGCAACATAACACAATCCCACTGCAATACCATACTTTTCTACAGTGTCTTATAATTTTGACCATAAAAGGAAAAGGTGTTCTGTTCCCTGCCTCCCAGTGTTTCCCAGTAATGATTTTATGTTCCTCCTCTTGGATTTCCTTAAGTTTTTTTGTGTGAGTTCTGGGTCCCCCATCCATGCCTTAAGTGTTTTACGTTCTTAAGATGCTCTATAGTTCTCCCTTCCTACACCTCTCGTTTTTCCTTTTTGAAGGACTGAGGATCAATGCAAGGCATTGTGTATGCTAATCAAGCACTCTACACAGCCCTCACCCTTCATTTTATGTTATTTCTTTTTTGTTTTAATCTGTTTAAGTTTAATCAAACTCAGAGATCTGTTTGCCTCTGCCTCCTGAGTGCTGGGATTAAAGGCATGTGCTACCACCACTATTTTATGTTATTTCATTTTCAGGATTTTGCTAAGTTGTCCAAGCTGGCTTTGAACTTGGGATCTTTTTGCCTCAGACTTTCAAGTAGCTTGAGTTATAGATGTGATTTTCCAAGTTTTCACTCATATATATATATATATATATATATATATATATATATATATAACTGTTCTTTTACCTATACCTAGGATTTCTTGATAACCAAACATCAAAATTTATAATTTAAAGGTCAAATTTTTTTCTGAGTCCCAGTAAGCCTGCCTAGCAACACTATCTAAGCTCAGGGAGTTTGTAGTAGTGCAGAATATCAATTTTTCTTTTCCAAACGTCTAATTTCTATGTTAGTGAGTAGAAACAGTCACTCTTGTGCCTTTTTTCCTGATCTCCTCAGATCTCCTGCCCACCCTCTCAAGGTCTTGTTTTAATGTCTTACAAACTGGCCTCCCTTCTTCCCCACCACACAGCCACAATTCCTGCCTTTGTGGCTTCTCAAATAGAATCTTGGAAAAGTCCCCCAAGTGGGCATTTTACTTCCATTTTAGCTTATTTTTCTAAAGTTCCCAAGATACAAATATAATCATGTCATAAAACTCACCGTTCACCAGCTTTAAACATTCAGTGGTTATACATCATTCTCAAAAGAAGTTTCCACTGCCCGGGCAACCCCACAACCTCACCTGTACCTCCCTCAGCCTACACGACCGGGACTTTCTTGAACTCCAAAACTGTCCAATATTTCAGACCTTCAAACATTC
Organism: Sigmodon hispidus; assembly: GCA_004025045.1. Classification (NCBI taxonomy): domain Eukaryota; kingdom Metazoa; phylum Chordata; class Mammalia; order Rodentia; family Cricetidae; genus Sigmodon; species Sigmodon hispidus. The sequence continues at coordinate 305,677 of PVIH01000632.1, forward strand.
AAATGTCATTAATTCATTCAACAAATACTCACTGATCATGTATTCTGTGCCAGATATTGAGTGTAAAGCAATTCACAGACAAGATAGAATACCTAGAGTTTGGTGTGTGTGTGTGTGTGTGTATGTGTGTGTGTTTGTGTGTGTGTGTGTGTGTGTGGTGTGTGGTGTGCTTCAAGACAGAGTTTCTCCTTGCCGCCCTGGATGTCCTGGAACTCTTAATAGATCATGTTGGCCTTGAACTCACAGACCTTGAATTTGAATCCCCCCTGTCTCTGCCTCCAGAGTCCTGGGATTAAAGGCATGTACCACCTATGCAAAAGAGACGCTTCCCTGACCCAGAATCAACCCCAGGTATTAGTAATTAGAGAAGCACCAGACCACCAAGGAGTGTCAAGTTTCTTGTGAACTGAGTTTTTATGTTAACAATGAAGTGATAGCCAGTCGTTTTCTTCTATATGGATAGATATCCCTTAAATGATTTATTGAATGGTCTCTTATTTACCCCATCAACTTTCAATGCCATTTGTCACATCAAGTGTCTCAGTACTTTGTGGTCTGTTTCCAGGCTCTATTCTCTTCTGTGGTTGCTTCTATCCTAATTGCAGTGTGAAAAATCTGGATTTTCTAGTGAAAGACCCTTAGAGACCCCGGCCCCAAGAACTGACAACAGACCACTGGCTGCAAATAGCAAGAGGTTTTTAATACTCACATAGGCACCTGCGGGCGATCAGCAGCTTCAGCTAACTGAGCGCCCTGGGCACAAAGAACAGTCCCCTTTTATATGGAAAAGGGGGTCTCATCAGTTTAGGCATAGCAACATACATCTCATTGGCTACTCTGAAATGTATACAAAGTTCATCTAAGGGGGCAAGGCTGCAAATCATATACAAAGTTCAGCTAAGGGGCAAGGTTGTAAAGTTTTTGATCCTGGAAAAGCCTCAAACATCTGGTTTGGGTTAAGATTAGGCACTCCTGGTACTTTTACCCTTACCTTTTTCAAAGGGCCTCTAACTATCGGTTCCTGGATTTATTGAGGCTAACTGGCCAAATGGCCTTGTAGAAAATTTGCACTGGTTAGGCTGTTTTGGGGTTGGGGTCTTTCACTAGCTCTCCCTTTCTGGTGCTCCAAAACCTTTAAAGACTTGGGATATAATGTTTTAGTAAAGAAAACAAACTTGGAAGTGGGTGCTTGCCCAGCCTGTTCCCTTTTTGTATTCCTGCTGTAGCTCCTCTTAAATCGTGTCACACAGGGTTCACACTAAGCCCTGTTTAGTGCCTAGCATTATGCATAGCTTGCAGAAGAGCCAGTGGGACTGTGTCAGAGCCCCAGCTTCAGTGAGCTGAAGCAGACAGGCAATGAGCATACATGCAGCAGTCAGAAAAGAAGTGGTCCCTAGAGCCTTCTTTCAGGGTCCAGAGGTCACAGATGATAAAAAGGAAGAGGAGCGCAAGATTCCCAGTGAATCCCAATGGCCTCAAAGGAGCCTTCTCAGCTGCAGTTTCAAGGCCTGAGAATCTGAAGGAAAGGTGGTCTCAGAGGCAGAGGCCTGTCATCCCAGCCTCTAGGGAGGCCGAGGAGGGAGTTTAAGGGCTACCTGGGCTACACAGTTTGGGGTTTGGCATATAGTTAAGTAACTATAAGTTAAGTTCTTACCTCACATATGCAAGGCCTGAATTCAGTCCAGGACTGTATGCTCTGAAGGAAATCATAACGTGTGACATTTCTCAGACAGGTGTCTTGGTGTTTATAGTCAACACTATAGAAATCTGGATAGTTGGTAGAATGGGATCCTTTGGGGGGATATAATAGATGATCACACTATTAACTTAAGGAAGAGATATTTATTTTGTAGTAGTAGTAGTAGTAGTAGTATGGAAAAAGACTATGGACTCTGGAGTCATACACACCTACCTTCAACAGCACTAACATTTCTGTCACCATGACAACTTGTCTAGCTCTCTGATTATCCCTTTGACTTCTTTGGAAATCTTAGAATGAGCAGAGGATGAGCAAGTAATAGGAAAACTGACTGAATTCTCTTACATAAACTGAGTAGCAGAATACCTAATAGGCTCAAAATGTTTCCAATCATCCGTAAGACCTACTTTTCCATGCATGCTTTTTCTTTACATACAAACATGGGATCCACATCAGAAAAAACATAACGTCTTGTCATCTCATTTAATATTACACTTTCGAGATCTATCCACTTCCCCACAAATTTCATTTTTATTTATAGCTAAAATAGCATTGTGCATATGTACCCTATTTTAGAAAAGAATTATTTTTAATTATGTGAATGTGTCTGTATATGGGCACATGCAGGTGAGGGCAGGTGTCCCTGAAGTTTGGGGTGTTGGATCTCCTAGAGCTAGAGTTCCAGGCAGCTGGGAGCTGGGAACTGCACTTGGGCTCTGTGTAAGATCAGCACATGCTCTTACACTTGGCTGTCCCTCCAGCCCTGTGCCACATTTTCATTATCCATTTATCCACTGATAAATATCTAGGCTTGTTCCAATTCCTTGTTATTGGGAAAACTGTAGCAATGAAAGTACATGTGCAAATATCACTGTAGTAGATAGGAAGTCCTTTGGGTAGATGCCCTGGACTTGAGTTATGTGGTAAATTTATTTTTAATTTTTTAGAAACCTCTATCTTATTTCTATAATAATTATGCTATTTTGCATCCCATAAGCATTAGTTTTTGGTGATGTTAGGCACTCCTACCAGGATGAGATGCATCCTTAGCCATTGGTGAATGGCAAGTTTACTAGTAAGATTTACACTTTAAAGACAAAAAAAAAAAAAAAAAAAAAACTGAGGCTCAGAAAGGAAATAAGTATGATTACAAGCTGTCTAGTTTAGTCAAATTTGGGCAAGCTAAAATGAGTGGACAGCAGATTCAGGGCTGTGGGCCAGTGTGGCCTGCTATTTGTTTATGTAAATGAAGTCACAACAGTGGAGCTAGTAGTTGCTATAGAGAATGAAGCCTTTAAAGCCAAGACTGTCCCTATGCAGCCATGCTGTGAGTATGGAAACAGATTTCTAGGTGATGTTTTAAACTATTGTGGTCATTGACCTAGAAAGCATTGGTGATTCTATAAATGTTTACTAGTTTAATCTTAATTTACTTGATCAAGAATTTTTCTCCTCAGAAATGAAGATAAACTAAAAACGTGGAAGCCTAAGTTTTTGACAGCAAAGGGGAAAAAGGGAGGGGAAGGCAGCAATGGACCCAAAAGGTAAGACTACAGGTGAACTCACTTCACTGAGGCAGTTTCCACTCCTGACTTAGCAGCCCTCTGGCCTTAGGCAAGCCCTTACATTTGGTTTTTAGGTTCCTTGTCTGCATCAGAGAACTAGCAACCAGCCTCATAGTGACTGTTCTTCTGGGGGACCTGAGTTCAATTCCCAGCATCCACATGGCAGCTAACAACTGCCTGTAATTCCAAGATCTGACATCTTCACACAATTATACATGCAGGCAACACACCAATTCACATAAAATAAAAACAAATATTTTAAAAAAAAAACAACTGAGAGGATTAAGAGACAGAGGTATAAAAACACAGCACATTCGGACCCAACCTGGTCCCTAGTCTCCCCAGATGAGAAACATGAAAGCATGGGAGGTGATCCTTAGCAAACAATGAAGGACTTCTAGACTTCTTATCTTTTAGGCCATGGCAATGTTCTTCCAGGATAGAGCTTAAATAGAAAGTCAGTTAGGGCTGACATGGCTTAAATGTGAGTTTAGTGATGACTAGGTAGGGTTGGAATGCAATGGAAATGCTCCATCACCTTGAGAGCTAACCAGCAGTCACATGATTCCCACAGCTCTGGCTGATGGAGAGGGCATGTGCTCCACTTTGCCAGTCCTTCCTCAGCCATGTTCTCCTCTTCTCGGTTGCTGTGAATGAGGCAGGATCAGGGCACTTTGATAAACTTCTGGGGGGGGAATCTTTAGTAAATAGTGACTGGATTGCCTATTTCAGGAAACCAATGGTTTTCCTAGGGTATCTCAGAATAAATCAGACATTTGTCCACAGAAAATTGAAAGAATTCAGAGTAGCAAAGCCGGCCCCTCCTTAAGTTTATTTTTTTCCAAATTTAGAAAGAGGTATTCAGACCAGAAAAGTTGTGTGTGTGTGTGTGTTTTACAATAAACATCATACTTGTTTGCATGGCGTTACAAAAGAGAAATCCAAGAAGCACAATGCTAGGCAGGGTTCTGACCCTTTGTCCAGCAGTTTTATCTGTTACCAATCTAAATCCATCTTTTGGGGAAACCATTTTCCAGTATTATTTTTTTTAATTGACATAATCAATTTATTCTCATTTTGAAATGTAATAATGAGACTATTGTTGTTTATAAGGAGCAATGGATAAATTTCTTGGATCCTTTTATAATGGTTTCTGGGACAGCTTATTCTACCAATAAGTACCAAGTGTTTTCTGTATTAGTTAAACTGACAGCTAATTCTATCATTCACTTACAAAGGTTGGGAGAGTATTCAAATATAAAGACATGCATGACCCAAACAGACACTGTGTGTTGAGGGTCAAACACATGCACTGGATGCCAGGAAGTAGCATTTTGCTGTAGGCAGTTCAGACACACTGGAGGATGTTAAACAAGGGTGCTGTGATTGATTGCAGAAAGACATTCCTGTCACAAGGATAGATTTTTTTTTACAATAATGGGCATGAAAATGGTATTGTTACCATTGTTCAGGGTTTGAGATGGACATTTCCAGATTCTTGGCTTTTTATTCAAGAAAAAAATAAAAACTAACATACTGCAAAGTATTGAGGAAATTTTATTCAAAGAGCTAGAACAGGTCAAAGGGTTAGAACAGGTCAGATCTCAGGTTCCCTAGGTTATTGTTTGAGGCTTCTTCTTAGAGGATCTAAGGAGCAATGGACAGTTATTCACAGTCATTAGAGTGGTTCTCTTACATTGGATTATATAATCCTGTCTCTGTGCATGGCCCATCCCACATTGCACCTGATTTTAATCACGTGTGTGTCCAGTTGTTTATAAGTATAAAATGGTAACTGGGGTATTCTCCCCCAAAAGTTCACTTGGGAACATTTTTGTTGTTGTTTTTAATTACACATGTACCCAAAGCCAGTTCAGACCACTTCTGTAGCAAGACATATAGAATATAACTGAATACAAATACACTGTATGGTCATTTATAGTGGAAGGTATGTGATATATGGTGGAGATTTGTTCAGAGATGTGTGTGTAGGTAAAAGTCTCAAGCTGTCAAGTGATAGCCCTACCAAGTAGGGTACCAGGTTGCTAACCTATGCCATGCGTCCACTTGCCTGTCTCAGTAATCAGCAAGAATGTGGCTGTGAATAGAAGCTTGGGAAAGCATAATCCAGTATAGGAGATACTCCTCACTGAAACTGCTAAAAGTAGAGCCAAACTCCATTTGTAAAGCAGGAGGCAGGATAAGGGAGGGGTCTCAGTCAGCATCCGGTGTAGATTAGTCCATTTTATGTGCTTCATATTTCACCCATGTTTGTTGTATCTGGCTACCCATGTATCCCTTACTTTTCTGGTTGCTCAGATAAAATATCCCCTTAGGCCAACTTAAGATAGAAAGGATTTATTTTGATTCATAGTTCAAAGGTATAATCCATCACTCCAGATCTTGTTTCTTTACATTGAACGCATACAAAAATCTATAGTTAAATGCCGTCAAAACCAGTTTCTTATTGTGGTGTTTTATGACAAATGTCTCCATAGTCTCAGGTACTTGAATACCTGAGTCCAGTTGGTGGCGCTGTTTGGGCATGTTTAGGGGATATGGTCTTGCCAAAGAAATTATGTCACTTGGGGGTGAGCTTTAAGAGGTTAAAGACTCATGTCATGTCTAGCTTGTTCTCAGATTGGTTCTTGCTCCATCCCCTGTGTCTACCAGGTCCCTGCCATAATGGACTCCTAATCCCAGGAATCATAAGCCCAAATAAACACTTCATCCTATAAAATGCCTTAGTCATGGTGCTTACTCACTGCAAGAGAAAAAGAAAAGGAACTATACTCCCTACTATTCTAGAAGACATGTTATTTCTCGTTTCCCACTGTTCTGCCTCCACTTAACATTCTCTCTATGTCAAGCTGATTTTTATTTCATGCTTGCTTGCTACCAAAAATATTTAGAGATATATTGCAATGGCAGAATGCTCATTTAATATATATATATATATATATATATATATATATATATAGAGAGAGAGAGAGAGAGAGAGAGAGAGATTTGATCTTCAGCACTGAAAAAAATACATATGTATTTAAAAAACAGAAAAATAATTGGTATTACCTTTTTCAGTAGTTATGAAAATCTGCTCTAATAGAAGGTATATATAGACAGATGAAATATATACTATATATTATGTAAAATATACTTGAGTTTATCCCGAGACAGGATGACTTTGGAGATGCACAAATGTAGGACTTCTGTTATGCTATACCTAACCTTACCCATGTTATTTCTTGCCAGCTTTTCTCCCAGAAATTTCTTCAGAACTAAGAAGCACAAATTAGAAAAGAGTAAAATGGAAAAAGAAGAAAAACTTTTCAGAGAAAGATTCCAGGTATGTTTTCTTCTGAAAGTGATAATTAACACAAAACTAACACTGCTAGCAATTAGAAACTTCCACTCCTAAAGGCTCCATTAGTTTGCTGTGTCCTGGCCACTCTGAGATAAAGATCACTGACTAAAACGATCAGACCCATTCCTATATTGCATGCCTGTGTACACTGCTAAAGCTTCTAAAATGCTGTCTATGGGTCTATTCCAATTTCCCTCTCTCAGCACATTTGTACAGTACTGGTTAGAAGAAGACCCCTTCATAGTTCAGTTCCCACTGTAAAACTGGAAGTGTTGTGTTTGAGTGACAATCTAGTGAGTGAACTAGTGTAGCAACATCTTGAGTTCACATCCTTCATTGAGAATCTATGGAGTGCCTTCCACTGATCCCAAGTTGAACTGGTCCTTCCTGATTTTATATCCTGTCAAAGTGAGAGTTCTGAGTTCAGAAAACAATTCAAACACCATCCCAGTGCTAATGGATTAAGCGAGACACATTCTATAAGTCAGAGTTCTACCAGAAACATTTCTTGACCACAGCTAGTCTCTGTTTTCTCTCCTCAGATTCTGTCTCTGCTCTTTCTGCTTGGGCAACCTTCTGTTTCTGGAAGACCTTGCTCCTCTACCTCATTTTGCATCTCCTTCCTCCAGGCTCCAACTTGATCCACATCTGACATCCCCCTGCTACTTTCTCCGTCTGGTATGCTCACTTATCAAGACCCAGTTGAGGCATCTTCTCATTCCAGAAAGACCTGCTCAAACTTCTGGTTAAAGAAATTGCTCCTCTGCTTACCTAATGCCAACTTCTGGTACAGTTCATCATGCTAAACTGTGAGCTTCTAGGAGACACAGATAATCTTATCTTCAGATCCACAGGCTCAGCAGAGAACCACTACCTCACACCTCATACACATCCCAAACTATTTTGAAAGTGAACTAAAAATAAGACTTTCCATAAACCCCTTAACTACTGATATCATATGCTTGGCCAAAGCTGATAAGGAAGTTGTTATCTGAAATCACCACATATTAGAATGTTATTTTAATAGATCAAATATTGATCGATTAGTATAATAATCTCTGGCTGAAAAAAAAACCCTATAATTAACCAAGGCATTCTCCCTTGCCCTCGACAGTCCCAAATGGGATAGAAACCCATTTCCTGTGTATGTATATGAGTCTCTCTCCAATAACCTGAGGTGGGCTTCCAGTTATCACCTTTAGGGAAAAAATAGGCATTTCTTTTTTTTTTTATTTTGTATTTATCAAGAAAAACAGTAAATTGAATTTAAAATGCTGATAAGTTAACAATAACTATAAAGAAAATAAAAATCATAAGCATGACTTATCAAGGGTGATAATGCAAATAATTTGCTACACATAAAATTACTTTGTGTTCAGCTTTCCCTCTGGATTTTTTTTTTCTATCCCTGTATATCCCCATTCAAGGTCCCTTCCCCCTCCTACCACATCAGGTCATTTTTTTCTTCTCTACAACTCCCCATCCCCTCCCTGGGCAGGCTGCAGACAGTTCCATGGTCCCGCTGTCCCAATATTGCTTAGTTCAGTCTCCACTCCTGGCAGATCCAGTTTTGTTCCCCCTCCCTCAAGAGTGAGTCAGGTGTTCCTGTAGGTGGAGTGGGATCTGAAGGGTCAGTCCAGGGTGTTTCTGATCCCAAGCTGTTCAGTGGTTGTGGTTTACAGCTTGGGCATGCTTGGCTTTTTTCTTGTTAGTTTGTTTAAAGACCACTAATGAGTGAGTACATCCCCTGCTTATCTTTCTGAGTTTGTGATACCTTGCTCAGGAGGATATTCTCCAAATCCATCCATTTGCCTGCAAATTTTAGGATATCATTTTTTCTTACTGCTGAGTAGTATTCCATTGTGTAGATGTACCACAGTTTGTTAATCCATTCTTCAGTTGAGGGACATTTAGGTTGTTTCCAGGTTCTTGCTATTACAAATAATGCTGCTATGAACATAGTTGAGCTAATACCT